>JBCNJP010000019.1:26012358-26076911 GCA_039602395.1 Deinandra increscens subsp. villosa
CACGGAGGCTACAACCCAGTTCTCAAAGATCCAAACTGGACGGAGGCCATGCACAATGAACTTAATCAGTTCTCAAAGCTGGGAGTGTGGCGACTTGTGAAACGGCCGGAGGACAAGAAGGTGATCCCCACGAGATGGTTATACAAGAACAAAAAGGATGACTTGGGGATCATTGTCAGAAACAAAGCAAGGTTAATAGTACAAGGGCACAGGCAAGTCCACGGTATCGACTATGATGAGGTTTATGCTCCAGTGGCTAGATTGGAAGCAATTCGGATCTTTCTGGTTGTGGCTTCGTATCTCAATTTTACCGTACATCAGATGGATCTGAAGACTGCCTTCCTGTATGCAGAGATGAACGAGGAAGTTTATGTAACTCAGCCACCAGGGTTCATAGATGAAGAAAATCCAGATCATGTTTATCTGCTGGATAAGGCCTTGTACGGTTTGCATCAAGCTCCTAGAACCTGGTATGAAACGTTGTCCAATCATCTGGTGGAGAATGGATATACAAGAGGAGTTATTGATCAAACATTGTTTAGGAAGAGGGTGGAGGAAGACATAATCATGGTGCAGGTGTATGTAGATGACATTATCTACGGTTCAACAAACGAGGAATTGTGCACCGAATTTGAGGAGATTATGAAGAAGAAGTTTGAGATGAGTGACCAAGGCGAGATGAGTTTCTTTCTTGCACTTCAAGTCAAACAGGATGATTCTGGGATTCTTATTCATCAGGAGAAGTACGTGAATGAGATTCTGGAAAAGTTCAAGATGCGGGATTGCAAGCCCATTGCCACTCCCATGGCATCCAGACCACCCTTGTCAGCTGATCTTAACGGGGAGTCGGTGAGTGAATTCCATTATCGATCGATGATTGGATCACTGATGTACTTAACAGCAAGCAGGCCAGACATCATGCATGCAGTTTGCGTGTGTGCTCGTTATCAGGCTAACCCTAAACTTTCTCATCTTTCTGCTGTTAAGCGTATCTTCAGGTATCTGAAGGGCAGGCCTAGGCTTGGTCTTTGGTACCCGAAGAACACTGATTTTCAATTATATGCTTTTACTGACAGTGATTATGGAGGTAGTGACCTTGACAGGAAATCTACTACTGGAGGATGTCAGTACCTGGGAGATAGGCTCATCTCGTGGCAGAGCAAGAAGCAGCATACCGTATCAAAATCAACTGCCGAAGCTGAGTACGTGGCCGCATCTGCCGGTACGTCACAGGTAGTATGGATTCAAAACCAGCTCACAGATTACGGTATGGAATTCGTTAACACTCCCATATTTTGTGATAACGCTGCTGCTCTTGAGATTGTGAAAAACCCCGTCCAACATTCCAAAACCAAGCATATTGATATCAAGGTACATTTTATTCGTGATTGCTTTGATCGTGAGCTAATTCAGCTTCAAAAGATAAGCTCCGATCAGAATGTTTCGGACATCTTTACAAAACCCCTTCCTCGTCCTAATTTTGAATCTTGTGTTGAGGGCCTGAAGATGATTGCCTTCGAGGAATGATCTGATCATCTATGTTTTTGTACAAAGTTTTTGGTATTTAATATTTACTTAAAAAAAATGACTGAAAATTGAGTCTTATTTCAAAAGCCTCACAAAAACAGGGGAAGAAATTGGTGCTGGTTAAACTGAAAAGTTTTTATGATGTCTTTTGATAGGACTTGAAAAAATTGTTCAATGACGGTCGGAGACTGACACGTATAAGGCTGATGTGAAAGACTGCTCGAAGATGATATGTCGGTAAGCTCAACCAAAACAATGATCATCTATGTAAGTGCAGTAATCTTAAACTCTATAAATGTTTAGTTTTCCATCCTAGTCTACATGGTTTAAAAAACTGAGTCCCGACAAAAACGGGTTGAGAGTGGTATTTACCTAGTATTCACTCTCTCACACGCCATGCTTATACTGTATAAGACAATACCACAAGAAAAAGAAAAAGAAAAGAAAAAGAATTCAAAAATGAAAATTCAGAGTAAGAAAGAAAAGAAAATAAAATTATTCAGTTGGTCTTCTCTGCGTGCTTATGCGGCCGACCTGATCATCAACTGATAATGTATGAAAAATAGAAATAAGTGGTAGTCAAAGCAGTGTTGCATGGTTCCTCAAGTTGGGGGTTTGTGAATCCTCAATAAACTCTGAGGTTGGGTAGGTTTTGCTATGGAAAATTGGGTATGGGGACGGTTAAACATATCGGTAAATTTGTACTATATTTAAGCACTTAACTGGATGTGAGTTTCTGTGTTCAAACCACCTGACAATTGTCTAGAGTGTCAAGTAACAGAAGCTGAAAAGGGTTCCTCAGTCAAAGACTTGTCTGAAATTATCTGTGAAAATTACCAGCACCAGGTATGTAAATATTTAAATTTCTGAGGTAAGCTTGTAAATAGTTAATTTTGATTTTTGACTTTATCTGTTTCTTCTAAACTCTTAAATTCTTTTTCATGATCATGATCGGATACTCGGGGTATGAGTCTGAGGGGAAGTTTCGTATATTCTCAAAAGTCAAATATTTTCAAATGTTTATGAGAATTTTCAAAGTTTGGGGTAAGCTTGTTTGATTTTAAAAGTTTAAAGGGACTAAGTGAAAACTTTTATGTTTACGGTTTTATGGGGGGGGGGGGCTATGTGTAAATTGCTGATATTTAAACCCATTTCCGATCCACACTCTCTCACTTTTCGTTTACGACTCCTCCACAGAAAACCCTAGCCTCGCCGCACCCTCACCGGAAATCCTCCCACAGCCCATCTCCGACCTCCATTCTTCAATCGAACCTCTCCATCGTCTTCATCGTCCTTTTTCGACCAAAAGCCCTTTGTTAATCGACTGTTTCACCGTCGATTCACGGGTTTTCTGTTTCAAGCCCTAACACACAATCGATCGAGCTTTCTCTCTGTTCGAGCAAATTTCTTGAAGTTTTGGTGTCGATCTTTGGTTATAATCAGTTAAAAGGTAGACATTGATGTTTAACTTGTGTTTTTGGCGTGTTTTTATGTGTTTACGATGAGTTGCAGGTGTATCAATGGCTGTCATCGGTATTTACGACATTCTCGGCGGAAAAGACGAAGTGTGATCGTTTACGATCAGGGTGTTTATGACCGAGGAAAACGACAAAGGGTGTTTGGGTGTTTACGATTGGGCCGAGTCGAGGTACTGCCGTTTACGACTGGATCTAATAGATTACGATTGGGCCAAAGTTTAAGGAATCGTAAACCCATATTATAAATCGTAAACTCGTTTTATAAATCGTAAACATTTATAAAATGAAAATTAAAGACTTAAACTAAAATAATTTTGAGATCTCATTAAAATTGTGCGTTTTTGAGATAAAATTCGACGATGTTTGTGAGCTCATGCTTAACTCAATTATTTTCCTTAAAATGTTCAATATTGAAACTGTGTGCGTCAAAAGTAAAATGTGAACTTCAATTGAACAACGTTAAGGGTTAATAATCATAATTGCTCGTTAATGATCAAGTCTGATGCATTTGTCTTGTCTTTCTCAGATGGCAGAAGAAATGCTTATTGGAGATATAAAGTATGAGCAGGACCATTGTATGCCGGCATACCTAGAAGACCCGCCAGAAAAACACATGGAGTTATTCTACTCGCTGGTGGTAGGAATGAACACGTGCAAAATTAACCATGCCTTGAGGTCGAATGTACTCATCGACGAGATGCTAGTCAGGGAATTTTGGGGAACTGCCAGGGCAAATTCTGACAAGACAAGGATCACTGCGACGATCCAGAACAGACCAATTGTGATTGAAGAAGACGATATAAGGCAAGGGGATGCGACAGTTTCGATTTTACGATCCAGTTGATCTGCTCAGGTTTGGAGAAAGAGATATCAAGTTGCTCGCCTCACAGCCTATACTTGGTGATGAAAATGATATGGAGAATGCTGTGAGGGTAGGAATCTTTCATGGGACTGCAGGTCGGATTGTGGAAAACAAGTGGTGGTCGAACAACGAACTGAACACATTTAGATTCGATCTCCTGCTACCGTAGAAGAAAAAGGTCAAATGATTCATGCCTAGGGGAAGATTGTTGGGCTAGATTTATTTAAGGCATGAACATTTGTTAATGGGCTAGTTTGTAATTGGTTTGGGCTTGTTATTTATTATGTAATTGGGCTTAGTTAATGTTTACGATATGGGCCTAGAGGGCTGATTAGGTTTACGATTCATGTAAGGGTGCTATATAAACCCATTTTGTAGTTTATGATTGCAAGATTTTCACTCAATCTAAGGCAGTTTACGATTTCAAGTCTATTGCTTGTTTACGATCAGCTTCTAGTAGTGTTTATTCATTCAAGACTTCATCTTTCTCTTAGATCTAGTCTATTCTACTACTATTCTACTTGAATCAATCTTATACGAGGATTCCGCACTCGTATTTGATTTGATATCGTGTGTTTGTGAGTTGTTTGGACCTACAACACTTGCATGAGTTTTCATTTAATTTGATAAAATCAGTTTCTTTGGGTTCTAGTCTGTTTAGTACCTGTACCTTGAAAGTTTCTACATCTACTACTAGGTTCAAACAAGGCAAACACATATATATTTACATATTTAGTAACTGATCCATGCACTTTACACCGCTTTATCAACTCAGATTTCATGTTGCAAACTTGAACTAAACACTTAGTTTAATCACAAAGCATTTCATTTTTTACCTAGAATACACTAATTTGCTTACTAAAACAAAGAATCAGAAGGTGATTATGAATCTTAATACAAAAACATAGAATTTACACCTAAAGAACACGAAACCTGAATATTAAGAAGCAAAATTTCGGCCAGCAACAAAGAAAGAACATTTTTCACACCGTATTTCTTTAATGAGACAATATCTGATATTTTCTTACCATGGTAAAATAGTGAACAAAATATAGTAAAACCAAGAAGATGCAAAAAAGGAAAACCTGACCTGATTCTGAGGATGAGGAAGCTAGCTCATGAAGAAGATCTTTGTTGACATTAAATTTTTTAACCAATTCTAAAGAATTAACTTCACATGTTCCAGTTATCTCCATCTTCTTCCTAAAAACACCACTAAACGAAGATATAGTATCGGCATCAGCAGCAAACCAGCCTTCCATTCTACACAGATACCGCTGCAACTTAATGAGAAAGTCCATCTAACCTGTAACAATGGAAACTTATGTTTTGTCAGGATTATTATTTTTCTGGTTATGAACATCGCTTAGAAGGATCATCGTGGTAGCTTGAAATACCATAATTTAGGGATTCTTTAAAACACTAATGATATTGCATGATGTATAGCCGAATCTTCACTATATTCTTCTCTCACTTCATTTGTCTGCAAGAAACAATAGTGCACTAATCAGTTAAAATGTACTAGATATATTCTACAAGTAAGCCAGTTCACCCAGATGAAGTTATATGTTTTTATAGCTTAATTTCATTTAATAAAATGAAAAGGAGATAAATACTCAGCTTCAGATCATATTTATGTTCAGTAGTAAGCCTTGATGGGTACGAGACATCAAATTTGACCCAATTGGCAAATGATCAATAGAATTTGATGAAAAACTAAATTATTTCATTTGTCAAGTTGGTTCCCTTGTTTTCACTTACAAAAATGAGGAAGTAACGTCAGATAGTGAATTAATAATCATATACCTACTGCGAAGAACAACACATAAAACTAAAAAAACAAACCAAATACTGCTGCTCTTTTGTAGTTTTATTGTTATTTCATACGGTTTCTTTGCTGCTCTTTTTGTAATACAACTCAAAAAACTCATTTTTATGAGCCATTTTAAAATTTACTAGCAAATTAAAAACCGTGACATAGAAGTGTAAACATGTACTGTTATTGTCATTATATCTTATTATTTAAGACTTTAACTACTTAAATATAAAAGAATATTAAATTTCATCCTTGTATAGTGGTAATCATACTAATTTATATAACAGGTTTATGTTACTATCATAGGTCTAATAAAAAACCATTCTATTTTATATAATATGTATATGCTCCTATGAAGCTGCCATACGCCCAAAAACCACATCAATTTTTTTCATCCGAAAACCAAACAACCTAAGAACACAACCAATCAAAGGGAAATCGTACAACCATGCCAAAAAAATCCTCTAAACTACATATGACAGTCGACAGACACAAAACTTTCAATATGTGAATTTTAAATTAGCACAACAGCATACAAGATGAGTCATTTAAGGATGAAACTTGTCAAACAGAAAACAATATTAACAGGATGTGATATATGCAGTAGTTCAGGTCTAAAGCCCTCGAACAAAAGAAAGTATAAAACCAAATTACAGCTAACAAAGAATACAACAAACAAATGCTGCCAAAGTAACATAATAAACTCACCTTAAATGAGATACAACAATAAGCAAATACCAATCCACAAACCTGCACAGCCAAAAACAGAAAAAATCAGCACCAACACATAGAAGTAAAATAAATCTGAACATAACTAAAATACATTTCAATTCATTTGTGTCGAAAATGTATGTCCATTGGTCTCAAACCACAGCCGTTCAAAGTAAACAACATTCATCTCAAAGTACACATTCAATCCCAATATGTGATGAGTGTGATGATGTACAAGTAAATTTTGTTGTAGAATATAAGAGTGAAACAGAACTTGGTATACCAAAACTTAGTGTGTTTGGAAAAAAAAAATTAGTAGTCAAATGGAATGGTTCCTTTCACGGATACTTTAAGTTTTTGTCTAATTGTCAAAAATAGGTCTAAGGTTCGCATTTATTTTGGTAGTAGAGACAACAATACATGTCCTCATTGAAGTAATCCTCTTCTTCCTTGTCGAGGGCGCACTCATCTGCATGTATCCTCACGTTAAAAGCATTAGCACCAGGTTGGTTATTTGTCTGCTCCATGGCCTATTAGTTATCCAACTAACATTAACCATAAGTCTATAAACAAACATTAATCTGCTAGTTATCCAACAAAACCACAAAAGTTGGTTTGCTTTGAACCCACAATACTACCATCTTCTCATATATCAACACAAAACACTACCTAACAACAAAGAGCAGGAAGGAGAATAACAAATATAACCGTAAAAAAGCTTCACAGAAATTGCATATTCGAAATTTGAAGGTCATGTAATATAATTTAAAAGCAATTACTCTACAAATTCAATACAATCCTAGCATCTAAACACACATAAGAATTGTTATTTTGCAAAACGTAACTGTTAGAAGACAAAAATGAATTGAAGTAGTACACATAAGAACTAGAGCTCGTAGTTCATACAAAATAGGAACAAAAAACCTAAAAGTACACCTTTAACCACATCAATAAATATAAACAAACAGATCTTCTATTTACTTAACAAAGAACTAACATCATATAAATATTATCAACATACGCTCAAAATCAAGAGTAATTAGAGTACCAAAATTTGAGAAGTGAGAACCAGAGAGGGAGAGGCGGGGATACAACCTCATTTACAAACCATATTTACCCCTAATTTAGCACATAACAGGGACGTAACAAACCTGAGAAGTGAGAATCAGAGAGGGAGAGGCGGTCAGGCACTTAGGTGGTCGCCGGACGGCATAAAGAAGCTGGAGGAGTCGAGTGTACGAGCAGTCGTCGACGATCAGGTGGACGGGGTGAGAGGCTGATAGCGTAACTAGGGTTGGGGATTTCTACCATTAATTACGCTATCCAATTTCAATTTTTCGATCCTTTTTCTAATTTCTACCAAATCAAAAACCCTAGACTTGAAACGACCCATCTCGTAAAACGATAAGCTGCTCAACGTAAAACCACAATCCGTTCCGGATCGACTATCGAGCGCCGAAAACCTCAGATAGTCATCGTAGCAGCGGGGATGTGGTTCTTCGTAATAGCGGCGTGACGGTGACGGTGGGGGTGGGGGTACGACGAGGCGTGGGTTGTAGCTTCCGGGTGGAATTAGGAGAGAATGTGGAGGCGGAGGGTTTTAGGAGAAGGTGGGGAGAATGAGTGAGATGGACCAACGGGGCGGAGGGAAATGGAATTTTAGGAAAAATGAAAAAATGAGCGGGAAAATGAAAAAACATAAAACGACACTTTGAGATGACACGCACTTTTTTAAGGTGTACTCCGTGTTTTTTTTGTTTATTTCTCACAGAGATTTAATGACACTCAAAATTGCGCGTCATCTACTCTTAATATTTTACTATATATGACAGATTTTTAATGACACGCGTTTTTGCGTGTCATTAAACTAGCGCGTGTCATTGTTCGCGTGTCAAGAAATGCCCTGTTTCTAGTAGTGCTACTTTCATAATTTCTTAAAGCCAGAAACTAAAACCGTAATATAGACAAACCGATTTGAATCCTATGTATGGCTGTTTGGGCTCCAATATTCAGAATGTTGATATGTCTTAGTAGTTAATTAGTATCTAAGTATCTACGTCACAAAATGAGCTGAAGCCCAATGGGTCAGACTTCAGAGGGTTCTATTTTTAGTTTTGGGGCTATAGTAATTTCAACTTAACTTACACTTAAAATTATTATATATGTTGTATTTTTATTCAACACCTAAATGGCGTCGTATATTTATATCATATACATTTTCTCCTAAATTAACAACTTACTTATTCTATTCACCTTTATCGTATTTTAAAAATGTAGGTGACGCCTATTTTACCAAACATTAACAATTAAATAAACAAATAAGTTGAACAACTAATAAGATACTTAAAGATCAGTTTATAGAAAGTTAAAGAGAGAATAGATTATTAAACTATATGTACAAATTTCAAATTAGATCAAGAAAGCTCGCGTGTGATCAGGTCAAATGAGTTTGATGGTTGAATGTCATGTGACATCCTTTGATGATTATAATTATTTTCAAAGACATGTTCTCCTTATAAAAAAACGTGTGTAAAAGAAACACAATAACAAGGAAGTTAGATGGTGTAATTGGTAGAACCGTGTAACATAACGTTTAAGTCCCGGATTCGGTCCTTGGAGCATTTACATTCTAATTTTCTTCTTCGGTTATTTTTTTGTTTTTTTTCTTTCATTTAGGTATCATTTGTTTTAGTTCAACACCCATTGCCTTTACGTATTAGTTTTTGTGTTTATTTTTATTTTTCTTATTATTTTTGTTTAACATTGTTACACAGTCATTCCGTACTTGTGTTTTTCTTATATTGTGTTTTTGCAACGTAACTGTTTTGTATACCTGCATTATCACTGTCGCAACGCGTGAGCAATAAAATCTAGTTAGTATATTAGTTTTAAAATTCGGTTAATTACAAAAATAGTCTATCAAGGGTGAAAAGACGATTATACACTCATTTGCAAGACACATAACTGAATTTAAACAAAAAGTTTAGCGCCCGTTGTTGGAAAAACGTAACTTGTTGCAAAATATAATTAAATATAAAGCATGATTTCGTAAATTCCTTAAATTAAAGATAAAACCTAAAATTTGATACATACCTTTTTTGAACGACAAACAGACACTAATTTACTTCTGAATTACATCAAAAACACATTTGTCATTAGCTGAACCCTTGACCTCCTCTTTAAGCTTTAAGCTTATGATGTGTTGTAAAACACATCAGTTTTCCTCATCTGTTTTCTTAATGTTTCGTTAGTTATTTATTTCTTTTCATTTGTTTTAAGTTATTTATGTTTTGCATGGTTGTGTGATCATTATGTGTTACATTTGAGAAGAAATCATGGTGAAAACACGATCGGAGCAAAGTTTTAATAAAAAACAAAAAAATAAAATTTGGCAGGATCCTTTAGAGGGTCGTGAAGGTTGGTCATAGCTACCTTCGCGACATGTGATAGCTCCAAAATCAGAAAAAGTTCAGACCGACTATTTTGTCCGCGTGGTATCGTGAGGGGCTTGGATAAACTGTTCCGCGACACGCGATGGGCTTCCAGAATAGCAAAACCCTTATTTGTAAAACTATAAATTGATTGGGTTTGTTTCATTCGAGAAGAGACAATTGTGGACGAATTTTGAAGGTTTCAGACAACTATTGGAGGTGATTTCAGGCATGAAGAAGGTATTGGAGTTGAGTTCGAAGATTGTGAAGCATTCAGTTTGCGTTCCTAGCGTTTGTCGTCTGTTTCCTTTGTTCAATCGATTTTACTTGTCATCAATAATTCACTTAGGTTTAAATGAACAATGTTGTGTATTGACTTTTTTTTTTGAACAGTTGTGTATTGACTTTTATTTTTGACTTTGACCAATAATTTTGTTGATTTTAGTAGAATTGTCTTTTGATTGATGGAATTTGATTGCAAGAATCTGCTATGATTTAATTATTATCGTTGATTAGTGTTGTTTTAGGATTGGGTAACACGTCACACACGGTTAATTAACTTCACAACTAATCTTTAATTGTTTAAATTACATATTTTGACTTTAAAGACACTAGACTAAAATTAATAGTGATTAGTCAACGATGGTAATTAGATTTGCAGGTTTCTTCCAATGTGTGTTTTTGGATGATTACATATGCATGCTAGTTTGTTTCCTTATCATTGTTTGATGGTTATTGGTTTTTAGCGCAATCTGTGCCATTTATTTATGATTTAGGGACTTTCTCGGTTTTTAATTGGTTTTTAGATAATTTTATTCATGGTTTTAGGATGCTACTATTGTCTAAGATACTAGTTGTTCTAGGATTGTGGGACTAGCAAGCCTTACATTGGTAGTTAGTCCTTTATAACACTTCAACATAGGATACCGTTTGTTATTCATTATTGGGTTTAGACTACTAGGATGATTTGTCTATAGTTCTAATGGTTTTAATTCTAATTGCTTGCCAATGTGGGATTAGCTCACTTGGTAGAGACTCTGTCCTCTTAGTTGGAGGTCATGGTTCAAACCCTGACTATTAAAATAGTGTAATCGGTGTAAATAAATATTTGATGTTCAAAAAAAAAAAATCTAATTGCTTAGTTGTTCATTAATTAGACACCTCAGATAAGGTTTAATTCATTAAATAACGGTTTCATTGATCTAGACTATTCACGAGGGTTAGCATGTAAGCGCTAAACAAAAGAAAAAATACTTATTTTTTTTTTAACTACGTGCCTTTGAGAGCAGTAAGCAAAAAAAACAAAAAAAAAAAAAAAAAATACCTACTTTAAAAAGAGCTTCGATTTTTATGTTGTGTTCGACCATAAATTGGTTGAGCTAAAAGGTCCTTTTAATCAGGTATAACATCAGCGTTTTGTGTTCAATTGCTAGGTTATAATTTAAAAATAGATCCAATAATCTTAAGTTTTAAGAAGCCATTAAAACATATTAATAAGGTGGGTGGGAGATGTCCCCTTCAATCTTCACCCCATCGATCACCAACTCGACACTTTTCCGATAAACATTCATTCAACTCCAGTCTGCAACACACATAGACATGAGTGTCAGTAACCTCGCCACAGCTCTTTCGGTGCTCTTCGCCGTATTCCTCGTCGCTCTCGCCGGTGAACTCATCTACGTCCTCTGGCGCCACCGCTCCTTCCGCCGTCGCTCCTCCCCTATCCCCACCCACCATGAAATAATTGAAACCCCTAATTCTTCCATCGCTGATCATATTCACGCTGCAACTTCAACAAAGGAGCTGCAGCTCTACTTCTTCTGCTTGAAACCCCACTCACCTCCTCCTCCTAATTACAAGGACGCCGGTGAAAAAGATGATGAGTCATCACCGGAGGACCACGTGGTGGTTGACGTTTTGAAGCTGCTAGATGTAAAAGATAAAGGAGAAGAAGAAGATAAGGACGAAGGGGAGTCGAAGAAGGCTGACGTTGACTTTTCAAACAAATCGACGACTAAAACGTCATCAGAAGTGGGCCTGGAGGAGGAGGGAGATACGAAGACGGTGTTTTCTACTCCGTGTGATTCTCCGATGTTCTTTACACCTGTTGGATCTCCGTCTCGAGATTAGTATTAATTTCATGGAAATGATCGGAAACAGTGATGATCGACGGCCTGTAAGTGACGTGTAGTTGTGTATTTATATATAAATTAGCTTGGAAGTTGGAAGTTGGAACTACCACTTGTGTGATATCTCATCTTTTACTGTTGGATTGCTAGATAGCTTCTGTGTTTTCCATATACATGGTTTTGATGTTATTGTGATCCACGCCAGAGATAATCTTTTATGTCTCCGGTAGGCGGTATCCGGCGTCAAGTCAAACTAATTAAGGTATAATTTTACTGAGAGGACGGTTTCCTAACACTACTCTTAACGCTGAGAGTAGTTCTTATAATGTTTATGAAAGGATCTCAAATATTATTAACCACTAAAGGGGTATTTATACAAAGGTTACAACAAGGGAAAGGAAATATTAACATAAGGAAACTATTGCCTAGAATCAATCTAAATAAATACAAAACATTTAACAAATATAAACAATACTACGTGATCTCCTTAATACGGCCCGCAAGATGGAGGATCCGTCGGATACGCCAATCTTGGACCGATTACGAAGAAATGGCGCCCGAGAAAGTGGCTTAGTAAGCATGTCAGCAAGTTGATCCTGGCTGTGAATATGTAGAACACGAAGACGGCGAGATGTAACAAGCTCGCGAACAAAATGATAATCAAGAGCAATGTGCTTCATCCGTGAGTGATAGACAGGATTAGCACACAAATATGTAGCACCGGTGTTGTCACAATATAAAGTAGGCGTGTCAGCAATATGTACCCCAAGCTCATATAATAAATTCTGTAACCAAAGTAATTCAGCCGAGGCATTCGCAATAGCCTTGTATTCAGCCTCCGTGGAAGATCTAGAAACTGATTTTTGCCGAGTAGATTTCCACGACACAATGTTACCGCCCAAGTAAAGTAAATATGCTGTAGTAGATCGCCCGACATCATGAACACCACCCCAGTCCGAATCAGAAAAGACCGAGAGAGTAAGCGGTGAACAGCGACAGAGGAAGAGACCATGATGAATAGTCCCTTTTAGATAGCGAAGGACACGTTTCAGAGCCTGCCAGTGAGCCTGGCGAGGAGAATGCATGAACTGGGAAAGCTTATTAATAGCAAAAGAAATATCTGGACGAGTGAAGGCAAGATACTGCAGCGAGCCAACCAGACGGCGATACTGGGTGGCATCAACAAGCGGTGAAGGATCATCAAGGACCAAAGGATCAGTAGCACTAAGCGGAGTGGCAACATCCTTAGCCCCGTCCATGTGAAACAGACTCAGGACATCCTGAACATGACGATGTTGAGACAAAAACATACCAGAGGTAGTGGGAATAACCTCAATGCCTAGAAAATGATGCAGCGGACCAAGATCCTTGACCGAGAATTTAGCACTAATGGCTGAAATAAAGGTGTCAAGAAATGAAGGATCATTGGCCGTGAGGACAATGTCATCAACATACACGAGGAAGTAGCACGTAACAGTGCGCGATGTGAATATGAAAAGAGAAGCATCAGCCAGGGATTTGCGAAACCCAAACTGAAGAAGAAACGAAGTGAGAGCAGTGTACCAGGTGCGAGGAGCCTGCTTAAGACCATATAGGGATTTCTTAAGTCGACAGATGTGATTAGGGAACTGAGAATGCTCAAACCTGGGAGGCTGAGTCATGTATACCTCTTCAGCAAGCTCACCATGCAAAAAGGCATTGTTAACATCGAGTTGACGAATGACCCAGTTCTTTGACAAGGCAATACAAAGAACAGTGCGAATGGTGACGGGTTTAGTAACCGGACTAAAGGTGTCAAAATAATCACGACCATACTGCTGAAGGAAACCTTTGGCGACAAGCCGGGCTTTGAACTTGTCAACCGAACCATCTGGTTTCCGTTTCACACGAAACACCCATTTGCAGCCAATAGGTGTTTGACCCGTAGGAGGAACCAGTTCCCAGGTGTCATTAGAAAGGAGAGCATTGAATTCAGAGTCCATGGCCTCGCGCCAACGAGGCTCTTTAAGGGCTTGACGGTAGGTGGAGGGTTCAAGGGTGGGAGGAATGGGGTGTAAGGAGGTAGTGTTGACAAAGTTAGGATTAAAATATCTGGGGTTTGGCTTGCGGGAACGAGCCGTAGGCGGAGGAGTAGTGTGGGGCGGGTTCGAAAAAGGGATATCGGTGGAGGATGGGGAGGAAGAGGATTGGGCCGAAGAGGCCAAGGGTGAGGCAGAAAAGGTAGAGGCGGGCTGGGCCGAGTTAGGGGCAGGAGAGGACTGGGCCGATTGGGCCGATTGGGCTGGGGAAGAGTGAGCGGAGAAAGCAGAGAACTGGGTTGGGGAGGACTGGTTGGACGGGCTGGAAGGAGGGGGTGAGATAGCACTGTCCTCAGGCAAAACAGGAGGAGCAGCACGAGTTGGGAGCCGACGTGGTGAGGTCGGATCAGACGGAGGAGAGGGGGCGGATGAGGGTGAGGGGTCGGTGATCGGAGGAGCGACGGAGTGAAGTCTTCAACCGAAGGGAGTTGAAGAAGGGTCCGATTATCACTTGTAAACGGGAAGAGATGTTCAACAAAGTGAACGTGACGGGAGTGATAAAGACGTTTGGTAACAGGGTCATAACATTTGTATGCGGATTTGGAAACAGAGTAACCGAGAAAAAGACACTTTACTGAGCGAGGGTGAAGTTTAGATGAAGCATAGGGCCGGAGCCAAGGGAAGCATAGGCAACCAAAGGGCTTGAGTTTCGTGTAACTCGGAGAGGCATTGTACAAAGTATCATAAGGAGTTTTATTTTTCAAGATCGGTGTAGGCAACCTATTAATGAGGTAAACCGCCGTTTGGAAAGCATGCGACCAAAAGTTAAGAGGAAGGTGCGCATGGTGGAGAAGAGCTAGCCCGGTTTCAACAATGTGCCTATGACGCCGTTCTGCAACCCCATTTTGTTCAGGGGTGTGGGGCGGAGTGGTAAAATGAGAGATGCCTTGTTGCTTGAGATAAGGGCTTAGACCAATGTATTCGCCCCCGTTGTCCGAAAAAAGTGAGACAAGAGGTGTATGAAAAAAAATTTCAACCAAGGTCTTGAATTGAGGGAATAACGTGGCAAGATCGGACTTGCGCTGCATCGGATATATCCAAGTATATTTTGAGAAAAAATCAACAAATATGACATAATATGTAAAGCCATCAATAGAAGATGAAACAGGCCCCCAAACATCAGAGTAAACAAGTTAAAGGGGCTTCGTTGCAGTGAACGAATTGTCACCAAACGGAAGTTTGTGACTTTTGTTAAGAGCACACGCATCACAATGAAAAGTAAAGGAGGAAGCATCAATATTATTCAACGAAACACCAATATTTTTAAGAATCAAACGACAAAGTTTAAATGACGGATGTCCTAGTTTATGATGCCACAAAAGAACATTATTATTAATGCGTGCGGTAGAGTTGATTTGGGGAAGGGCTCGAAGAGCTTGAGTGGTTGCATAATAGATGTGATCCACGTTCATTCCCCGCATGATTGGCGCCCCCGTGCGAAGATCCTTCACAAGAAAAAAAGACGGAAAAAATTCAACCGAGACATGGTTAGTTTTGCATAATTTGGCAATGGAAACAATTTTGTGACGAAGATTAGGAACGCAAAGAATATCATTCAAATGTAAGGAACGGGAGGAAGTAGGAATAGAAGAATTACCGGTGTGAGTGATAGGAAGTGACTTACCGTTACCGAGCAAAATCTCATCGGGCCCTCCATAGTCGGTGAAGTGGTGCATGGCCGAATGATCGTTGGTGACATGATTGGACGAGCCACTATCAAACATCCAATTTTGAGAGTTGTAAGATGACCTAGCAGACGAGGTGTTAACCATTGGAGTGGCAGAGTTTCCCGTGTGAATGGTGACTTGATTAGTCTTTAAAAACTTCTGTAGCTTCCTGCAATCTTTCGTATCATGACCTGGAATTTGACAAAAATTGCAAAAAACAGAATTACGGTTAGTAGCATTATAGTTGGACCCGGTCTGGTTTGGGCCTACCGACCCGGGCTGATTGCGACTGCCACTGTTGGGCCGTCCGCGGCTGTCAAAGGCTGGCCGCGGCCCACTGCTGCTGCGACCATCATATGTGGACCGGTTTTGAGAGAACCGACCGGTGGACCTTTGAGTGAAGTTAACCGTGTCCATGACGGGTGTGACTGGTGGCGGTATAGCTGACTTCAGGGAACGCTCGTGATCAACCAGTTTAGCAAAGAGATCCGGGAAGGTAATCGGGGTGTCGCGCATCTTAACGGCAGCAGAAACATGACTAAAGTCGTCTCCCAATTGTCCAATGATGTGAACAATTAGGTCTTCATCAGAGACGGGACTCTGGGCAAGTGCTAGGTCATCGGAGATGGTTTTCATCTCGTTCAAGTAATCCGCAACAGGTCTGGTACCCCTGGGATTGTTGGCTAACCGGGACTTCAAGGAGAGAATACGGGAGACGGATCGGCTCGCATAACTGGCAGAGAGACGGTCAAAGGCCTGGTGCGACGTCTCGGCGGAAGAGATAACGTGTTGTATCTCATCGGAACAACTTCCTAGTAAGGCGCCAAGGATAGTCTGATCTTGGCGGTACCAGGTAGTATAAGCAGGATTGGGTTTGTTACCTTCACCGGAAAGAGTTTTGGCCGGAACTTCCATTGTGCCAGCGACATACGAATCGAGACCAAGACCAATCAGGGTTGCCATGACCTGTTTTCTCCAGACGGGAAAATTGCTTGGGGTGAGTTTGATGGGAAAGTGGGAGTGAGCGGTGACTTCGGTGACGGTAGTAGCCATGAGGAACGAAGGCAGGGGTTGTAGTGGTGAGGGTGACCGACGAGCGGCGGTGGTGAAGAGAAGGCCGGCGGCGGAGGGGAGGTCTAGGGATGCCAGAATCGAAAAAAAAAAAAAAAAAAAACTCTTTAGGGTGTTTAGGCTCTGGATACCATATAATGTTTATGAAAGGATCTCAAATATTATTAACCACTAAAGGGGTATTTATACAAAGGTTACAACAAGGGAAATGAAATATTAACATAAGGAAACTATTGCCTAGAATCAATCTAAATAAATACAAAACATTTAACAAATATAAACAATACTACGTGATCTCCTTAATAGTTCTTCATAAGATCCGCCCAGTCAGTCAACGTGATAACAGTTTTTAGTCTTGAAGGAGCATTTCTCATAAACTTCTCTTTATTTCCAAATTATCATTTCTTTTTATATAAATAAAATAAAAATAACTAATTAAATAAATGACCGAAAGATATAATTAGAAATTTTAAGTAAAATATATAATTAAATAATAAATAATTGCATAACGCCCGCAATATTTTAGAACGGCTATATTTAACACTAACAATATTAACTTCTGAGATTCAGTTTATCAACGATGTCAAATACAAATATAGTGGATATACTCAAACAATTTCACAACCATTTGATGTTAACACCTCCAGCCTCCAGGAGATGTGCTGGAATACTATACACCGGTTGGTCAACCTCCACCTTCGCCTCCTGTGCAACCTCCTGTAATTGTAAACCCTAACGTGGATGACCTTGGGAGGATGAAGCCTTCTAGAACTGGACATTTAGTTACTACTTTCCCGAAAACACACTAGAAGAGTCACTTGAAGACTATTACCAACTGGACGATTAAGTCTAGAATGAAGAAGAAGAATAACCGGTGGATGAAGACCGGCCCGAGTACAAGTACATGCCTTAATGATAATGTACTGTTGTCACAACCAAGATCACCGATGTTACTCCCATGAAATGTCGATTCTAGTTTCGATTCCGATTTTATTATACTAATTATAGTATTTTAGGTTTATTACTTAAATTAGGTTTATGTAATGTAATTGTATTTATGCTTAATATTATGTATGTTTAATATTAATTTTATTTAATATTAATTTCTGTTTAAAGATAATTATTAATTTTACTTAAAAAATAAAGGGTTTATGTATTTGTTGGTTAATTTTTGGGTTTATAAAAATTATTTAGGTGTTTTTATTGAAAGTTGCCGTTCAAAAAAAATAAAAATTATGGTCCCACCTCTCTCGCCCTTCTTCGCCCGTAAACAAGGGTTACCACCATCTCCCCTCCCCCATCGCCACCCTTCGGAGGGGCCTTCCACATCGGCTCACGAGCTACCCCAAGGGCGCATTGTTGTGGCAGTCTAAGGTATTTAAAACTTTGACAAACTTTCTAAACCACAATTTGATATTTAGGAAAATCACGAAAATGACCAGGTTGACTTTCTTTTGCTCAAATGATGATTAACTTTTAGCCTTCACAAAATGACCATTAACCCATGCGGCCAATAAGACCTTGACACATCAGCACCGACGACTAAGTTCATACGCCACGTGCCCCAAAGTAACCAATAACTTGCCACCACATAGGCGAGACGACAAACGACGACAATACCACGTGGGCAAGATGACAAAGAACAAAGCCGTGTAGACGAGAGGACGAAAGCAAAGCTCCCAATTAGATGCTGACATGTAAAGTTAAGGCTTAGCCTTCAGCCAAGGCAAGGCTTAGTCGTTGGCAATGACGTGTCACCTTCTTATTGGTTGCATAATAGGACCAAGGAATATTTAATGATTGAGAGGAATGTCACGTCGACCCCAATGATTTTCGTCATTTCTAGCTGTCCTACGTGGTCGCAAGTTATTGGCTATATGGTTAGCCGTCGTCGCTGATGTATCAGGTTCTTATTGATGCATGAGTCAATAATCATTTTGTAAAGGCTAAAAAAATTAATGGTCATTTTAGTTGAAAAAAATTAATCTGGTCATTTTTTGATTTTCTCTTAATATTTTATATTATATAAGTTAAAAGTTTAAAAAATTAATGGTCGTCTAATATGTTTGTGAATGGCAGTTTGAGAGTCTGATTTATTAAGAGGGTGCAATGGGAGATTAGATTTTATACGTTAATAGGGCCTTTGTACAGTATGCTCCGGCCCACATGAGTGCGAGCACAATTTTATGCACAAATAGAACTTCACATTCTTCTTTTTAATGGCAATTTTTTTTTTTTTTAAAAATTTTGGTCACCACATGGGTTTGAACCCCTATTTGAAATTTGAAAGTTTGAAAGTTTTATTCAGTACCAATATACTACTAGGTTAAAGGCCTTTAGATAAATACAACTTTACATATTTTATTATTATGGCTCCCTAGCTACATAAAACAACACACCGAAGTTTAAGGCACAAAGGGGAAACGATTCTATGTTAACGATTTTGTGTCATTAAATTATACTTAACATTGACACCGTAAGGGTCAATGTTAGTTTTTTTCAGTTTCTTACCACGTTTTAATGATCTAGGCCGTTGAGATCGACCCAAATTTGATCCTGTCCGTCTAAAGTAGAGGGTTTTAAAACTGTAATTCAGTTAATTTGACCAATTTTCGTCAGCAATGACATCAGCAATGATCTACAAACCGTATTGCGGTTATTTTCAGCAGCAGGTCAGCCCATGTTCTGAAAAATCGGAGATGAAACCGGCACTCTAATATAAACATGAATGGAGAATGTTATTTCAACTCCTGCAAACTCTTACATCTTATTTAAAATCGATTGCTCCAGTGAAGAAGTAAAGGGAGCTTATAAAAAAACAAGCTTGTGTACCTCGTATAGAGTTGTATGGCAGTGAACATTTATCAAGTCTTCAAATGGATCTAAACAAGGCAAAAACGAATATAATTCTTCTTTGTATTTTTGAAGGTACGAGTGGCATATCGATGACTGCTTTACTTGCATTAGCTCCTACCATCGAAAAAAAAGACAGATGGTATAAAATTTATAGATGTAAGTCATCAAATAAGTTTGTGTTCAGAGAAGGATCGTTGAAATTTACCTGCAGACATTTGAAAGATCGTTGTTCAGAGAAGGTTATTTGACAGAGCCATCGTGATGGATATTTTATTCAGGCTGAAACATGATGGTGTGTATATGTGAGGTTTTGCTTATAAAACCACTACACTAACACTAAAGAGGTACACAGATTTACAAAACCTCTTATGTATTCCCGAGATTTTAAAGTGGTATTGCAGAAGTTGTCTTTTCAAGAAAAAATACATGGTAATTTATTGCAGGGTTGTAAATATTTATTGATGTTTTGTGGCCTGGGATGGCCCATCACCTGTTTCTTCCGGTTTTTTAAAACACATAGCTGTTAAAAAAATTAATAATTACACATATTTGGAAAAAAAAAAACATTTAGTGTTTTCTATAGAAAATTGGCCTATATTAATCCCAGTTATAATCTATTGGCCGATAATAATCCCTATTATGATTTTGACCTACAATAATCTCAGTTAATAACATGTTGGCCTGTATTGAACCGCCGTTAAGTAGACACTAACGGTGTTAGATTTTCGCTGACTGTGCAAGCCACATAGGATCCTAGGTGGAATTATATTTTTAAAAAACTTTTAATAAAATAATAAAAATAAATACACAAAGCCCTAACAAAGTCACGTTCTTGCGATTCATCCACCTGTGATTCATCCCCACCACATTCGATCACCACCTGCTACATCACCTTGCCACATTCAAAAAAAAATTCGCAGCCCTATTTGCGATTCATCCCCACCTTGCGAAGAAGACATCGAACTTCTTATTCCACCCATCAATCATCACAAGAAATCCCCCAATTTAACTTCAAGCCATCGATCTCATCTTAACCTTCAAGTCTGATTACGATCTTCTTAAGGTATGATTTCTTCTTTTAGTCGATTATTAATCCACGATTTTGCTATACGATTTCATAGGTTTATACATTTTTGTAGCTTGACTGATTCATCTATCAAAACTCAACTTTGTAAGATAACGTCATATTACACCATATAAATAAATAATACGTTACCCGGACTGGGACGGGTATGACACTAGTTTATTTGGTGTAGCTAGATTTACTTGAAGCAACAAATCATTTTGAGTATAACAATTATTTTGAAAACTTAATTAATTCATTGATAGTGGGTTAATTTTATAATATATCATGGGCCGAAACAAAGAAATAAAAGGGTTTGGAGTTTGGGCCGAAACCCATTTGGAATTCGGGAAAAGGAACGGGCCGAAGCCCAATTGAATTTGGGAAAGGAGTCGGGCCGAAGCCCAACTAGATTTGGGTGACGCGTGGGCCGGGTTTTAGTTGGGCCGCGAATAGGAAGGGGATCAGGTTCAGATTGGGCTATCGAGTGGGCCGAGGGGTTCCTAGGTACCGGGTTTGGCCCAAGGCCATTTGGGCCGCGGGTCGGGTCGGTGACTCAGTTAGTCGAGTCGAGTCTCCGGGTAAAGTTTCGGATCTATCCGGGTCATTTTGGGCTTATTGGGCCTGACCGGGCCCAATAGGTTTAACAATTTTCTCGTTTGGTTAAGTCTTGACAACGGAATATTTTAATTACATTTTAAATTCGTTAAACGTTTTAAGGTGAAACAGTTTATATCAGTTTTGATAAAATATAAAAGTCAAATTTTTATATTTATATTTTTATTATTGAAGTTCCATATTTAAAATATGAAAACTTTCGTATTTTACGGGTATACAAACACGGAATTAAATCAGTTATCAGTTAATCATTAAAACTAATTCAGTTAATCATATAATTAAAACGTGATTTAAATTAAAAGTCAACAAAGAGAGGTTTCACCTGTTTCGGACGAGGTCTCACACACAAGAACACTATAAATGATAAACTCACCACTTGAGAAAACCTCCATTAGTCAGGTTTTGAACTTGAAACCGAAGTATCCCGAACCCTAATATGTTTTTATAGCCAACATGGGACTAGCCACTTGGCAGAAGCTCTTGTCTCTTAATTGAAGGTCTAAAGTTCAAATCTCGAAATGAGAGTTTAATTATAATATTTGGAGTAGATTACGAGTAGACGAGTATTGTACTTTGCTTCTAAAACATATATATATATATATATTCTTATAATTCTAAAAGAAAGATATCGAGAGAGATTATGTTATACTTATGTCATACTTAAGAAATCACATCCACATAATTAGAAAACCAACCGTCCGCGACAAAACCAACAAAGGAAGTTAGGTTAATTGCAATGGTTTCCCCATTTCCTCAATCCCACACTCCATTTTTGGTGCCACCTCATCATTCCCACCCCTTCCCATTTTTCCCCATTTTAATTGCAATGGTTTCCCCACTCTCCCACTCTCCCAAACACCCCATAAAAACCTTCCAAATCCCCACTCTCTCTCTTTTCCCCGTTTTTTTCTTCTCAAGGTCGGGACCCAAACCCCTTCCCCGATCGGGGACCCGAGACACCCGCAATGATGTTCCCGAGCACCCCGATCCCACCGAACTCCCCCGAACCCTCCCCGATTCCTCCTCCCCGAAACCATTGCAATTAACCTTAGTCGGATGGTGATGTTAAAAAAATCGTAACCAAACACCTAAATAGTCATAGGTTACACATACTCACGCGGCGTTTTCATTTCATACGTCCCCTCAACGCGTTATTACTCCAACAATCTACTATAAATATATACCCTTATTATTCACAATAAATCAAGTTGTTAACAACCACTCCAATTTCATCATCATTTATCAATCATGTCTGATCAAGCCCACCTCAACGGCGCCTACTACGGCCCATCAATCCCGCCTCCCGCGAGAAAACCCCGATCCTACCACCGCCCCAGCCGCGGTGGCGGCAGCTGCAACCCTTTCTCGTGGTGCTTCAGCTGCATCTGCGGCTGCGTCTTCAACCTCATCTTCCAGATCCTCATCACCATCCTCGTCATCCTCGGAATCGTGGTCCTCGTATTCTGGCTCGTCTTCCGCCCCAACGCCCCGAAATTCCACGTCAACGAGGCCGTCCTCACCCAGTTCACCTTGTCCAACGACAACAACACCCTCTACTACGACCTCGCCGTCAACATGACGTTCCGAAACCCGAACCGCCGCATCGGGATTTACTACGACAGGATCGAAGCCAACGCGGAGTACCACGACCAGAGGTTCGCGACTCAGAATCTGGACACGTTTTATTTGGGGCATAAGAAGGAGAAGGATCTGAGCGCGGTGTTTAGAGGAGAACGAGTGCTGGCTAATCTCGACGGCCGTGACAGGTCGGATTATAACTCCGAGAGGACGGGTGGGGTTTATAACGTGGATCTGAAGTTGAGGCTTAGGATGAGGCTCAAGGTCTGGTGGGCGAAACCCAAATTTAAGCCCCATTTCGAATGTGATTTGAGGGTTCCTATGACTTCTGGAGGTGCCGTTTCTTCTGGTGGATTTCAGAGGACCAAGTGTGATTTCGATTGGTAGAAATCATCATTCATTTTCGCCATTCATGACTTCATTTGTGATTCTTGGATCAGTCTTTGCTTCTTTTGATTCATTTTTTAATTTTGGAGATTTTATAGAGTCGGTGTATACTGCGTAGTATATTTCTAGGATGTTATTTCATTTACGTATACTGTTATACCATATTATTGTTTATAAATAAAGATATACTGATATTTATTTTACTGTCTTAATTTTAATTATTTGTTTACTTTTTTGTGTAATACAATAATTTATATGATATATTGTAAGCTTAAAATTAAGAACTTAAATAATCGGGATTTATATTATATGTTCTAAACTTTACTTAATATAAAATTACCATGTTTTCTAGAATAAGATTTAAAGATAGTACTCTATGAAACGTCTCCGGTCAACCAATGGTGATCACTATAAAATATCTATATGCATATTTTTATTACTTAAAGGGAGTTGACATGAACAAATATATTATTTAACTCACTTTGGGTTTAGGGATAATTAGACTCGAACTGATGACTTCCACTACATCAAGGTGACACTCTACCGCTGAGTTATATCCTTTCTCTGCTGCCATCAAGAAATAGAACACGTATTCTGAAACACAGAAAAAAAATCATTTGCTTATCAAATTATCAATCGAGCCATGAAAAAGATTTAACAAAAGACGATAACAGATTCACTATTTTTTTTACATCAAGCAATACATGGAGTAACTTCGGTGTAACATTTGCTTTTTACCCGATTGAGAAATACGACCCATTTTGAAATTTTGTGATTTACTGATTTGCAAATTATTGAGAACGAGAAGAATTTTCGTGACCCCAATTAATGGATCTAGATTATTTATAATCATTTTTCGAAACCGAATACTTAATTACTATCAGTTGGAATCAAATTGGACTTCTCAAATTGAAAAATAAAGTAATTTCTGGTTTTTACGTGATTTCGGTACGCGATTCGTCGTTTATTAAGAATCTCGTATTTGGTTATCATATGTCAATTTCAACATAATATGAGTATAATAATCAATTATCATGTCACGATTCATCACACACTTGATCGAGTCGCGAAACGCTGGTGAATTGCCCAAAATCGATACGTACGTCAAAACCGACCAAATCGCCTAATTTAACCTAATTTGTGAATCCTTTTGAGTTACATTACGCGTTTATATATTCATTTTGAGTGGATTATACTTGTTTAGAATAATGGGATTTGAAATGGGTAATTTGGGAGAAAACGAGACTCGAAAACATAAAAAAACGAAGAAACTGGAGCGAAAACAGAGAAAGCTGAAAAATTATTGTTCAGAGGAGAAACATACGATACGCCTAAATCATTTGAATGACTTAGGTGATACGCTTGTTTCAAAAAAATCAGCAAAACCCTAAAAACGGGTATTTAAGCTCCTAAACTCATTCCAGCCCCCACTTCTCTCCTCTTAACTTCTCTCAAAACCCTAAAACAGCTATGGACATCAAAGATCAAGGTCCTTGAAGCTTCGGGGATCCTAAGTTGTGAAATCAAGAAAAGATTAGTGCCGATTTTCATCCTGACTGGTGCGTTTTTCTCCATCTATGCTTCTACCCACTTGTTCTCTTGCCATATTATGATCAAGATCAGACCTTTATCATGTTATTAGATTTGATTTAGGTTGTAGATGATAGATCTAGTAAATCCATGCAAAAAGATATGATTTTTATGCATTTTTATGGATTTTATGATGAATAATGGATGGATCTTGATTCATGTTGGTGGATTTTATTTAGGGCTGCTAAATATTACATTTTTATGCATGTTTTATCATGAAAAATCACTATGCTTGATAGATCTAGGGTTCTTGAGATAAATGCATGATTTTTATGCTAAAAGTCTACATTTTTCTTGATTTCTATATGAGATTTTGTAAGATCTTGAACATGCTTGATCATCAATGCTTGAATTTTGATAAAAACATGACCTTGAACCTAGATCTAGGGTTTAATCTTGAGAAATCACCATAAAGTCTATAGATCTAGGGTTTTATTTGAGAAAGTTACCATTATGATGATTTTTCATGAAAAGTATACATATATTGAATCCATGCTTGAAGGATCTATGGAAAAATCTATGGTTTAATAATGTTTAGTGATAGATCTAGGCCACATATGTATGAAAGGTCATGAATAAAAAGTTGGAATAATTTGTATGCCCAAAAATGATCTTGGTTATTAAATTGTTTGGAAAATAATTAAATTAGGGATAGATTGTAAATAATTAATTTTACCAAAAATAAATATATGCATTTGATTAATTCATGTTAAATAATATGGTTATAGATTAGATTAATGTTAAATTAATTGTTGGTTGATATTTGTGGTCTATGCATGCGATTCCATGAAAAATAAATATATTTTGAGACATCCTAAGAATAAATAAGTTTTATCTAAAATTATTTGTTATCGCATGTGTAGTTTAGGAATAACCCACCTCATGACCATGATCATACCTTATCACCATAAATCTTCTCTATCGTCAGTTATAAAAAGTATTTATAAATTTATAATTTAAATGTTTCATTCTTCACCCGTATAATACGTGAGTAGGTTTCCACCCATATAATACGTGAGTAGATAACGTTTCTGGGGGTACTGGAGATGACAACAATAAAAGTGTGGTATTTTGGGGGTGTGTATATATACATCAGGGTGGGGGCTTACGGGAGTAAATTATCTTGGTGTGTGTGTTTGGTGGCTACATCTAGATGACTGTTATGGATTGGGTATGTTTTTGGCGTGTGCATAATGGGCTGGGGTGGGTGGGTACGGGGTTGGGGTGTGGTGGGGCAGTCATCTGATGTATTCGGTTTGAGTTATTCTTCGTTTCGTGTGTTTCCTTCGTGTGCATAACCTGTTGGATGTTATATTTTGAGCTCGACTTTCTAATGTGTTACGTATCAAATAATGAAAGGGGCTATAATGTAATAGTTCCATAGTATAGGGGGTTCGTAGTTAATTGTAATGGGTTAAATAGGATGAAAAATGTAATGAAAAGTATCGATTGATTTGAGAAAACCTCCTCTTCTTCTTCTGGCTTATGTTCTTTTCTGTTAATCGATCTTGGCCATTATAATCATAAGTTTTTTTATTGTAACAATGGTATCAGAGCAGTTCAATCCTTCGGACTTGCTCAATTTCTATCAATAATTCACTACTGTGATTCATCGCGGTTCAAGGGAATGATTTCAAGTAGCAATTCGACATACAGTACATGTGATTAAGGATTCAAGGCAAAAATGAGAAATCCGTGTGATTCAAGTGACGGATGAAGATCAATAACATTCAGTCAATTGATTTCTATATCAACAACCAGAAAAATGGCATCTATGTGTTCTTGTGGCGGAATGAGATGGGGAAACAGGCGCCATGTTTGTGGGACTAAGTGTTTTCGTTGTGGCGAGATGGAATATGAGAACCGACCTCATTTTTGTGGCTACTTACCGGATTATTCACAACCTCCAACAGATTATGAGATTTGGAGAGGGTTGAGAGGTTCAGATGAATGGCTTGGAGCTCCTATTTGGAAAACTACGAACCAAGATACAGTTACGGAAATTCCAGTAGCAATAAAAGACTCTAATCGGCAGCAATCAGCAATCATGGAGGAAATCCTCCAAAAATTGGAAGAACTAAGAAAAAGGTTTGATTCATACTCTTCTAAATTTACAAAAATCAAAACCGCATCTAAGGTGTTTGATGAAATGCCTAATGTAAATCAAGAATCAATTGATCTAGATGAAATGCCTAATGTGATTCAAGAATCAATTGATTTAGATGAAATGCCTCGAAGATTTGGGTATGAGATTCAAGAATCTTTAGATACTGATTTAATGGAAATCCAAGAAGAAACTGTTGATAATGAGATTCAAGATCTGATACATTTAAATTTTTGTAAAAGTACATGTGAAAGTGATACCTTAAATCAAGATATAAGAGTTGAAATGAAAGTAGGTGATTCAAAGAAAAATGAAAAATATACCTCTGATGTTGAATTAGAATGTTTAAATGTAAATGGAAATGAAAAGGTAGTAGAAGAAAGTGAGGGCATCCTTGCTAGTGTTCCAATTCCGATTACTTTGGCTTCCGTTGCTATGTCAAAAACTACATTTGTGAATAATAGGAGTGCGGTTGAAACTTTAGTTCATGAGAAAAGGAAACTATTGCAATTCTTTAGTAGTCAAAGGCTGGAATGCTCTTGCATTATTTTTGAGGGAAAACATATTATTAGTTCGAAGGCACGGGTATACAGGTGGCACAAATGGAAATCTAAGTGGTTGAGTTTCAATATTTGTTTAGGAAGTTGTGGATTACTTGAAGTAGTGTTTTCATGGTTTGTAATGGAATGGGCGCATTATAAGTCTGATTTAATAAGGGTTGAAAGTTTTGACTGGAAACCGTGTTGGAAGGTATGGTCTCACTTCGAAATGTCTCCATCTATACAATGTATTTTAGAAAAGACAGATGTTGATAACAATTTTGCAAGGGGTTATTACTCAGCTGGGATGGAAATCCTTGATCTGTGTCATTCTCCGAGTGAGAAGACACGAGTATATTTGTGGCATCGATGGAAATTTAAACCGTTGTTACTCATAATGATTATGAGTGAGAAAGCATTGGGTTTATTCACCCAAATCAGGTCCAATTCAGAGTGATGAGATAGAGCACATTACAAGAGATAGGGTATGAAAACGGTGGTGAATTGCTACTTGCAATTATCATGGTGGCGAGGACCTTAAGGAAAATTAAGAATAAAATATTATGGAAACATGCACCGGAAGAATTAGAAACCGCAAGGACAGACATCGTTGGTAGGGACGAATATGTGTTCACTCATCTCACGGTCACCTGGGTTCACTTAAAAGAAGATTATATAAAATCTTGTCTGCATTTTACTTTGTACACTGAGGATCAGAAAACTAATGTTGCAGAGCTTATGAAGTACTGTATGACGGAAGAATTGATAATTGTAGTGGGTGATGGAGAAAAAGAATTCAACAAAGGGTACATAAGTGCTTGAAATGCTTAAGGATACTTGCTTGCTATATAGCTTTATACGGTTGATACAAAAAGTTCTAAGAAGTGAGAATTGGGAGTTAGCAAAAACAAGTATTGGAATTCCAATTTTGAGTGGATTCAGTCTCACTATTCACACAAGGGAACTCACTCCATTTGTTGAAAGAAATGAATTCAATCCAGTTAGGATTATTCCATTTATGGAATGGTTCAAGTTGTCTTGGATCACTCTATATGGTAAAGTGTGCTAAAGCTGGTACAGAATATGTTGGTTGTGATTATGGCTCAAATGTTTAGAAGCCCATGGACTGCCAACTAATGCTCTTAGTACATAAGTTGTTGTTAGCAGTCTTCATAGTTCCACGTTAATTTTTTTCACCATCATTCTTGAGGGCAAGAATGTTTAGAGGGGGAAGTATTGTTACGTATCAAATAATGAAGCGGGCTATAATGTAATAGTTCCATAGTGTAGGGGGTTCTTAGTTAATTGTAATGGGTTAAATAGGATGAAAAATATAATGAAAAGTATCGATTGATTTGAGAAAACCTCCTCTTCTTCTTCTGTCTTCTGTTCTTTTCTGTTAATCGATCTTGGCCATTATGATCATAAGTTTTTTGATTGTAACATAATGGGTGGGGGGCTGCGGGTTCGTCATCTTGGTGTGGGTGAGTACTTGGTGCATTCAACTTGGTGGCTGGGCTTCTAACGATGTGTGTGTTTTGCGTGAGTATGCTGGGTATTGGGGGAGGGTTACTTGAGGGGGGCTGTTAGTCTTTGGGGCCACCAGTTGGAGTCGTTTCATGTATTGTCCTTCGTTTCGTGTTTATGTTTCTTTGCGTGCTAATATCTGTGATGCTTATTTAAATAATATATGCTTTGGGAGATGGCGTTATGATGTGGTGGACCTGGTGTATCATGCAAGGTTTCTGTCTGCGTTTAGCGAGCGGGGTGGCGGGGATTCAACGTGCAACTGTGGTGGATGAGGGCTGCGGAGATGGGGGTTTGGTGTCGAGTATTTGTGGAGGGAATACTGTTGTGGTTATGCTTGCAGAAGTTCTGCTGCCTCAGGGCTGGGTGTGCTGATAGTAGGTGGAATGGAGGTGTTTTGGTCCCATTAGCGAAGCTTGATCGAAAAAGTCGCGGGGGCTAAAAGTCATGGAATCCTAATCTCGGGGGGCGGTTCACAATATATAAAAAGAAATTTAGAAAAAATTGCAAAAATTAGCACTACGACAAAAGGGGGGGGGGGTGTTTGTGGGGGCGGGCGGTCGCCCCGCCGGTCCTTTATATCCTTCGCCACTGTTTAGCTTGCTTTTGGACTGAGATGGAAGATACGGGGTGGGAGCTGCGAAGATTAATGAGGTGGATGATCCATTGAATTGGATGGGGTTTACTCTAAATCTGGTGTGATATGAGAAATCTCTTTACTTGGGGGAATTAATTAATGGTTTATGTTGGGGTGTACTCTTCGAAGACCTACTGGTCATCTCGTAATTTTGGCTTTAAGTGGGGTGCTCTTGTTTATCTAGGGGGATGATCTATTGAATGGTGTTAGACTGTTAGCATATGGTGGTAATTTTGTATTCTTGGGATGTTGTGTTTGGATAGGTTAGGGTTGTTTGTTTTCTCTTAGACCTTTTATTTGTACTCTGCTAGTTGCTGTCTAGCGTGATTTAATATTATATGTCTTGCTGTTTAAAATATATATATATATAGGTTTAGGATCAAATGCGGCAAACCATTTTGCCTAAGTTCAGTGCGGTCAAATCTGGACCACTAGATCAATTTGATGGATGGATAAGATTAAAAGAGATGAGAGAGAAGGAGTGGAGGAATCTTAAAGTTGGAAGGGTAAATATGGAAAACAATATTTATTCAAGTTCCCCATCAATTTTTAAACGGCCATAACTTTTTCATACGACGTTATTTTTGAAAACGAATTTCACCATATTTCTAGTCGTGATTTTGTCTTTAATTTGAGACTAGGTTTGCTTGATTTGGAGAAAAAAATTTTTCAAGTTTTTTACGACGCTGGTCTGTGCTGGCTGTGCTGGTGGAATTGTGCTGGCTGTGCTGGTCTGTGCTGGCTGTGCTGGTGGAATTGTGCTCTTGTGCTGGTAGACTGGTCTTTCAGCGCTGGTCTATGCTGGTATGTGTTGTGCTGTGCTGGTGTACAATGTCAATGTTTTTTTTTAAAATTAATAAAAAGATGTCTACGCTTCGAATTAAAATCTGAAAATTTTTAGGACCCTAAATCGCAGCTAGTACTACCCAAAAATAAAAAAAATAAAAAAAGTAAAACTAGAAAAAACCCGGTTAAAACGTAAAAAAAAAAGTTTCTTCAAATCGAGCAAACCTAGTCTCAAATTAAAGATAAAATCACGACTAGAATTATGGTAAATTCGTTTTCGAAAATGACGTCGTATGAAAAAGTTATGATCGTTTTAAAAACTTGGGGAACTTGAATAACTACCAAATATACCACATATGGGGAGAAATCTGGACATTCCTAATATGCCCCTGTGTGTACCGGATGTAGGCAACTTTGCCTGATGCACGGGAACCTTACTCTATAGACACTTTCGCATGTGAAATGGCTCCTTTTCACATGTGAAATTTTCTGAATAATGAGAAAAAAGAAAAAAAGAAAAAAACAAATTAATCACAACCATTAGATTAAGAGATCTAATGGTGAAAAAAAGTGTCTACGTGTCTACACTTATGGGGGTGTCTAAAATGAACTTTTCAATATATATATATATATATATATATATATATAAACTTAATAAAGCTAACAATAGAATAAATAAAAGCATATCTTTATTTATAAACAATAATATCGTATCAATATACATAAATGAAATAACATCCTAGAAATATAATCTCGGGTATAATGAATCTACCGCATCTATTAAACTCTAAAATAAAAAAAAATTAACATAAATATAATAATAGAGTAAATGAATCATAAGAAGCAAAGACTGATTCAAGAATCACAAATGAAGTCATGAATGGAGAAGATGAATGATATGATGATTTCTACCAATCGAAATCACACTTGGTCCTCTGAAATCCACCGGAAGAAACGGCACCTCCAGAACTCATAGGAACCCTCAAATCGCATTCGAAATGGGGCTTAAATTTGGGTTTCGCCCACCAGACCTTGAGCCTCATCCTAAGCTTCAACTTCAGATCGACGTTATAAACCCCACCGGTCCTCTCGGAGTTATAATCGGACCTATCACGTCCGTCGAGATTAGCCAGCACTCGTTCTCCTCTAAACACCGCGCCCACATCCTTCTCCTTCTTATGCCCCAAATAAAACGTGTCCAGATTCTGAGTCGCGAACCTCTGGTCGTGGTACTCCGCGTTGGCTTCGATCCTGTCGTAGTAAATCCCTATGCGGCGGTTCGGGTTTCGGAACGTCATGTTGACGGCGAGGTCGTAGTAAAGAGTGTTGTTGTCGTTGGATAAGGTGAACTGGGTGAGGACGGCCTCGTTGACGTGGAATTTCGGGGCGTTGGGGCGGAAGACGAGCCAGAATACGAGGACCACAATTCCGAGGATGACGAGGATGGTGATGAGAATTTGAAAGATGAGGTTGAAGACGCAGCCGCAGATGCAGCTGAAGCACCATGAGAAAGGGTTGCAGCTGCCGCCACCGCGGCTGGGGCGGTGGTAGGATCGGGGTTTTCTCGCCGGAGGCGGGATTGATGGGCCGTAATAGGCGCCGTTGAGGTGGGCTTGATCAGACATGATTGATAAATGATGATGAAATTGGAGTGGTTGTTAACAACTTGATTTATTGTAAATAATGAGGGTATATATTTATAGTAGATTGTTGGAGTAATAACGCGTTGAGGCGGCGTATAAAATGAAAACGCCGTGTGAGTTTAACCGCTGACTATTCTTCGTTCGTTACGATTGTTTCAACATCAAAATCCGAGTAACTTCTTCTTATGCTGATTTGTCGGGACGGTTGTTTTTTTAAACATTTGTTTGTGCGGTCCTGACTTTGATATAAATAATTAAATATCTAAAATAATGATATTAGATTATATACTTTATGCTCTCTTCATATGTGTTTACATCAAGGACGACTCAGCCGTCTCGCAAGCCCAAGACAAAATATTATATAGTTTTAAATTCTGTGTGTTACTTTGTGTCTAGTTTGAACTATATTTTTGTAATATCGGCTCTTTTATGTTTTTAGTTTACTTAGTCCAAACTTAATAATAATATTTTATTTAAATGCTACTATCAAGCACCTTGATAGTTTATAAAATTTTTCTAATGAAGGTTAATCTTAGAATCAACCAATGAACACACATCCTCTCTTAAATCCTACCACTTTGATAGGGACAAAACATATGATAGTAGTAGGCTAAAAGATCACAAACTTCAAAGTTAATACCCAATCATGTTGGTTTACCTAAACCGCAAAGCCATTTGTGTAAGTGTAATTAACCCTGTTAAATAAAGAGTGGTTATAGAGAAACCCGGTGAATTTTACTAAAGAAACCCAATTTCTGTGGTCGTTTTGCCCAAAACGGTCGTTTCAGGCAAAACGAGGTGACGTGTCGCGACGACGACAACCTTAAAATTCAGAGGCCCCCTTTTCCACAAATCGTATTGAGGTCGTTTTGTTTGAAACGATCGTTTTAGGGTCGTTTTATATGAAACGGCCGTGAGAATAGATAAATATATCAATTTGATGGATGAATATATCTATAGCCTAAATAAATTGGTTAAATGTTTGGAAACTTCTTTGAAAAAAAAGATCATTTAATTATGTTTAGCTTGAAGAAGTAGTCAAGATTTATTGTTTATGGGTGTCCTTTTCTATGTGAAAAGTGGAAAGGGATAGGGATTGAATTTTATTAAAGAGTAATAGAAAACGTTGGGCCACCTAATCCATACGCATTCAATATCACGCGCTTCTATTTGTCCTATTAAAAACCAAAAATAAAAAAAAAGGGAAATTCTTAAACATCTGCGGGAGTATATAAATTATAAAATGAATAGAAGGATACAACGCAACCTCGTGGAAGATGTGATCGAGAGGAAACCAAACAAAACACCAAATTACAACACTAACTTGACTTATTCTTGCTTCAAAATTATTTATTAACCGTGTCTTTCCGGGTCTTTTTGTAATGATATTTTATCCATCTTTAGTCCTTAGTTATTTGACATTTCAAATCTAATTCTAAAATCCTCCGTAGACAGAAACACCAGGTTCATACAAGTCGGGTTTTGTTTGTTACCGGATTGTTTTTGAACAACTCTAGAAGGGACTTTTTGGTTTCCAAAACTGCAAAAACCTTTTGTATTACAAACCAATTATTAATGTGGATCATTAAACTTGTTTATTGATCGTAATGAACATTAACGTCCATATATTATTATATTTATAATACATATGGTTTCGGTTCGATATACACATACGAACTACACACAAAACAATGCATTGCTACTACTGTTTTTCTGATCGATCTCATTGTTGCTGCTGCTTCATTCCGATCACATTTCAGGCAAGGATCATAGTCCGGCAATACACGCTGCTTCAAACCGGTGTACCCTGAGAACAGACGGCGAATCTGTTTAAGGGAATTGTGTCAAACACAAGCCCGATTTCTTCATTTTTTTTTTTGTCTTCTATTTTCAGGGATCGTTCCTGCCATCAGTTTGTCATCCGTTTCACTACGACCACGATTCGGGATCATTCCTGCCATCAGTTCGTCATCCGTTTCACTGTGACAACAATTCGGTTAAATCTTTAGTTTATATTATATTCTTGTCTAATGTTTCTGTTTGCGTAACGATTAATGTAAATCGTTTTGCACATTAAATCCAACAATTATTGCATTTGTTAAAATAAATAACAAATAAAAATACTAGTCATTTTTTCAAAGGCTGTGTTAGGGTATATGTTTGGAACCGTTCCGGTTTCAACCCCAACCGTACTGGTTTGTATAGGGTTTGGATTTTCTAACTTTAAACTGGTTTGAGACCGGTACCGGTTTCAGTGAAAATTAAGTTTGACTTTGATCAAGCAAACGGATTTATTTGTGACCTGAATCAGAATTAGAAAGAAAAGAAAACTGTTATGTAAAGTTGTACATAATCCATAAAATTCCTTTATAAATTAGTTGGGTCTCGCTCGCCAACAAGCCTATAAATTAAGCTAGTCCATTATGGTGTGGCAGTCTTGCAGATTTTTGAAGATAATCTATCTAGTTAGTTTGATGGTAGCATGGATACATGGGCTAGTTTAATATGTAAACACAAAGCTAGAACTAAATCCAACACAAAATGGGCTCGTTTATCCTTGAATATGAGCCTATTACAAACCTTTTTTCATCAAATCACATTAAAGTAGAGCTCGGCCCAGTGTACGTGTTACAAATTACAATTGCGTTTAATTTTTCTTTAAGTTACATTACTTATGATAAAATATATTTGCATTTAGAGTCTAGAGGTGATTCCATTAAGGAAAACTTCCCATACCATTGATACTATTGATTTGAGTGTAACGTCTACAATGAACTATGGTTTTTGAAGCAATTTATATTGTGTGTAAACCATCATCTTTTTTTTTTGGTAGCATACTTTTACCTTACAATTTAATCATAGCCGAGAATAAAGCGTAAACTACACGCTATACAACAAATCACAAGTCCACACGTGAAATAACAATGCAACAACAAAAAGAAGATGGCAATAATATGTAATTCAAAAGAGGATTAAACAAAAGCCAGGTTATTTTGATGATGTAGAAAGGTGGAAAAAAGTTGCATAAGGATGATTTTCTTTAGCATCTACGGAATTTAAGCCAACTTTAAAGAAGATTGTTGATTAATAAAGTTTTTAATATTGTCATTTTACTTTTTTTTATACCTTATCCTGGTTCTCTAATATCATACATCTATCTTTCAGAAATCAATCATTTATTTCTTAAATCATAGTAGATTTTGAATTAGTGTTTTGAATTTCCTTACCTAGTCATGGTTTTATATTGTATGTTTTTATTATCACTACAAGATAAAAGACTTTTAGTGACTAAAAAAAAGAGTCAAAATAAGTAAAAGAAGAGTCACTAAAGCACTAAATACTTTCTCCTTCTCAAATAAAAAGTGTCACTATCGGAACGATCGCTATAAGTCTTTATTTACTCTAACTTGAGTCACTAAAAGTCCAATATTTTTTGACTTTAGCTTGTGTCACTAAAAATCCAATATATTTTGACTTTAACTTTAGTCACTAAAAGTCCAATATTCTTTGACTTAAACTTTAGTCACTAAAAGTCCAATATTTTTTGACTTAAACTTTAGTCACTAAAAGTCTAATATTTTTTTACATAAACTTTAGTCACTAAAAGTCCAATATTTTTTTACTTAAACTTTAGTCACTAAAAGTCAATAACTTCAATTATTAAAAATCCAATAATTATTTGTCCATACATACCTTAGAGAACAAAATGTTTCTATTTAGATGAATCAAAATTCTATTATAGTTAAAAACAACCTCATTATAAACCAAGAATCATTAATACATGAATTTCATCTCTTTACAAACTTATAGAACAAGAAATAATTGCGCAGAGCAATGGTAAATGAGAAGGACTTGTTATCTACATTTCTTACACGGGGGATCAATGAAGCTTGGCAGCACTGACAGCACTGCGGAGCCGCAACTCAAATCTGCAAAATCGATGGCAAACAAGTATTTAGCACCATATTCTGTGTAGAATTTGAAAAAAACAGTAACCACTTATTTGATATCTGAATTGATGTCAAAGCACCTGAATGGCAATGTTTTCAGATCCTCTTCTGTTGATTTCAATGAAAGATCCCAATCGACTGATTGTTAGCTGGAGATAAAGGAGAGGATCATCATCTAGCAACCATAGCCTGTTCCTGGCGAATCCATGTTGCTCCAGTGTACCAAAATTTGTGAACTGTATATGCACATGGGTTAATAAGTGCATTATTGATACAAAGAAGGTAAAGAGAGAATGGTTGTTCAACGTAAACCTGAGGAAAACAAATGGGTATGCCACCTCTGACGGGTTTAGGTGGTTTCCAAACTGCCTGCATATATAGCAGGTCCCTATGTCAGTATAATGTTGTATATATACTGAATTGGAAAATAGCATGCCGAAAAGCCATGGAGATTCAGAAATAATATGCCATGACTTAATATTACAAGAACAAGAGCTCAGTAAAATCAATAGCAAGTGAGTTGACATGTTTCAAATGAATTTTGAGTTTAGAAACAGATTACGATAGTTTATCATACACCAGCCTTTTTTGTTCATTAAAGTAAATTAGTCATATTAAATGTATTTGAAAATCTCGATAACCAATTCTAAACAGGTGTTAGTCTGTTATCAATTCCTGATTAATACGTTTAGTCTTTTTTTGTTATTTGTTTTCACTAATTCATATAAATGACAAAGAGGATTTTATGAATATCCTTTAAAATGATTTATATGTAACTTATTCAACTTTGAAAATAGAAGTATCCAATTATATACTTGTTTACAAATTAATTTAAAATAAAAAATGTGCTCTGCAAAATTTAAACAGTCATATGAGATTCAATTTCATATCAACGGAGAAATCATGAAAACTTACATTTTATAAATCAAGTAATCAACCATTTTGTACGTTTCATACCAGACTCCGGTAGGCATAGATCACTAAGGTTTGATTTTGATATCTCGGTGACTCAGTAAGCATCAGCCTAGGTCATTAATTATTATGAATGGCCCAACCAATATAACTTATCATAAGGATATAACTTGTGGTTATCATAAGGATGTATTAACATATCATTATTCCATTAAATTTGAGAAAACCAATATATAAATGTCCTCAAAGGCAGTTCCTTATTTGACGTTTAAAATGATGTCAAGTCAAAAGAGAGTCAACCTTACCTAGATAGAAGACAACAATGAGCTTTGATGAAACTGAGAAGGCGGTCATCCCAACTAAATCATGCTTTCAAGATGAGATAATCATATTCGAATCCCGCATCACCATCCTATTATTTATTAGACTCCATGTCACTACTAATAATAATCCAATTTTGTTCCTTAGTTTTCAAATCGTGGGTAGTCAGGGTAAATTAACAATCTGGGTAAAACAGTGTGGTGTATAGAAGATAATAAAGTTTACCTCACCTGCAGGTAGTTAAAGGCATAGATTTGACACCTTGATATATGTTAGGATCACATGTAAAAACACCATCCATATCTTTCTAAACCTGCATTATAAAGACACTAAGAATTATTTTTCAGAAGATAACACATAACATATTATACTTGCATTTAACCTTTGAACCCAAACTTCTCGCAAATTTCAACCTTTTCAGATGGTTCCTGGTTATGGTGGTTAAATCACTACCTCCTTTTCCCAATGTAGGCTTGCACACAAACCCGTTCGTTTAATAAAAGTAGCAAACACCGGAAAAACACCAATGAGTCGTAGGGAGCAAAATGAAGAAAAAAATGGAAGTCTTTGAACCCGATATATAGAAAGAAAAATACAAAACAAATGGTAAGAATCCTACCATAAGCTAGAGGATCCCTAATTCAAGATACGCGAAAGAAATAGTGACATGCTATTCAAACCTAGAGCATTACTTTAGAGAGTTTCTTATTATGACTGAAACATCACAAAATTGATGATCGTAAAAACGCAACGACCAATTCTATCTTTCTCATCGCAGAAACAATCAACCGCTGAAGCAGGGCAACAAATAGACCTACTGATTTGTTGACCGCTCAAAGCCCCAAGGAAAACAGGGGCTACAAATAGACCTAAAATGAGCCATGGAGATGCAATGAAGAGAACCGGTGATGGTGAAATGAATGGTAGAATGAAAGAAATAGTGCTTGAGAAAATTAATGAAAATATCCACATTAATATTTTCATCCCTGGACAAATTCAGTATATTTGAAACTTTACTTTTATCAAGTGCAAAAAACAACTATTCACATGGACACTGATTACCGATTATGCTATCTGTTTGACCTTGTAAGCACATTGGAACTTATAAGTGAAGGAATACATTATTGATGAAAAACACTTGAGATAATTGAGTGCACACAATTAAAGATGAGAGCCATGGGTGTTACCTCACTGGCTTTAACAGGTGTAAAAATCAGATCTGCAAGGAAACCTCTATCAAGAGCATGGCATAACCTTTCTTCCCTTATCTCTTCCTGAAGGTGGCCGAGTAACAAAAACTGCAACCTGAATTAACAATCACCAATTCATCTTTACCCAATTTTGAACTTGAATGTTTTCTTAATAAACCAAAAGTTTAGAGGGACATAGCATTTGATGTAGAAAAACATGAACCTTACATCATATCTAGTACATACAGAGACAATTCAGTGCCAAAATTAATAAAGATTGATGATATGATATGCAAATAGAATTGAAATGTTGAAATCCATACATAATGAAGTACCTCAAATAAGGAATTAGGAGCAGAAGATGCGTCTAGAAGAGTCTCCAGAACTACATCAAAGACCTAATAATAATAAAAATAAAACCACAATTCATACAATATCTTAAGAGTTAAGACAACAACCGATGGATCTTTATTCAACTACAAACAAAAATCAAATATTCATTAAATCATATAAAGTTAAGAAATCGAAGGCATACCTGTGAATTTTGACTGTGAACTGTAGCAAAAAAGATTTTGAACTGATTGTAGAAGTGTGCACCTTGCAAAATAGGTGGGGGCTATTGCGGTGTAACTCATCTACGATTCTGCCCTATTATTAGAGTTGCGAAGAACAATAAAAGAATTTAAGAGTATTTTAGGGTTTGAATAGTACCAATTTGATGAATCGACAAATTAAGGTCAACAGATAATGAATTATATCTTCTTCTAGCAAAATTTCAGAATATAAGCACCCAAACATCAAATTATCTTACTTAATTCATCAAATCAATACCTGAATCCAGATCGAGAACTAGAAAACACAGTGATTGATCGGATCGAAATTAGAACTTACACAGTGATTGATTGGATCGGAAGGAAGAAGATGAGGAGGAGAAGAACTGATTCAAGCGCCGATGATGAAATCAAACGGCGATGAGGAGGATCGAAATTCCTTTTGAGCAGAGCGATTGTCGACGGTTTTAAGCTTCGATGTTTAGGACTTTAGGGCTACGAGTTTAAGGGCGGGTTTAGGCCGCGAGTTTTTTCATAATAGAAATTAAAAAGGTAAATGATTTTTAACCACTGAATTATTTAAAGTCATTAAATCTAAGAGTCACAAAATGTCATTTGTTTTGTTGTGTATGTTAACAGGACGTGAAATGATATTAGAGTTATCAACCTAAACGACTGAAATCCTAACTTTAGTGTTACGATCAAATTAAGTGTATTATACCAGTCTCATGAGACCACTACTCACCACTACCGTTAATAAGGTTCTGGTTATTGCTCTAAAGATGAATCTATCTACAATTTATACAAGGACACAACAAATTACGGCTGGCTCGAAGTGATTTGGATAGAGCGCTTAACTACATATTGATATTTATAACGCGGCATGTTTTAATTATACGAGTGCACGCAAATTATAGTTGTACTCTTGTTAAGGAAGTGTACCACTATATTCACATGAGTGTTAGGTGAGATGAGTTGGCTTTAAAAACAAGAAAGGAGATCAAATGAAGATATGAAGATAAGAAATGATCGATTGTTGATAACTTTGGTGTCGCTTTCTCTTCAAGCAAACAAGCAAGTAATAATTATTATATTTTAATTAATTACTCACCACTTGCAAATCATATAAAAAAGCAGCAGCACCACCACCCATCTAATCTATACCAATATTATTCAACCATTTTTTAAGGTTTAATTATGCATCTGTTTAATTTTTTTAAAAAGGGAAGATAAAATCAGGCTGTCAATTGTCATGTCAAACTATGCAATCTTGTTCCTTTAATCTAAAGAAAAACAAATGAGAATTAAAAATCCCACAAGAGTCTAATAGCATGATACCAGTAGAAATCAAATCCGAATAGACTCTAGGGATATGGCGCACTCATCTTAATATGTATGAGTATGACATATATATAGAATATAAATATCGTCTTACGAGTTTGAAATATAACATTATCAGTTATATGGATGACTCTATCACTCACTTTTATATTAGGGAAAAGGACCAAAATAGCCATGTTGACCATATTCGAGACCAAAATAGCCCTTTGAATTCTTTTTCCTCAAAATAACCACTCAACTACGGTCTTGACGACCGTAGTTACGGTCTTGACGACCGTTGGACGACCGAGCCAACCACAGCTTGCCACGTCACCACATACGGTCTTGACGACCGTAGTTACGGTCTTGACGACCGTATGTCCGTTTCCCAAAAAGTTCGCCGGAGCCTTCTCCGATCATCTTCTCCGACAAAACTACGAAAGTCTGCCGCCGGACCCATCCGTTCAATCCCTCTCCGTCGTCTTCGTCTACAGTTCTACGTCTTTCTCGTGAACAGATCTTCCATCTAATTATCCTCTATATCTATATTTATTTTGTTTTCTGCAAGGAGTTAATAAATTCGATCTGGATATCCTCTATATCTATATATATTTTGTTTTCTGCAAGTAGTTATCCGATCTGGTTTGTGTTCGTAACTTCATAAATCGTAAATCGTAATTCGTAATTCTTATCCTTTAAGTTTTTTCGTCGGTGATTTTTATTCTTTTGTCAGTATTTATCGCATGAATACGGACTTTAATTCGTAGTTTTGTCGGAGAAGATGACCGGCGAAAGTTCCGGCGAACTTTTGAGAAACGGACATACGGTCGTCAAGACCGTAACTACGGTCGTCAAGACCGTAACTACGGTCGTCAAGACCGTATGTGGTGACGTGACAAGCTGTGGTTGGCTCGGTCGTCCAACGGTCGTCAAGACCGTAACTACGGTCGTCAAGACCGTAGTTGAGTGGCTATTTTGAGGAAAAAGAATTCAAAGGGCTATTTTGGTCTCAAATATGGTCAACATGGCTATTTTGGTCTTTTTCCCTTTATATTAACATTTTTCTTTTCCACTTCACTTAACTATAGATAGGAATAAAAGGTTAAAAGTAAAAGTAAGAAGTAGTAAAATAATAATTATTACAAAACCACACTTTCATTAAAAAATTTCATAATTTAAAAAATAAAAAACATAACATAGTTTACATATATACAAATTATAAAGTCTTATTTTGTCTTTTTATGTTTTTTTTCTATATTATTATATTTTTCTTTCATTTTTTTTTGTTTAAGCTCAATGAGTTTAGTAAAGGAGTCGGTGGTGTAATAAATATTGTCGTGTAACATCGATATTTTTTTTTATCCGAGCTCAACGAGTTTGGGAAAAGAGTTGGTGGTTTTAGTTTTAGGTTCACACCATTGCTTTTAGGTATTTAATTGTTTGTAGTGTTATATTTAACCAGACTTCTAATTTTAACGTACGTTGTTGCGTTGCCTTTTTTTTCATTTTCATTTTCTTTACGTTGCGGTTTATAAGTAATTCACCTGTTTTGTATACCCGAATTATCCTCGCAGCAACATGCAGATAGTAAAATCTAGTTTAAAGTAAAAATAAAAACATTACAAAAACAAAATAAAACTATAAAGCATTTTGAACCGTCAACCACTTGAGATGAGTTTTAACCATGACCCATGCCACGAGATGTTCAAAATCCGTACCCTCGGTGGAATAGTAACTAGTTTGAGCCATCGTCAGAATGTCTTTATCATTCCACCCAATTTCATGGTTGTTGTCATGTTTGTTGTCGAGGTTCTTACGAATACCATGAAACTTTCTCATTTCCTTTTCATATCACGTCATTTAGAAGATAGTTGGTGGGGTGAATAGTATTCGCTCAATGCACGTCAAACATGAAACCAGACAGTAAACTCTAAGCTAAGCTATGGCTAAATCATCTTCCTCTAAAGATGGCCATCGTCTTGGATTCATTTTTTTATCAAAGAAAGTAGAGTGAGTTAGATAGTTTTGTGATAGAAATTAAAGAGATTTTGGAGAGTTTTGATGTAGAAGTTGTGTTAAATAAACGTGTACATATAAGGGTAAAAATATGTTTTTATGTCAATTAAGACAATACTATATCCGTTTATAAAAAGTAACCGTTTCAAGAGTAGAAAAGAGGTAGAGTGTAATATGATAAATTGGGTTTTACGTGAGGCAATCCATGCATGAGTGGGTTTTTAAAACGAGTATATATATTTACATCGACATAAAGTGAATAAAGTTAGAATTATCTATTTTGTATATATATGCATTAAAAACCTGTGGTCACCCTTCTCATGTACCACCCTAGCTATATCGGACATAAAGTGATATGACATAATTGTATGCATTAATAACTCCACCAATATACGGTTAGTCACCACTCTCATGTACCACCCTATATTTATGCTTGATGCAATTGTTTTTTTACGACAATTGAAATTTATTTCATAACTAGAATCAATATAACCAAGCAAGAATGAAAATTGTTACATATTGTCAAAAATCCATCACCAAACTTCCCCATCTAGACCAATCAGGACGACTTTGTCTGTATTTTACCTTTGATAAATGACTTGATTTTAAATTTAATTTTCAATCGTGGCATTTACGTTGCACGGCTTGTGTAAGATTTGTGGAATATTGAATCAATTAACGACTCCAAACCCTAATGTCTAATGGGTCCGTAGACTCATATTAATAAATCCTAACACTACAAGAAACTAGATATTTAGTGGCGACAGAATGTCGCCGCTAATAATACCCTCTGTCGCCGCTATTGACCTTTAGCGGCGACACGTCGCCGCTAAAAGGTCGCCGCTATAAACTGGCCGCTGATACTGATACGTCGCCGGTAAAAAGTCGCCGCTATTGATAGAGTCGCCGCTATTGACCTTTAGCGGCGACACGTCGCCACTATTTCCTATTTATACAAAATACGTATTTCCCCTGTATTTTGTACTTTTTCCCTGTACTATACTATATACATTTCCTGTTTGTCAACCACATACACAATTAATGCTGCAAATACCAACAATAGATACATACTTCCGCAAATGTTAAGTTTGAGAACACAATCAAGTTTCACATACTACCGTTAGTTTACGACCGTTCCTAAAAGTTTTTACAATTCACTAATAAACATAAAACTAGATGCATAGGTGGGAAATTCCTTCATTCACTATCGTTGTCGTTTTCATTTCCCTCGTCGTTTTCATTTCCCTCGTTGTCTTCTCCGCCACCTAAATTTTGGGTTCCAATGTTGAAGCCCGTAACTTGTGAGAGTTGAGCTAGAAATACCGGATTTTGAACTAAATTTGTAATTTGTTCCTACAAAAAAACACAAACATAATGGGTCATGTTACAAAACATACAAATACTAACATCATAAGTTCATAACTACTTGCAAATATTTACGAATTCTAGTACTAACATTTACCAAACTAATACAATACATATACAAGCATACAATATTCGTGTCAAACGGATCCTTTTACATACATAAATATGCAAACATACAAGTTTTGGGCCTACTTACTAACTTTACATATCTACATATCTACTTACAAACATTTAAAATTTGTAGTACTAAAATTTACCAAACTAATACAATACATATACAAACATACAACATTCAGGTCAAACGGGTCATTTTACAAACATATAAGTTTCGGGTCAAATTACTAACATTTAACAAACTAAGACAAAAGTTAGTGTACGTTACCGGTGTGAATTGTTGGAATTGCGCCTGTTGCGACTCCTGATTAGAAGCGGGTTCAGAAATGGGTTCTTTCGAAGATGCTTTAAACCCGATCCCTCGGATCCATCCGCGTCGAGGCTTCAATACCTTTGTGAACACAGGGACTTGAGAAGAAGTGGGGGCTTGAGAAGAAGTCCCTTCAACAGGAGGTTGAGTTTGGGAACGAATCTCCTCCTCTAATTCGCGCTGTATTTTATAAAGATGATTTAATATAGATATATATATATATCTATAAAAAAATTATACATAAATAAATACTTACAACTGTATCGACAACTAACGGGTCAAGCGTCCCATCTTTAAGCGTATGATGCTTGATGAATGATTGCAAACGGGTTTGAGCCTGCTTGACATACAATATTCAAGTCAAACGGGTCATTTAAATATATATATATATATATATGCATGGTTTAAAAATCACTGGAATTGACAAAAAATATATACAAGAATATATCCTTTGGATTTTAGTCAAAAGTCAACACCTCTTTTGAGGTTTACTCAGCAAGAAAATTGATCATTGCTAACAATCAAAATATGAACATCATCATATGTGAGTGAAATTGCCTATCTTTCTATTTGAAGATAAACAGGGCAGTAAAGAAAAGAGAAAAAAAAGCCTCAAATAGCATGAGTTTTCACAAACAAAGTAAAACAATTATAGGATGCAAGATAAAGCAGCTAGCCGCATCATTTCACCAATTTTTAAGTATAAAAAGTGCGCCATACTTGAGATTCCGATTCATAAGTACCATCATCGAGAGTTCGAGACATCAACCCAACCATTTGAGAAAATCATAGTTGATGCCATAAATCTTAATCAAGCAGGCTTGCAATACCATCAATTATAGGGCACAAGTTAAACTCTCAAACAAAGCCTTCATCTGTTATTCAATCATTATATGGTAAAATAATCAACTTAAGTCCAATCTATTATCATGTCCACAATATTTTGAAGATAAATACAATCATAAAATATGCTTATGTTTCGGTCAGTTGCTAAACAATGAGATCTAAAAGAGAAAATTAAAGCCAAAAAGGTAAAGAACAACTTAATGATTAATTTCAAAAGGTAAAGCAAACTATTCATCTCATGATCAAAACAACCTAACAAAAAAGTAGGCAATGCACGTAACCTTCTATATACCATCCCTCTATGAGAATCTGATTAAATAATTTAGCATATATTAATATGAAACTAGGACTTCATTTGCAGACATCAATTTCATTTTCAAAAGATATAGATGAAAATTGCAGCATACATATGTACATACTCCAAGATATCATAAAATCAAAACTGCAACAAGAACAAACATTATTAAAGTTTCAGTCACTAAATCACTAACAAAAGAAAACTGATACAATTAAACAGAAAACTAGATATATAGGCTACAATATTGAAAACGAAGCTTAAATTAGACATCAAAAGTTCAACAGTAAGCTAAACAATCATCATTGGACTAAGTAAAAGGAAAGAAGGAAGCTTACAGGCGAAGCCGATGAAGTATCTGGTTGGGGTGCCGCCGGCGAACAGAGTAAATGCAGGCGATTTGGGTGGTGGATGATGGCAGCGCTGCTGATTTCTGTGGTGGATGGTGAACCGATTTCAGTGGTGGATGGTGGCAGCGCCGCTGATTTCTGTGGTGAACGGGAGTCTTCAATCAATTTCGGGTTCCATCGTTTGGGCAAATGGAGAACGACATACAGTTCAATCGATTTAGGGCTCCATATTTTGGGCAAATGGAGAACGAACGATAGAAATCGGAGCACCAGGGAGGAGGGAGACGTCTAGGGTTTTCGCGGGTTTGGAGGGAAATGAGGAAGAAGAAACCCGGCAAAGGTAATAGCCCGCTAAAAAAATTTACGGCCAATAGCGGCGACATGTCGCGGCTAAAGGCGTCGCCGCTATTAACGTTAGTACGAACAATCCCTAGCCGCTTGATCTATATAGTTTTGGACGGCCAGATTTGTCTCATTTTCTTGGATACGGATCGAGAGTATTAGCGGCGACCGTCGCCGCTAAAAACGTCCCCGCTATTGACATGTCGCCGCTATTAAACTTGTCGCGGCTATTGATGTCGCCGCTAATGACGTTATTTCTTGTAGTGTAATATAATCTTAATACTCTAATAGCTTGTTGTTAAATATCTTTCTGTTAATTTCTTAACTTTCAAATTGCCAAAAGGGAAGACCTAATGATGGTGGAATTCAACTCTTTGACAACTGTCCAATCCTAGCTTGGCGTCGTGAGCCAAAAGCAGGATGACGGAGGATTTCACTAAACGTTGGTAACGTCTGGTTTTACAAAACATTTAATTAATATAAATTTGCAGAAGAAGGTACCCAAACGCTTTAAAACTTATTAAGTGTCCCATCACATCAAGGTTTAGTTGATCACATGCCGATATTTAAGTTGTTACAAATGTTAGGATCAAACAACTATTTAAGTGATCATGGATAAGTTTAAACGTTTTTCACAAAAGCTTTGATGAGCTTCCTTCACTTGACTTGAAACACCGACGTCATACATGGTTCACCACATAACATTCCACCTCGCTCAAATTCACTTTAATTAATTCAAGGTGAAAGTTGAAACACAGCTTAACGCGCCACCATGGAGGACACCACTCGGTTATGTCGGTTACATTCAGGAAAATGCATGTAAGGGAAACGCCACGGTGGGTGCCACTCGGGTTGTTGAATTCATCCTCATTCCTTTGATGATACTTTAAAGCCATCTAAATTGAAATTAGGTCATCCTCCTAGAGCAAGGGTTGTTGAATTTTTCTTTGAAAAAATTAACCACCGCTTCTTTCAAGTCTTCCGGGCTCATGGACCATAAAATTTTTTATCATCACCCTAGCTTTAGCTTAAGGTCCAGTTAGCATGGGTCCCACTAATGCGCTCACGACTTTTACTTTTACGTCTATAGCACGTTAATAAACATTAGGTTAGGTGTTACATTAGAATCCATAACTCAACATCGTGACTTTCCACTTAAACCCCATTTCTAACAAGAATTTAAGGAAGAACAATTATGATGATATTTGATTTCTTTAAGACGTCCATCAGCCCCATTGATATATATGAGCCCCTACCCCATCCCCAACACACACATATATCGTAATTATTATATTTATTTATGCTCACTATATTATTAAACATATATAATTTCAAACCACCGGCAGCAAGTGGATCCGAACGTTGTTGTCGGTCTAATTTAGTGCCAATCTCTATCGCCTTTTTATTATTGTAGACTTGTGCACATTATATAAGTTTCTTCCTTGAGCCGTTGTCACCCTGTCCCTCACCCCATGTTTTTGCTATTAACCAAAGTTTTGTCGAACCACTCATTTTTAGGTGATGACTTGTATTGAAAACATTACCTAAAAGGTATGAAAGACTAAGAATCTTAAACTAGAAACTCATGTATTTTAATAGTAGTGTGTAATCGGTCTCTTCGAACCTCGTCTTCACATAATAAGGGTTGCCACGGGGACCACGCAAGGACGTGCTGTGTGGCTTCTTCGATGCGGTGAAGGAGGCTTATGAAGGGAGGGAGGACGCAACATGGAGGTTGGGTGGTGTGGCAGGTGCGTGGAACATTACCCCAATGGTGCGTGGTAGTCATGGGCGAAGTATTCAAGGGACCGGAGGGGGCGACCGTCCCCGCGGTTTTTTTCGGCCAGAAGCACTGATATTCATGATTTTAAGTAAAAAAAATTCTATGTATTGAGTATCACCTCCTCGGTAAAAAATTTGAGCCCTGCCTCCTTGGGGTTTTTCTTTCAAGCTTCGCTAGTGGTGGTAGTTGTGTGGTGGGGGAGAACGGACATGGTGCATGTGTTAGGTTCGTGGCTAACGGAAGCGAAAACACACACACAACTATGTGGGGAATTAGACGAACACAAAGATTTAACGTGGTTTGATCCCAGTGAGGGACCTATATGGCTACATCCACGGGCTGCAACTAGATTTTTCTCATTAAGTTCATACCAAGACTATAGTTACATATGAGGGCTATATATAAGATAATAATTAGGGTTTGTAACTTAGGTCCCTGTAAAATAACATGGACAAAAAATAGGACCCGCCCTTTAAGGATTTGCGACAATTTCGAGCATGTCATCCACGCTAACAATCAACCCAAACATCTAGTAATTTTAGTAATTTTTAATAACAGAATTCTTCCAAGTCTCCACTTCCAAAGAACAAGCCAAGATTTCAAATAACGAAAGTCCTCCTAGCCTCTGATTCCTAATAACAAGCTGAGATTCTAAATATTAATCCATCTAGTTGCAACAACCTTTGCATTAGTTTTTCGGAAGGCTCATTAAAGCTCTAACCCGGTCATCACAGACCCAACCATGGAAAAGTCCGCTAATGACCCATCCTTAATCTCAACCGACTCTACTGATTCGCACTATCAACTCCACAGAAAGAAATTATCATGAAGAGACTTTAAGAGTCGGAATCATGGACTTCAAAACTTAATGGTGTTTTGGAACTATACCCGAACTACGTCATGTGCTCTTACTATTACGAATCCCCGAATCCATTTAAAGCTATAATCACATTCACTTTTAGTCTTCCAGTGGCTCTAGGTCGCTACTCTACAAAAGGCACCCTCTTCTGCCCAAGAGGTTGTTTGTTTTTGCAGACAAAAACTGTCTGCAGTCTGATTTCATCTGATTTCATTTCTGCAGCTGAAGATGTGGTCTGAAGGTCCGCAATCCGAAAATATAAGATTGTTTATTTTATAAACTTGATACTGTCAGCAAAAAATAAAGATATATAAATGTCAAACTTATCTTACTAAATAAAAGTCATTCAACATTTAAGTTACAATATAACCTAAATTAGGGGTTTAACCCTTAAGCCATGAGAACAAGAAGAAAAACAACTAACCTGTTGTAGGGTGGTGCAGGGTGGCCGGTGGTGGTGACAGCTCAAAGGGAAGGGGGCGGAGCAAGGGTGGAAGGCTGGAGATGGATTGGGCGGAGCAGGGGCGCACGTCTCTTATTTAGGTTCTTTTAGGGATTCTCATGGTGAAATAAGGAGAGGGATATAAGCTTTTTTCTAAAGAAATTTTAAGCTCATTTACAAGGGCGAATCTTTTAGTGTACCAGTAGTGACCTTGGTCACTGCTGGTTTTTTGTGCATAGGTACCAAATATACGTGTTTTACGAAGAAATTTTTTATATATACGTGTTTTACGAAGAAAATTTTTATATATATCATCTCGGTCACCACTAAAAAAAATTATATATTGATTCGGTCACCACTAACTTTCGATCACCCACGAAAAAAATTTCAAGATTCGCCATTGCTCATTTAAGATCTTTCATTAAGAAAAAACAATCTTCAGGGCTTATTCTGCGCATTTGCAGACGTACTTATCATGAAGATGTTTTAAGAAAAAGGGAAAATTTCACAGAAACATAACCAACTCTCAATTTTGTTCCAATCAGGTCACTGAAACTTTCTTTTGTTCCAATCAGGTCACTCAACTTTAAAATATGTTCTAATCCTAGATATATGACCTGATTAGCAGGTAACCTTATCAATATTTTTATAAAAAAATAATTTTTTTTATCAAAAATGATTTTTTTTATCAAAAATGATTTTTTTTATGAAAACCCTATTCATAACCGATTCCTTTGATTGCATGTAACCATAATCTTAATATTTAATTAAAATTGTAAACAAATGTTAACCTTGGTGTGTTGGGTAGGCGAGAGACAATGCAACATCTTGAGAGGAGATGGCTAGCTAGGCTTCGAGGATTCCTCGGCTTGACCATGTAACTCGATGGATGATGGTGGATGCTCAAGTACTCTCCGGGTGATGATCATGCATGTCGATGGAAATGGCCGGATGAGGATGATGATGGTTTATGATGATGCAGTGGTGATCATATAGTGGTGACGGGTTGGTTGCATGGGGGGTGGGGGTGGGGGGGGCGTGGTTCGGTGGGTTCGGTGGTGATCAAGGTGCTGGGTTTGCATAGTGGTAGTTGGGTGGTATTACGGTAGCTAGATGCCGAGAGGGAGTGAGATATCGGGTAAGTGTGTGTGGGTCAGAGTTTGCGAAAAATGTGAAGAATGAATGGGAGAGAAGCCGTTTTTCTAGACTAGAGCCGGTTCTAGTTTCACTTGAGACATGAAGTGGAGTTGGAGTGTAATATTTAACCGTTCTAAAAAAAAAATTAAAAAGATAAATAATTAATTAAATGTGAGAGATTTTACAAAAATAATATATATACTTAAAAATTAGTATTTTTTAATTAAATCATAAGAATTAGGATGAGAAACGAGTATTAATACTTGATACAAAAGACTTTAAACCGGGTCACATTTTCTTATTTAAAGCGGTTTTAAAGAACAACTTTAAAAAACATAGAAACAGCCTAAAAACATGGTCAAGTAGTGCGATCTATACTTGATTGCAAGACATTTTAAATACTAACCATCCATAAGTTTAAGATATGATGAATTTAGCTTTTATACATGCTAGTCTTTCCATCACTTATACTTTACAAGACTTTATAAAACTTTTATTTGCCATGATCCATAACTACCAACTAAGTACCATCCATGAATATTGGAAATTCATGACGTTCGCCTGACATCCAAATTTATATCCAATCATTTCTTAAGAAATAAAATCTATACATTTTTCAAAAGTAGCTTATTCTTTAAAAAAAAAAAAAAAAAAACATAGAGTTAATTTCTATTTGAGTCCTTGAAGCAAAGTCCTTATTGCTTGTCCATTCTAATCATGTGACTATGAACTTTCAATTATTATCAATTGATCGATTACCTATGTTTTCCAGTTTTATTCGATTTAAGTCCTTCTGATTAATTTTTTTTTTGAACATCAATTTTCATTAAAAAAGCCAACTAGCAAGACGCTACAAGGCAAAAACAACACCAAACATCACCAACCGGCAAAACCACACCTACCAAGAGAAATCGCTCCACTCATTCCACTCAAGGCTATACATTTTGCACCTATATTTAAACCAAAGAAACGACAAAGCTTTAATCTCTTTAACAATGTAGGCTAAGGATGGACGCTTGTTTTCGAACACGGCCTCATTTCTCTCCTTCCAAATAACCCAACAAGTGGCATGGATGATGATTTGAATCACTTTGGCAAGAGTCTTCCCTCGGATCGTCTTATGAATATCAAACAAGTCTCTAACTTCGAAAGCGAAAATTTGAGGAATTTTAGCCCATTGAGAAATAATATTCCACACCATTGAGGCCATCTCGCAAGAGATGAAAAGATGTATAGCATTTTCTTCTTCATTTCCGCACAACTTGCACAAACCGACTTGAGAAATAATTTTCCGATGGAATACTTGGTCGCTAGTGGATAATCTGCCCCTGTGGAGTTTCCAAGCAAAGAACGCAATCGAGGAAGGAACAAACCTGGGCCAGCTGTACACTTGGTTCGCAGTAGTGTTCAATTGAGATGAAGGCCCAGCCCAAAGCATATTACGCACCACAGAAGGTTTATACACTTCTCCTTTATCTCCATTCCAAGCCCAGCTTCCTTTAATATAAGTAATAAGCTTTCGCAGGTCAACATCATCTTTGAGAAGGTCAGTGTATGTTTTAACAACATACTTCCAATTACCACTCACCATTTTATTGCATGGCATGAAACTAAGACGACGGTTACTTTCGTGTATTGAGTAAATCACTCTCTTCCAAAGACCATTGCTGTCGACTTTATATCTCCATACCCATTTTGCCATTAAACTTTTGTTGACTATATCAAGAGGACAAAGACCCACACCTCCATCATCTTTAGTTTTTTGCACATTCTCCTTCCGAACCCAATGAACCTTATATTTATCATTTTTTCCACTCCATAAAAATCTAAGACGGATGGCCTCCAACTTATCCGTGACCGTCTTAGGGGCTCGATATAGGGAAAAGTAGTAAATAGGAAGAGAGTTTAACACCGCCTTCACCATCACTAGTCTTCCCCCCATAGAGAGGCTAGTCGCTTTCCACAATGACAGTCTTCTTTCAAAAGTTTCAATCACCGGGTTCCAATTGTTACATCTAAGCATGCTAGCACCAACCATCACCCCTAAAAGTTTGAAAGGAAGAGTACCAGTCTTGCAATGGAGATAGTTGGCGCTGTTGTGAACATCTTCTTCCATTACATTTAGACCGAATATACTACACTTCTCAATATTAACTCGGAGACCCGAAGCAAGATAAAATAAGCGTAGAAGCCGAGAGAGACAAGCAATGTTATCCTCGCTCCATTGTCCTAAGATGATAGCATCGTCCGCGAACAAAAGATTGGTGATCATTGGGCCATAACCGGGACATTTAACACCTACAAACACACCTTCTTCGGAAGCTCTCTCCATCATCCTATTAAACGCCTCCATCACTAAGATGAAAAGGAAAGGGGAAAGAGGGTCACCTAGCCTAACACCCCTATTGGCATTGAATTCCCAAGTGGGTGATCCATTGACCAATATGGATGCACGGAATGAAGCCAAACAACCCGACACCCACTTCCTCCATAAGAGAGGAAAATTCAATTGCTCCAACACATCATCAATGAATCCCCATTCCACCGAATCAAAGGCTTTCTCAAAATCTATCTTAAAAAGCATTGTGGGTTCTTTACTTTTTTAGACCAAGCGATAAGCTCATTGAGAATCATGGGACCGTCTAGAATATATCTCCCCGCGACGAAAGCCATTTGATTATTTGATATAACCGAACCAATAACCAATTTCGTTAGAATTTTGGTGGCATCTCGTTAGAATTTTGAACACCAAAAACAACCGACACATAATAAATAATTTCTGGCTCCGCCACTGGTCTTTTTTCGTAGTTGTTGTGTTTGACACATAATTAACTTATGTGTGAAAGATAGTTTAAATGTTATTTAAACAATAATAAATGATAATGTTATCGGATATATTTAGTAAAGGAAGTAGACATAGTGCCTATAAAAAATATTGTAAAGAATCGAATGCTATATGCTTAGGTCCCAATTGTGTCTAAACATTCTAACATTATACCATTCCTCTTTCTAGTTGGGCTATTATTGAACAATTAACAAAACTGCTAGATGTTTTCAAAACGTCAACAACTTTACTATCGGGAGTTTATACCCAACGAGTCATTTAGTCATAAACCAAATATATGTCATGTGTTATAAACTAAATGAGTTTTTTATATATGCCACCACCTTTCCCCGACATGGTGGCAATAATAAAGTTTTTTTATAAAATATTTCAAATACATATCGACGGTTATTACTTGTACCGCCACCTCTAACACTTGTATAAATATTGGGCGGTTGGGGCAGGGGGGGGGGGTGGGGGGGGACAAAAACGTTACTTGAAAATATAAGTTACACTTTGGATTTGTACACAAGTGATATAAATATTGATACAAATTTAAAAATAAATTTAACCAAAATCTTTCAAACGTGTTTGATATATATTTTATAATATATGGTCAAACATCAATGATTCACCAATCTATGGGATAAGAACCCCATTCGGGTCCGATGCAAGTAGTAGCTTGGATTTAGATTTTGACTTGTACAACATGTTTACAACCTCAAATATTAAACGATAAATGAGTAACATCTCTTAGTAAAAAGTTTTTGGATCCGTCCCTACATGTTTAATTTGAGAAAATTATTACCCATGACGGTTTAATTAATAAAATATTACCGTCGGTATTGAGTATCACCAACGCAAGCTTCCGTCTGGATACTACATTTTTCTGATAGTGAAAGAAACGTCTTATTTGAATTTGTGATGGTACCTGATAGTCAACTGACAAAATTTCAGTATGTACATTTTATCTTTTCGTTGGTAACAAACAAGAATGAAGTAGTAGTCCACGATTACAAATTTCAAATTCTAAAAGGTAATAGAAATATAGAAAAAGAAAAAATGAAAGATGATACAAATTGAAAATTTCTCCTTTTGTTACAAAAAACTTAATGTGTTAAGGACAAAATAGTGATTTTCGAATGGTAAACAGAAATTTAAGGAGTTTTTAAAAGATTTAGATTGTTACAAACTATGTAAATAAATGATATTTGAAGTAATTATAAAAGTTTGAGGATGACACGTGAAAGTTGGTATACATAAAGACGTTTTTGATCATTTTATCTCAGTTAGAAAAATAATTTTTTAACCAAAAGAGACCAATACTCTTAAAGTAGTGTTACACTCCATTTGATAAAACCACTTCAATTACAATAAAATAAGTAATCTACTTAATTAGAAAACCAAATAATCAATAAATAATCCAAAATAAATCTAACTAATAAAAACTTTACTAATTAATCATTAAATGTTAAATAATAACATGACTAGAGCATTCATTGCAGGTTCTCCATCCTCAATCCCTATTATTTATACTTTTATTAATACACTAGGTTAGTAAACCGTGTACTACACGGATTGAATTTAGGTACATAATTTTTTTTTGAACAGCATTTATTAATCACCACAAAGAGGAAAAACAAGAAAACAGAAATCAGCCAGGAGCTGAAACAGGGCCCCAACAAACTAAAAAAACAAAAATTACATCATTCAAGCAACTTGTATCCCTCCTTTAACACCATGCTCGATCTGCTACTTAGCCATAGCAAACAATAGCTTTTAATCTCCTTAATAATACCAGCCACAGACGGACCCTTTTGATTAAACACCACCTCGTTTCTGACTTTCCAAATAGACCAAACAGTGACATAAATCACTGCCTGGACAGCTTCCTTCTTTCTCCTTTCAACACTTGAAGAGCTGCAAAAACTGAGCAAATCTTCAAACGAGAATGCATAAATCTGAGGTATGTTGCACCATTCCGAAATAATGCTCCAGACATAAGCCGTGAACTCGCAGGAAATCAGGAGGTGATCCACGGACTCTTCCTCATTTCTGCACAGAGGACACAAAACAGACCCGAGCACAACATTTCTTTTTCTTAGACAATCAAAGGTTGCAATCCTCCCAAGATGTGCCCTCCAAACAAAAATATTAACTTTTAAGGGGACCATCTTGTTCCATTCTATCACCAGACTCTGGGGACTAATGTTTCTTCGAATCAGGCTTTTAAGGCCAGCAATCGAAAACGGATCAATCGTACCATTTAAAACTTCCTCCAAGTTCACATTGTAATCAGAAAAGAGCGTATTTATCCGAGCAAGGTTCCTCCACACCCCAAAGGCCGTGTTCTTGCATGGAATAGGCCTGTCACCCCTGGGTATTCCATGAATCGCAACAATAACTTTCCTCCAAAGACTATCCGGTTCGAGACGGAACCGCACCCACCACTTCGCAAGGAGACACATGTTTATTTCAGCAAGCGGGTCAAGCCCCAACCCACCAGCAACCTTTGGCTTTGTAATCTTGTCCCAACTTACCCAGTTAATTTTAGATTTGTCTCTTGATCCACCCCAAAAGAAAAGACGTCTAAGGCTTTCAAGTTTATCGACCACCTTGCGCGGAGCCTTAAAAAGAGACATGTAATAGGTCGGGATGCTCTCCATAACCGATTTTAACAACGTAAGCCTGCCCCCGATCGATAGGGACTCCGACTTCCAACCCGACAAGCGTTTCTCGAAGACGTTAATGACCGCTTGCCATGAACTTAGTCTATTCATATTTGCACCGATCATGATGCCAAGGTGAACAAAAGGCAAAACCCCTTTTTTGCATTTTAACAACCCAACAGCCTCATTTCCTTCGTCCAAGTCAACATTAACATCGAAAAGGAAGCTTTTAAAAAGATTTACTTTCATACCCGTAGCAACCTGGAACACCCGCAACAACCTTTTGATGTTCATCACATTTTCCTTGCACCATTCACCAATAAGGAGGGCGTCATCGGCGAACAGAACATGCGAGATTATAAAATCCGACCCCGGAAGTTGAACCCCTTTAAAAACCCCCGACGAAACAGCCCTTTCCATCATTAAATTAAAGCCTTCCATGACAGTTAGAAAGAGAAACGGGGCGATCGGGTCCCCTTGCCTCAAACCCCGATGACAGTTGAACTCTTTAGACGGAGAGCCGTTGATTAAAACGGATGCCCTAGTAGCCCGAAGCAGCCCTTGAACCCAGCCCCTCCACCTCTCCGGGAACCCCATATGAAACAAAATAGAGTCTAAAAATCCCCAGTTTACTGAATCGTAAGCCTTCTGGAAGTCGATCTTAAATAACATCCCCTTTTTTTCGATCTTTTAAGCCAAGAAATAACCTCGTTTACCACTAGCGGGCCATCCAAGATATTTCTACCGCTCACAAAAGCCATTTGATTTTCAGAAACCACTTCCCCGATCACTTTTTTCAGCCTGTTTGCGAGGACTTTGGAAATCACCTTGACGATACAACCCACCAAACTTATGGGGCGAAAATCCGCGAACGACTGCGGGTCGGTGGATTTTGGGATTAAGTGAATAAAAGATGAGCCGCACCCCGGGCTGATGCGTCCATCCTCGTAGAAACCATTCAGAACACCAACAAAATCTTCCTCGAACAAGCTCCAAAATTTCTTTAAAAAAGCAAAGTTAAAACCGTCCGGTCCCGGAGTTTTGTTGCTACCACAAGACCAAACGGCATCCTTAATTTCGGCCCTCGAAAAGTGCTCGACCAGCATGGCAGACCCGCCATCAGTCAACCTCTTGATGCCCTCCAAATCAAAAACTGGTCTGCACCGAAGTGGTTCCTGGAAGTGATCTTTAAAAAACTTCCAAGCGTTTTCTTTAAGCTCCTCGGGCTTATCGCACCACCTGCCATTAACAAACAAGCCATTTATTCTATTATTCACAATGTTTGACTTTATTATCCCATGGAAAAACGATGTATTCTCGTCCCCCTCCATTGCCCATCGAACACGGGCTTTCTGTTTAAGATCTTCGAGTCTCCTTTTATTAACTAAAAGCGCCTCTCTTTTAACTTCAGCCCATCTGTCCACCTCATGTTGATCAAGAGATCTTGATTCAGCAGCTAACTCAAAACTTTGACATTCCTCAAGAAGCTTTTTCAACACTTCATTTTCCTTGTCCCTTTCCCTCTGTTGCCATGACTTAACCGCCATTTTAACCCGTCTAAGTTTAGCTGCAAGACGGTAGTCACACCGCCCCTCCTCAGTACTTTGATTAGCCGCCTCGGAGACCACCCTCTCCAAATCTGGGTGAGTCAGCCAACCTGAAAAGAAACGGAACGGAGTGGGGCCGTAATCAGGAGAGGAAGTCTTAAGAAGGAGAGGGCAATGATCCGATAAAAAGCGTGGTAACGCCACAAGCGTAGCGTCAGGCCACCTCTGCAGGAACTGGGAACACACTAAGATGTGATCAATTTTACTAAATTTTGTTCCCCCTCCAGACGAACACGTAAACTTATTCCCGCCCATCGGATACTCCTCTAAGCGGGCATTGTGGATAAAATCGTTGAACTTCGCAGCTCCAGATGGGTTAAAATCGGAGTTGAAACGTTCCTCAGCACACCATACTTCATTAAAATCACCAGCCATAACCCACCAACCCTGAAGATTATCCCTCAAATCAGTGAGCAAATTCCACAGGTCCGCTTTGCTTCTTTGATCTTGTGGAGCATACACATTAGCAATGTTGACTAGAATCTGAGCTTTCACCAACCATCCCGACACCACCAGCACGTTCCTTTCCTTGTGAACCGACCTCAGTTGGAAAACTGAGGGATCCCAAGCAGAAAGAAACCCACCAGAGCGGCCCGTAGAATCAACCCAATCAAACTGACATCTATTCCTTCCCCAGACAGATTGAAAATTCAAAAAAGCACCATTACAACACCTTGTTTCTTGAAGGCAAATTACAGTAGCTTTGTTTTCCCTTCTCAATTGCTTAATCCAATCACGTTTCCCCGGGTCCCCCAACCCCCTGATATTAAGGCAAAGGAGCTCCATTAACACACATCTGTCTCCATCTCCTTAACCACCAATCGTCTGACCACGTCCTCTTCGTCCCTGACCTTCAGACCCACAGCTTTGGCCACTTCCAACGTCTTGCTTACTTCCTCATCCGTACACTTGTTGGTTGCCACTTCTTTAGTCCCGCTGGAACCTTCTCCGCTTACCCCCTGAGTTTCTTCCACTATCTCCCGAGATCTCGAGACATCATCCCCCGGATGCAACTGATCCACAATCAACCTTGGTGCATCGTTCACGAAAGCGTCGGATGTAGAGATATTCTTTCTACTTTCCCCTTTCCTCTTTCTTGAGTCCCTAAAGAGTCTTCTTACACGAGTCCCTATAGCAGGACTACCAGATTTTGACCTAGCACGTTTTCTAGACTCCAAGCCCACATATCCTCCTGCCTTTTTTAAATCAGTACCCATTTGAAACGGCCCAACACCCATGATTGGCCCATCATTCTCAAACGTTGGCCCACCTTGCGTAAGATCAGGCCCAAGCTCGCCACCTGACCCATCCTTCCCACAAGATAGTTCAGCCGCCCTAGAGCTTTCCCCAAACTCGTGGGCATTACCCACGTGAGCCGCCAAAGATCCCTCACCGTCCTCGAGAACAGCACCCCCAATTCCAATTACACCATCACCGTTGGAATTTTCAAGAACTCCTCCCATGTTCCCATGCATCGTCTCCTCGTTACCCCCCATGCTTCGTCTCCTCGTTACCCCCATGCACCTCCTTCGAATCCCCCAATTCTGACGACGCCAACTCCGACGAATTTTCCGGGAGGTTTTTTTCAGTTGCCGACGAAACGGAGACAAAATCCGGTCTCCAATCTTCACACACTTCGCTGATGGCCACCCGGAATTTCTTGCCCTTCCAACTTACAGCGCAGGTCTCTTTAATCATCGATTGAGAAGACACAATGACCCCCAGATAATCAGCGGAAAGATCCCTGTTCTCCAAGTTGGCCTCCGAAGGTTGGCAAATCGGACCCACAATCTTCCCAATATCGTCAAACAACTTATTGCTCCACAGTTCCGGTGGTACCCCCTGGATCTTCAACCATGCCACCCTTTCAAAGTTGAAAGATTGTCCCCGCCACATGTCTAACCTCGAAAACCAGGGCTCCCAAAGAGCAGTAACCGCTAAAATGTCATTGGCATCATCAGCGCTCTCGAAAGTGATAAGCACTAGCAAACCCCCGAGATACTGCAACCGCCACCCCTGCATGGGTAACTCCTCCATCCATTCATTCAATTTGCACAGCTTTTTGATATCCTTGGCTTTACCCAGGAGAGATTTCCCAGACCACACATCCAAGGCCTCCGACGAGAGATTAGAAACATGAATAGTCTTCTCCAGCGGCGCCGTATTGCCAACCACAGAGGCGAAAGAACGATCCGCTACAGTATCGTAAGAGGACCCCTCTGCATGGCGTACCCGCCCCGTTTGACAATGCCCCTCTGGTCTCCCCCGCTGCCCCTCCTCAGTTCTTCTATTTACCGGTTTCCCATACCTATCAAAACGCTCAACGTTCACAGACAGCTTCAAAAAATCCATGCGTATACCATTGAGTCTCTTCTCCAGTTCCCATTTGTCTATCACATTAACGAACTTAACAAATCCGAAAGGGTTACCACCTTTATCAACCCTAGAAGAGATGAAAACATCTGCCACATGACCAAAGCGTCCAAAACTCTCCCTCAGGTCCTCCGGTTTAACACCTGTGGGAAGATTTGAGACGAAAAAAGACGTAAGATCCTTCCTGTGCCCCTCCCTCTTCATCGAGCCTTTCCCTTTACGCCCCCTGACAACCGTCCAATCTTCTATTACCTTTCCTTTTCCTCTCTCGTTCTGCCGCATAGAAGCACCGAAGCGATTACCACCCGTTAGAAACAGCTCGTAATACCACACTCAAGCCTCTCACCGGAGGATGCAATTCACAGAGAGGATGGGCGAACCCTAGCAACCCACCGAGAAGATCACTAGCCCGGAGAGATACGATAATGATAATACCGGCGCGCTAACAGGGGTAAGATCGCAAGAAACAGTATAGAAAGTCTCGCCGGAAAACAGGTACCGGCGAACGACAGACCTTTATTAGATTTTCTCTCTCTCTCTCTCAAAGGTACATAATATTAGCTAAATATAAAAACAATTAAGAAATTTGAAAATTATAAATGACATAATTAATTATAAAATATTAAATGATAATTTAATACATCAAAGATGACATATTCTTGATTTGTTTCCTTAAAAACACTCAAATTATTGAATAATTTATCAAATCTACATTGTGTTTGTAATTTTTTTAAATATGAAAATTTAATTTAGATAAAATTGGTAATTAGCTTAATTTGTAACTTACTAAATTGACAATTGAATCTGGTTTTAACATGTGGCAATGCTCATGTGGACGCCTTAAAAAGAAAACATGTGGAAACCATTTTATTACTTTATTAGAATTAAGATTTTTCTTATCTTTTACTCACAAACACAATTAAATAATACTTTGTATACATCTATCATTACGTTTTCTTTCTCTTTCAATCACAACCAAACCCCGAATTTTTTGCAAATCACCAGATTTTTTTGTCAAATCTGCAATTTTGCTAAACGTTTTCTCTCTGTTCTACCCACAACCACTCACAACAAACCTCAAATTTTAGGGTTTACACTCATATTTTTTTAGAGAAACTGTCGTGAATGCTATTAGTTCAATAATCAACCTCTAGTGTAAGATTCATTTTTTTTCAAAAATATGTTGTGGAGAAAAATATTTACTAAAATGAATGAATTAAAAAATATTTATCAAAATGAGTACTTTATATTTAGGAAACATAAAAAATACACCCCTACAAGCTAAAAGAGGCGTCTCTCCTTTCTCGCTTCTATCTTCATCGTCTTCATGTTTGTGACGAGCTAGATTTCAACCACAATCAAGATCGATCTAACAACATGATTTTTATTCATCGAATTTAAGTCAAGGCCCTGTGTTCTCTGATCACTACAGATTCCCGTTCCTCGATTGCTCAAGACTTACCTTTGAGCATTTAGCTCCCTTCTTCAAGATTTAGATCCATAGATGACGGTATAATTTTACACATAATCTGATTTATATATATATATATATATACATATATATATTTGAATTTGTCAATGATATATGAGTACGCAATTCACTACAAGTTGAATCTTGTTTATTGACTGAGATTCTAGGTGTGGAATTTTGATATTTAGTTAATTTATTTACATAAGTCAATAATGCACACAAGGTGCTTGTTGAAATGCATATGGGAAAATCAAGTAACTTGGTTTTGTTTTTGTACCAATTTTAATGATTTTTTTTGTTGTATTGGGTGTCTAATTAACAAACATAGATCCAATCAACGGTTCTACTCATAACAACGATGATGCTGCACATGTGTAGTAATGTCCATCGGTGTTTTTTCCAAACTTTGAATTTGTTTTATGCAACTCTTTCATATGTGTAGTACACCTATATATGTTTAATTTAGTAAACTCTTAGAAATTTGTATGTATTACACATGTGTATTAATCATTCAGGACATCATAATTATCCTTATTAAATCTTCAAAGTGTTACTACACTTCATAAATGGTTTAACATACGTATCAGTGGTTCAATGTAATGTGTATCTTGTTATTCTAGCTATCTTTATCTTTCACGTGTGACCTTGTAATGTAATTAATGTGGTTTGCAATCGATCCCCACCTATTGATCTTCACGTAGGTGTATATTCTGAAATCGTATAGTATTAAAAACTCCTATATTACACACGTGCAGATAAATCAAAACGTAATGATTGTCCTTATTAACTATTCAAATTGTTATTGCACGTCCTAATTGCTTTAACATACGTATTGATGGTCCAATGTTATGCGTATTGTGTTATTTTAACTATATTTATCCTTCGCGTGTGACCTTGTACTGTAATTAAGGTGGTTTGCAATCGATCGCCACCTCTTGTTCTTCATAAAGGTGTATATTCTAAAATCATATATTTTATGCATTGTTTTTTTCTTCTTTTGATCATGTTTTGTACTATTTTGATGATTATGTGTTGAATTAGGTGGTTATTTGATCACACATGGATTCAAACGATGGTTTGAATCGTAAAAAGGGTAGTACACCACGCAAAATTGATCAAAAGAAGAAAAAAACAACATGTTTCATATACGTCTGAGAATACCTCACTCGAACCACAATATGATATGACATTCTTTGGTGTTGAACAACATGGTACACCCTTTTATCTAAAATTCTGTATTCTTGCATATGTGCATTTATGTTATCTCTTATGTTTTTACAAACTCTTGGATCGTTGACTATATATAATGTGTTACATCTATGTATCTGAATACTTCCTCTAAACGGCGTACAACATTTTTTTCTATATAATCATCTAATGTTGCACATGTACTATTTTTATATTGTATGTTTTTTTTCAAATTTTGAATTATTTGCTTAATATATAACATACATCCACTTGTTAAATTATGCAACACTTTATAAAATGCCTTATAATGTTTTCAACTTCATATGATCTTGTTTGACTATTTGTTTTTTTATATATTTACCTTTATGATTTTAAAGCTTCAAAACTGTTACACTATTTGATAATACAAATATGCATGCCAAATTCTGTCTCAACTTCATAAACTTTACTGCATTACACATGTGCATCATAAATCAATGCACCATAATTATATTTAATACCTAATCAATATGTTACTACACAACCTAAATATTATAACATATATATATATATGGTATCTGTAACATTTATACTACGCATGTGAACTATTAATGAGATATGTAACCGTTCCAAAGTTTTCTACCATCTTTCATATTATAAGTGTACAGAATACCAAAAAGATTATATTTCCCTTAATGTTTTCATATACAGAACACGTGCGTTACATGCATAAATGGGTCTAGGCTACATGTTATTACATATACCGCACATGTGCATTGTTCACATCTTGTTATACTACATGTGTGTATTAAACCTATGTTCGTGTTTTAAACTAACCCTTACGTTAACTAACTGAAGGTGACTTTTAACATGGTTGATAAATCCATTTCGTGCTCATGTATGTACTTTACGCGCATCAGTTACCTGTGTAGACATGTCTTCCATGTTTTTTAGACACAACCAAATAAATAAAATTGTTGCCCGGTATATTTTTGCACGATGGAAAACTGTAATAAGCTTGTTTACGGACACGATTCAGGATTCACGTAACCGCGATAAAGTTCAGGCTGCTGCAAAGGCGACGACGGCTGCTGCTACCGATGCTAGTGGTCGTGCTTTTCGTGTCAAACATTTTGGATTTTTATTGTCTTGGTATAACACATACAATGATTTGTTACATTGGTTTGATTCTTTAGATTTATACTCGTTTAATGCGTATATAAACTGTTATAATAGATGTATGTAGTTGATACGTTGTACATGTGTAGCATATTATTATGTACTTTATACACCATCCTGTGATACCGTTTGTTTGATTTAAACTTGAAATCATTCAATATGTTATTTTCATTTTAGATTGTTGGACGTTTTGACATCACGCGATCGTACAACACATGTGCACTATTGTGTAGGATGTGTATTTGACTCCTTACTATCGATATTTTTTACGTTGTTGTTGCGTATAAAGGCGTTAAAACTTAAACTTTACCATACTAAATTATTAACATTTTTTACTGCACATGTCCATGTATCTATAATTTTCACCATACACGTAAACTAAACGATGCCCGGTAAACACTGTTGAACATGTGCATATAAACGTCCATACTTAATAAACTGCAAACCACCCTAAATCCATACTAACCATCACACGTTCACAACATAAATAAAAGAGAAACAATGTTTCCATGTTCTACAATTTACACGTTCGTGACATATAAGAAACGGACAAAAAAGAAAACAAAAAAAAAACACAATTTTCATGTCTCTAATACTTCATATCGCTAATCTAAAACATAATGCGCATGTGCAGTTATGCAACTACATTGTCCCTGCATTCCATCAAGCAAATGTGACATGCAAGCACATTCAGCGTGTCTTTCCTCCCAGCTTTCGCTGCAACATTTGTCATTGCATTACCCTTTCTTATTTCGTTTATATCCTCCCAGCTTCCAACGCAACACCTTTCATTACATCACCCATTCATTGTGACTCTCATACGCTTTCCTGTCGTCTTTTGTTGATGAACATGTAAGAATATATACTTTTTGGGTATTCAAGTTACATAGTTTAATTAAAATAATTAGTGATTCTCGATCTCTTCCTTCCTGATAGAAAATTAAAACATAAATATAAAAAATAATGCTACCAAACGTGGAAAGTGTTCATATGTGGTTTTAGAAGATTTCCTTAATTGACTTGAACCCCATTTGGTTCTGAAACAAACACAAAATAAATTAA
>JBCNJP010000019.1:26077411-26272073 GCA_039602395.1 Deinandra increscens subsp. villosa
AGAAAACAAGTTCATCAATTCATATACGTAAACATCACAGTATGTTACATATGTAAATCCAAGTAATTTACATATGCAGCGCAAGTTACATATGCAAATTTAAATATATGATTAGATGTAAAATGAAACAAACGTAAATTTACATATGTAACAAGAAAATGTTTCAGTTTATTCAAACATGACAATATTACTAGATGAAGAACCCTCATTGTTGACATTGTCTTGAATATTAGGATCTCCATTGAAAGCTTCTGAATAAAACATATGTAAGTAAATATAAAACAGTTGGGGGGGGGGGGGGAATTAATAACAAAGAAAGGTTAAAAAGAAAAAAACTCTTAACATACCTTCATAAGATTGTCCATTGTTGATATTAAAATCATTGGATGATTCCGTACGATGCAAATGGTCTTCCAAATTGTGAGAAAACTGATGTTGAGGAGATGACATTAAATTCGGAGGTTGCATTTTTTGGATTTTTAAGGTTTCTTGAAGTGCATTAATGGAGTTAATGGGTGTTCTTGATATGAAGAAGAAGAAGAAGAAGAAGAATTAAATGATAAGTGTAGATGAAAATGAAGAAAAGGAAAAAATAGGAATGGGGGTTATCTTGGAGGAAAAGGTGATGGGATGGGGCATTGGAAAAACAAATTCATAATTGATGGGAGAAAGAGTAAAATACAATCTTACCCTTTTGCATAAGACAAAATAGAGTGAGGTGGATAAGCTCACAACCCTTGGATGGGTTTTCAAAGATTTCACAACTCAAGTGGGCTTTCACTCTATACTTTCCCTATATATATATATATATATATATATATATATATATATATATATATATATATATAGGTAAAAGATCCGTGTAGACCCCTTATTTTTTGTAGACCCCGTAGACCCCTTATAAAACTCATTAAAACTCACTAAAAATAAAACTCAGTTTTGTTAATTTAGTTTTTTTTATTTGCGATAAGCTTTTAAGAACAAAAAAAGACAATTAAAAAAAAAGAAAAACGAAAAACATTAAAAATTGAACATTTTAAGACAATGAGTTTTAAAAATCAATGAGTTTAAAACTCAATAAACTCAATAAAACTCAGTGTTGCGTTTAAAACTCATTATTTTAAAACTCATTGTCTTAAAATGTTCGATTTTTAATGTTTTTTGTTTTTTTTAATTTATTTATTTATTTTTTTGGTTATCGAGTTGAGGAGGAGTTTGTTCGAAGATTTATCTCATTGGACGAACGAGATCTTAACTTGAGGGGGAGCTTGATTGAAATACAGTTTTGATGATATTGAAGAAATTAGAGGAGGATACTGCACACGTCGAGGGGGAGTTTGTTGATACATGATATGTGCGTCGTGTGAAGTATCAAACGAAGACCAAGTTCAAGCCAATTTAGGGTTGGCCGAACCTGGTCCGAACCTGAAGTTCGGACCGGCCGAACCTGGGGTTCGGAGGGAGTTCGGCCAGTCGTGTATAAATAGTAGTTTTGTCTTTGTGTTTAGTAGTTCTGAGCGTGCGAGATCTCTTAAGTGTGTGTTTCTGAGTGTGTTTCTCTGAGTCTGATTCTGAGTGTTTACTGATTGTAATTGTTCTCGTTTGATCAATAAAACAATCGGTTAATTACGTTTTGATGTCCGTTTAGCTAGATCGAGTAGACGATCCGATGCTCACGCATTTTCATATACATGCCAGTCTCTCCATCACTTATTCTTTACAAGACTTTATAAAACTTTTATTTGCCATGATCCATAACTACCAACTAAGTACCAACCATGAATATTGGAAACTCATGACGTTCGCCTGACATCCAAATTATATCCAATCATTTCTTAAGAAATAAAATCAATACATTTTTCAAAAGTAGCTTATTCTTAAAAAAAATAAACATAGGGTTAATTTCTATTTGAGTCCTTGAAGCTAAGTCTTTAAAGCTTGTCCATTCTAATCATGTGAGTCTGTGACTATGAACTTTCAATTATTATCAATTGATCGATTATCTATGTTTTCCAGTTCTATTCGATTTAAGTCCTTCTGACTAATGGGTTTAGCTTTTTCTATTAAGTTTATGGACATTTCAGTCAATTTACATATAAAGGATTTTTTTCGTAAAATAAAAAAAAATGAGAGGAGTGCTTAGATAATTTATTTAAAATAATTAAAAAATAAAATTATAAAATTATAGAAGTATTATCTCTGATATAATATCCAGTAACCACCACCAGCACAGTTTCACTTCTTGAAAGTTTATACTTAACATTTGTGATATGATATTTGAAATTTAGTAATTTGATTTGTGAATCATGGATAACTTCTTTGAGTTACTAATTAAATTTGTTAAAGCTACTTGAATTTTAGGAATGAATATCGAAAACTGTTTCAATATAAAGTCATCCAACTTTGTGTCCTCATCATCTTCGAATAGTATTCTCACGAAAATTGATATGGATGATCTTCCTTGGGATCCTCCGAACGGAAGCCAATTGCATATTATCACCTTATTCAAAAAGATCGATGATATTGAACGTGCGTATTAGACAATGCATCTTGCTTTATTATGTTACCGACCTGACCGACCCAACTTGATCCAAACATTTTGGTGGCATCTCGTTAGAATTTTGAACACCAAAAACAACCGACACATAATAAATAATTTCTGGCTCCGCCACTGGTCTTTTTCCGTAGTTGTTGTGTTGGACACATAATTAACTTATGTGTGAAAGATAGTTTAAATGTTATTTGAACAATAATAAATGATAATGTTATCAGATATATTTAGTAAAGGAAGTAGACATAGTGCCTATAGAAAATATTGTAAAGAATCGAATGCCATATGCTTAGGTCCCAATTAGGATGTACCTACGCGATATAATTCGACATGTAACATGTTCGAAAAAACTATTCAACAAAAAGAAAATTTAATAGCATTTCACAATGTTTTTGTGTCTAAACATTCTAACATTATACCATTTCCTCTTTCTAGTTGGGCTATTATTGAACAATTAACAAAACAGCTAGATGTTTTCAAAACGTCAACAACTTTACTACCGTGAGTTTATTACCCAACGAGTAGTTTATTACCCAACGAGTCCTTTAGTCCTAAACCAAATATATGTCATGTGTAATAAACTAAAGGAGTTTTTTATATATGCCACCACCTTTCCTTGACATGGTGGCAACAATAAAGTTTTTTTATAAAATATTTCAAAGACATATCGACGCTTATTACTTGTACCGCCACCTCGAACACTTGTATAAATATTGGGGGGACCAAAACGTTACTTGAATATATAAGTTACACTTTTGATTTGTACACAAGTGATATAAATATTGATACAAATTTAAAAATAAATTTAACCAATATCTTTTAAACGTGTTTGATATATATTTTTGTAAAATATGGTCAAACATCAATGATTCATATTCAATCTATGAGATAAGAACCCCATTCGGGTCCAATGCAAGTAGTAGCTCGGATTCAGATTTTGACTTGTACAACATGTTTACAACCTCAAATGTTAAACGATAAATGAGTAACATCCCTAGTAAAAGGTTTTTGGATCCGTCCCTACATGTTTAATTTGAGGAAATTATTACCCATGACGGTTTAATTAATAAAATATTACCGTCGGTATTGAGTATCACCAACGCAAGCTTCCGTCAGGATACTACATTTTTCTGATAGTGAAAGAAACGTCTTATTTGAATTTGTGATGGTACCTGATAGTCAACTGACAAAATTTCAGTATGTACATTTTGTCTATTCGTTGGTAACAAACGATTACAAATTTCAAATTCTAAAAGGTAATAGAAATATAGGAAAAGAAAAAATGAAAGATGATACAAATTGAAAATTTCTCCTTTTGTTACAAAAAACTTAATGTGTTAAAGGACAAAATAGTGATTTTCGAAATGGTAAACAAAAATTTAAGGAGTTTTTAAAAGATTTATTATAAATATAATATATTATTATGGTTATCAATTCTTATATAGTTCGTCTCCAAGTTTTTCCATTTCTATATATATTCTCTTATATTTCATTGTAAAGCACACATATCAATAATATTCTCTCTCTATTCTCTCCTTCATTGTTTACTATTAGACTTGTATTTTAACAAGATTTAGATTGTTACAAACTATGTAAATAAATTCTCTCCTTCATTGTTTACTATTAGGCTTGTATTTCAACAAGATTTAGATTGTTACAAACTATGTAAATAAATGATGTTTGACATAATTATAAAAGATGACACGTGAAAGTTGGTATACCTAAAGACGTTTTTGATGATTTTATCTCAGTTAGAAAAATAATATTCTAACCAAAAGAGACCAATACTCTTAAAAGTGTTACACTCCATTTGATAAAACCACTACGATTACAATAAAATAAGTAATCTACTTAATTAGAAAACCAAATAATCAATAAAATAATCCAAAATAAATCTAATATAATAGAAACCTTACTAATTAATCCTTAAATGTTAAATAATAACATGATTAGAGCATTTATTGCAGGTTTTCATCCTTAATCCCTATAATTTATATTTTTATTATTACATTTTTCTTCTCTTTCACTCACAAACACAATTAAATAATACTTTGTATACCTCTATCATTACGTTTTCTTTCTCTTTCAATCACAACCAAACCCCAAATTTTAGCAAATTACCAGATTTTTTTGTCAAATCTGTAGATTTGCTAAACATTTTCCCTCTCCTCTATTCACAACCACTCACAACAAACCCCAAATTTTAGGGTTTACACTAACATTTTTTTAGAGAAACTGTCGTGAATGCTATTAGTTCAATAATCAACCTCTAGTGTAAGATTTTTTTTTTTCAAAAGTATGTTGTGGAAAAAAATATTTACTAAAATGGATGATTTAAAAAATATTTATCAAAATGAGTGCTTTATATTTAGGAAGCATAAAAAATACACCCCTACAAACTAAAAGAGGCGCCTCTCCCTTCTCCCTTATATCTTCATCGTCTTCATGTTTGGGACGAGCTAGATTCCAACCACAATCAAGATCGATCTAACAACAAGAGTTTTATTCATCGAATTTAAGTTAAGGCACCGTGTTCTCTGATCTCTACAGATTCCCGTTCCCCGATTGCTCAAGACTTACCTTTGAGCATTTAGCTCCCTTCTTCAAGTTTTAGAGCCATAGTTGACGGTAAAAGTTTGCACATAATCTGATATATATATATACATATACATATATTTGAATTTGTCAGTGATATATGAATACACAATTCACTATAAGTTGAATCTTGTTTATTGACTGAGATTTTGGTATGTGGATTTTGATATTTAGTTAATTTATTTACATAAGTCAATAATGCACACAAGGTGCTTGTTGAAATGCATATGGGGAAACTTAAGTATCTTGGTTTTGTTTATGTACCAATTTTAATGATTTTTTTTTTGTATTGGGTGTCTAATTAACAAACATAGATCCAATCAACAGTTCTACTCATAATAACGACAATGATGCACATGTGTAGTAATGTCCATTGGTGTTTTTTCCAAACTTTTAATATGTTTTATACAACTCTTTCATATGTGTAGTACACCTATATATGCTTTGTTTAGTAAACTCTTTGAAATTTGTATGTATTACACACGTGTATTAATCATTCAAGACATCATAATTATCCTTATTAAATATTCAAAGTGTTACCACACTTCATAAATGGTTTAACATATGTATCGGTGGTTTAATGTAATGTTTATCCTGTTTTTCTAGCTATCTTTATCCTTCATGTGTAACCTTGTAATGTAATTAATGTGGTTTGCAATCGATCACCACCTATTAATCTTCACGTACGTGTATATTCTAAAATCATATAGTATTAAAAACTCATATATTACACACTTGTAGATAAATCAAAACGTCATGATTATCCTTTTTAACTATTCAAATTATTATTGCACGTCCTAAATGCTTTAACATACATATTGGTGGTCCAATGTTATGCGTATTGTGTTATTTTAACTATCTTTATCCTTCGCGTGTGACCTTGTATTGTAATTAAGGTGGTTTGCAATCGATGGCCACCTCTTGTTCTTCACGAAGGTGTATATTCTGAAATCATATATTTTATGCATTGTTTTTTTCTTCTTTTGATCATGTTTTGTACTATTTTGATGATTATTTGTTGTATTAGGTGCTTATTTAATCACACATGGATTCAATCGATGGTTTGAATCGTAAAAATGGTAGTGCTCCACGCGAAATTGATCAAAAGAAGAAAAAAACAACTTGTTTCATATACGTCTGAGAATACTTCACCCGAACCACAACATGTTATGACATTCTTTGGTGTTGAACAACATGGTACACCCTTTTATCTAAAATTCTGTAATCTTGCACATGTGTATTAATGTTATCTCTTATGTTTTTACAAACTCTTGGATTGCTGCTTATATATAATATGTTACATCTACGTTTGTGAATACTTTCTCTAAACTACATACAACATTTTTTTCTTATATAATCATCTAATGTTACACATGTACTATTTTTATCTTGTATGTTTTTTCAAATTTTGAATTATTTGCGTAATATATAACATACATCTACTAGTTAAATTATGCCAACACTTTATAAAATGCCCTATAATGTTTTCAACTTCATATGATCTTGTTTGACTATTGTTTTTTTATATGTTTGCCTTTATGATTTTGAAGCTTCAAAATTGTTACATTATTTGATAATACAAATATGCATGCCAAATTCTGTCTGAACTTCATAAACTTTACTGCACTACACATGTGCATCATAAATCAATACACCATAGTTATATTTTATACCTATTCAATATGTTACTACACAACCTAAATGTTATAACATATATATAAATGGCATGTGTAACATTTATAATGCGCATGTGAACTATTAATGAGATATGTAACCATTTCAAAGTTTTCTACCATCTTTCATATTATAAGTGTACAGAATACCAAAAAAACTGTATTTTCCTTAATGTTTTCATATACAGGACACGTACGTTACATGCATAAATGGGTTTAGGTTACATGTTTTACATATACCGCACGTGTGAATTGTTCACATCTTGTTATACTACATGTGTGTATTAAACCCATTGGCGGATTTTAAGGGGGTTCAAGAGGGTCCTTTGACCTTCCAGCCCAAGCTTTCAGTAGTATATTACCCATCATTTTTTGTTCTTTGTTGTTGCAGGTTTTAGTTCTCAGGGAAGAAGAAAGGACGAGGAGAAATAAAAATAAAATATGAACTCTTCCATTTCCCAATGCTTGTTAGGGGGAGAGATATCATGAAAACCTCTCCGAGTTTGGAAAACCGTGAAAACCAAGCTAAAAATTCGTTTTTTGTTCCGATTTTTTTTGTGGTGATTCTATAAGTTAAAAAAACCCCCTTTATGCAAAAAAAGTAAAAAAAACGCCTAGTAAATATTTAAAAAAATATATTTTATAACTGATGTTACATATGTAACAGGGTACTGTTACATATGTAACATCGGTTATAAAATATATTTTTTTTAAAATTTACTAGGCATTTTTTTTACATTTTTGCATAAAGGGGGTTTTTTTAACTTAAAGAATCACCATAAAAAAATCGGAACAAAAATCGAATTTTTTAGCTTGGTTTTCACGGTTTTTCAAAATCGGAGGGGTTTTCATTTTATCCTTCCTCTGCTTGTTAGTCAATATCTTATTATGACTGACATAAAAAACATTAACTTTTGATTTAAAAAAAAAGAAGAAAAAACGAAATACAATAATTTGATATAAGAAAAGTAAAGAATTTGATAATAGTTAGCTAAATTTATATTATGTAAGTTTACAAGTGGGTCGACCCGCGCTTCGCGGCGGAGTCGGACCGTTTTAGAAAATCGGTTAGCCAAACCATGAGACATACGGGCCTTGCGAAACCCATACCGTGAATGCATATAAATTATGTTCTAACAAAGAAGAAAATGTAAATATATTATATTGCATACAAATTTCGCAATGACTTCTATTGGCAGACTTCATAAAACACCATTCCGGGGCTAAAAACACACCCTACATCATAAACAAATCAACAAACCATAAGAATCGATAAGAATCGATTGATTTGAGTTTATTAGTTTATAAACCTCATATTTATACTTTATAAGTATGAAAAACTTATATACATTTGTGCAAGACCCTAACCTCAATTGGTAATGGTGCTACTCTTGCTTTTATGTGACATACCAAAGTCATATTAATATCCAACAATTTATTTACCACATTTGTCATTGCATTCTTATGGCAACACCCACATTAATTTACACACAAATACAACAATCTGCATATAAAAATACCTTAGGAATGAAGAGGTGTTTTCAATAGACAATAAAACCTACTGCTGTACCTCTTTGATTTTCCTTTTCTTCGCGAAAAATTTGAAACCTAAAACCAAACCGACTGTAATTTTTATCAACTGAATGTTATACTGAATAATCACATGAAGTTAATATCAATTAGAATTCCAAATATAAACCTGAATTGATAATCAAGTCTTCGTCAGGAAAACAACCTTATGCCACATAAATGCCATTTTGAAGTTATGCCTACAAACAATCGTTGAGTCAAACATATAGCTATCATTATCTCAATTCCACTAAAAAACATTAAACATCAATCCTTTTATAAGCAATATGATGATTTAAATAACATTTTATGAAGACGATATGATATAACCACTTGGAGATAAGAAAATAAACAGAGACTAAGACCCAATCCTAAAATTCAATCCAAAATCCAATAAGAAAGCCGGTTAACCAAACCATGAGAGATAAGGACCGTGCGGAACTCATGATTTGTAAGATAAGCAATGTGTGTATAGTTCTATAAAATATGCAAGTTTAGTTCAGAAAGTCCTAGAAAGTTGCTTGATGTGGATTTTGTCATCAAATTTGTCAAACAAAAATGAAAAGCAAAACATGAGGAAAAACTCGTCTAATGTAACCTAACATGGGTGAAAGTAACATTAAACCTCATTCAAAAGCACGTCTCTGTGAAATACCATAAAAGAGAAACCGTATTTTTAAACAAAAGCACCAGAACTTGAGTGAACACCATAAAAAAGAAACCGTATTTTTAACAAAAGCACCAGAACTTGAGTGAAAGTATCACTGCGAAAGCTACCGAAGTGTAAAAAAATGCAATCAACCACTTTTGATCTCAAAATAATTTTGATCTCAAAATAATTTTGATCTCAAATTAATTCCTTTTAGGTGATTTGATAAATCAGAACTTGCGATTTGAACCTAAAACATCAAACCAAAATCTAATTAATGAAGCTTATGTAAACAAAAATAAGAACCTGCTACTTTGTTTAGATTCCTGACCTTGCCCACCGACTATTCAACACTTATGATTGTGTAAGGAACTTCAACTTGTGATTCTGTAATTTACCTAGCACACAAAGAAACTCTAAACGAATTTGATATTGAACTGTGCAATTAGAAACCAAAATTACAAAATTACCACAAACGTGTATCTACAGTTAATTCAAAACAGAGAAACGTGTCGCCTACTCTTCATGCCATTCTTCGTTTAATATGCCCTGGTAGTAAGAAAAAAGTACAATAATTTGTTAAAAACCATGAAGAAGAGACCCACAAATCAACCAAATAATTAAGCATAAAGTATAACTAATTGGTTCGCAGCCTTGCCACATCTAAACACAATCTCTTCACTTGAAGTTGAAACTATCAGATTCATGTAGAGCAACATCAACAGAATATAACACTAAATTCACTTCAAAATTGCACATCTAAAATTGCACCTATAGAAACCGAGAGAAACGAAACCCAAATCGTTATGGTTCAATGAATATCAACAGAAAAGCCAAAAAAAAAAATGGGTTAAAGATATACCGAGCTGCGAAGCAAAGGAAGAATGTCGGAATCCGATTTTAGGGCGGACGAACACCGGCTGTCTTCAACAATTTCCTCCTTGTTGAGTTTGAATGGAAAATAAAAGCAATCAAATACCATAGGAATGTAACAATGAGAAATTGGGTTTCATCCTTTCAAAAAGAAGAAATTAGGGTTCATATTTATATGAGAAATTAGGTTCCATCATTTCAAAAAGAAGAAATTAGGGTTCATGTGTATACAATTAACAGAAAAGCCTCACCTGTATGATGTGGACGAACAAATCCGATCATTTCTAAAAGAAAAAAAACTAACCTTTTTGTGTATGTATGATGTCGATGAACAGGGCTACGAATGATGTCGACGAACAGGTCTATGATCGTCCTCCGCCGTGACTATTCCGTCAGCACCAACATCTCCTTCCTTAACCCTTCTCCTTCATCCCTCCTTCATCTCAGTCGTTCGTCTCTACTGTATAAGAAAAGAGAGATAGAGAGAGAGCATGATGATATAAGGATAAGGAGGGACAACCCAAATATGTGTGGACAGAGATGTGTGAAACGTGCATAGATATAGGCATAAGTTCGTGAGGCAGTTGAGGCTTGTATCCAAAAAGTTATCATGGTTATACCATAAGCAATAGAAGTTGTAACTTATGTTTTAAAGGTAGTACTATCAAGTTGTATTTTGTATATATAGGGGGATAGAGCTTTTATATTTTTCTTTTTATCTTTTCAAATCAGATCGGTGAACTAGTTTGGGGGAATAATTTATATTTATAATTAATTTGTAGTTTTTATTTGTTTATGTTTAGTTTTCCAGTTGACAAACAGCTTTAGAAGTATATTTTATTTAATTTAAAGTTCATTACTTTATTTGTATTTTTTATATTTTTTCATAGAATTATGACATAATTTACTGTTGTATTTTACAAGAAGTCTTTTTCTTAAAATATCAAAATGAGCTAATTTTATTAAAAAAATTAAGACACGAAGCTTTATGACCCTCCAGTTGAGAAGCTCTGGTTCCGCCACTGATTAAACCTATGTTCGTGTTTTAAACTAACCCTTACCTTAACTAATTGAAGGTGACTTTTAACATGGTTGATAAATCCATGTCGTGCTCATGTATGTACTTTACGCGCATCAGTTACCTGTGTAGACATGGCTTTCATGTTTTTAGATACAACCAAATAAATAAAATTCTTTCCCGGTATATTTTTGCACGCTGGAAAAACTGTAATAAGCTTGTTTACGGCCACGATTCGCGTAACTGCGATAAAGTCCAGGCTGCTGCAAAGGCGGCAACGGATGCTGCTACTGATGCTGGTGGTCGTGCTTTTCGTGTCAAACATTTTGGATTTTTATTGTCTTGGTATAACACATACAATGATTTGTTACGTTGGTTTAATTCTTTAGTTTTATACTCGTTTATTGCGTATGTAAGCTGTTATAATAGATGTACGTGGTTGATACGTTGTACATGTGTAGCATATTATCATGTACTTGTATACACCATCCTGTGATACCGTTTGTTTTATTTAAACTTGAAATCATTCAATATGTTATTTTCATTTTAGACTGTAGGACATTTTGACATCACACGATCGTACTACATGTGTGCACTATTTTGTAGGATGTGTATTTGATTCTTTACTGTCGACATTTTTTGCGTTGTTGTTGCATATAAAGGCGTTAAAACTTAAACTTTACCATACTAAATTATTAACATTTTTTACTGCACCTGTCTATGTATCTATAATTTTCACCATAAACGTAAACTAAACAATGCCCTGTAAACACTGTTGAATATGTGCAGTTAAACATCCATACTTAATAAACTGCAAACCACCCTAAATCCATACCAACCATCACACATTCATAACATAAATAAAAGAGAAACACTGTTTTCATGTTCTACAATTAAGTTACACGTTCATGACATATAAGAAACGGAAAAGAAAAAGAAAAAAAAACACAATTTTCATGTCTCTAATACTTCAAATCGCTAATCTAAAACGTAATGCGCGTGTGCAGTTATGCAACTACATTGTCCATGCATTCCATCAAGCAAATGTGACATGCTTAACCGCACAGTGTGTCGTTCCTCCCAGATTCCGCTACAGCATCTGTCATTGCATTACCCTTTCTTATTTCGTTTAGATCCTCCCAGCTTCCAACGCAACATCTTTCATTGCATCACCCGTTCATTGTGACTCTCAGACGCTTTCTTGTCGTTTTTTGTTGATGAACATGTAAGAATATATACTTTTTGGGTATTCAAAGTGCATAGTTTAATTAAAAATTAGTGATTCTCGAGCTCTTCCTTCCTAAAAAAAGATATAACATAAATACAAAAAAGAGTAAATTACTGTTTACGTCCTTGTGGTTTACACCAAGTTACTATTTAGGTCCCAAATTTTCAATTTCAACAAATCTGCCCCTGTGGTTTCCGATTTGTATCCAATCAAGTCCCAAACGCTAAACTGTTAAAATTTTCTGTTAAGTTTGGTGAAATGACTAAAACACCCTTAATTTTTTATTCTCCTTTAATTAAAAAAAAGAAAAAAAAATTTAAAACCATCAAATCTCCTCACCGTCAAATTTGATCCTCATCTCCGACCTCCGTTTCTTCTACCTCTCCATCTTCGGCGAAATGATCGGTCAAATAATCCGCTACAACCTATATTATCGTCTAATTTTTTGTTGCTCAGACGATGGTGGTGGTTAGAGAGTTCATATAGGTGCTCAAACGCCGGTGTTAGGTTGTAGATTTGATGGAGGACGATAAGAGTGGTGGTGGTTTTAGGTGCTCAGATTTGATGGAGGAAGCGATCTCGTGGCCGATGGCCGGTGAGTTCGCCGGAGGAGCAGGATGCCGTCACCGGAGATGTAGGGCGCCGATGATTTCGTCGGTGATTTCCGTTCGATTTGAACGGAAGTGAGAGGCTCAACGATTTAGGGTGGTTCGATCGCGATTGGGACAGTAAATCAGTTGCAATGATGCTGAGATTGGTGAACTGGATTGGTCTTCTTCATCTGGTTACGATTCTTCTTTGTATGTATGGAACTCCGACTAGAAATACTGCTGTGACTTGCCGGAGATGGAGGGGTTTCGCCGGAGAAATGGTGGTCGGCGGTGGATGTAGCTTTTTGGTGAGTGAACGATGGAACGCTGGTATTTTAGGGTTTTTTTTGGTTTTTTTTAATGAAGGAGAAATAAAGGTTAAGGGTATTTTAGTCCTTTCACTAAAAATTAACAGAAAAATTTAACGGTGTTAGCGTTTGGGACTTGATTGGATACAATTCAGAAACCACAGGGGCGGATTTGTTGAAATTGAAAATTTGAGACCTAAATAGTAATTTGGTGCAAACCACAAGGACGTGAACAGTAATTTACTCTATAAAAAATAATGATACCAAATGTGGAAAGTGTTCATATGTGGTTTTAGAAGATTTCCTTAATTGACTTGAACCCCATTTGGTTCTGAAACAAACACAAACAAAAAATTTAAAAATAGATTATACATGTGCAATATGATGAGATTGTCATTTCAGTTATAATGCACATGTGTAGCTTAATTGGAAACAAACTCCATGTGTGTGTGTTAAACTGTTACGACACTTTTATGGCGGCAATTCAAGAATGTTGCACATGTTTGTATCTCAAGATTGGCACAGTAGGTCATGTCAAAACATTCAGTTATAATGCACATGTATAATATAATTAAAAATGAACTTCATGTGTAATGCATATGTGCAATAAACTGATAAAGTATTTTTATGCCAAAATTTCAGTTGTAATACACATATATAGTGTGTCTCGAAACTGACCCTGTAGGTTATGTCAAAACATTCAATTAAAAGCACATCATATTGTGATTAGAAACAAACTTTATGTGTAATGCACATTGCGTTAAATTGATATAGTACCTTCATGGCCTCGTTTCAGTTGTAATGCACATGTGTGGTGTGACTTTAAACAAACTTCATGTGCAGTGCACATGTGCATTAAACTGATACAATACATTTGTTGTATCATTTAGTTGTCATGCTACCTTTATTGTATCATTTCAGTTGTAATACACATGTATAGTGTCGTTTTAAACAAACTTCGTGTGTAATGCACATGTGCATTACAACCACATAGTGGTTTATGACCAACTTCTATTATCTCTAGTTATTCGTTTTCAACAAAACTGCAAGTATTCACTACACATACGAAAACGATGCGACTGCTACACATGTGCATCATAACTACGTAACGACGAATTTCAACATATATGTGTTTATAATGCTTTAAAATGCAATGTTAATCTTGTATTAAACACAGCCGACATCTATTAGATTCCTATTATGGTAATTTATGTAAATCGATACATTGCCTTTAATCGACGCCTGATGTCTTCTCCGGTGAAAACGGTGGTGTGCGTTCGTGTGAGGGGTGTCGGATCCCTGTAATCGTCGCCTGGTTCTCGTTTGGCTCCCATTCGTTGGTCCCGTGTGGTGATGTCGCCTGCTTCATGATCGTCGCTCGTGTGGTGATGTGCCAGGAATCAAGCGTTTTGTTTGTTAGTGTGAGAGATACCTAATCAAATGTATTTTGAATATTCCAAAAGTGCCCCTCCGTGTATTTTAGTTTCTAAAATAATGAAATTGCAATTTAGGTCGCTCCTCATATAAATTCTTGTTGTTTTCACGTTTTCGCAATTAATGTTGTTTTTGCATTTAGGTAATTTTGGTGCTCTTTTTTTTTCTTTTTTAAATTTTCATGTCTATCCACCTAATAGCCATCTAACGACCTTAAAAATAAAAAAAAAACAAAAAAAAAAAGTTCTTTGTATGAGCCTCAATATCTTATATCAATTGTTGTATATCAAGGAATTGATGGAGTTAATAATAATTTCTTGAAGATATATATGGATCTAGAAAAGATTTGAGGACTTGAGTTTATTTAATTTCTTTGAATGTTTCGATGTGTTCTTTCGTATGATTAGTATAGATAGATCGGTTAGGGGTCTTTGTAATTTGTGGTTTTGTTCATAATAAAATTCTTTGAATGTTTCGGTGTGTTTTTTCGTGTGATATACGATTTTGGACAACAGGAATAACTCCTATTTAATTTTTAAAAACCCTTAGGCTGTCCACAAAGCTAAGCCCCATCCTTCGCACAAACGCAACGCGCCTAGTCAGCGTGCCACATCAGCTTTTTACCCATCCTTTTAAATCCTTCCCACAAACAAATTTTAGCCACCACATTGCACTTTCCACAAACACCCAATATTTATATATGTATATATGTGTTTGTGAGAGAAACGAAAAAAAAAAAAAAACAACGGACAACAAAAGAAGCGCATGTCGGAACAGACGAACACCGCGACGGATCTAGTTTCGGCGTGCAGTACCAACCTGGACGGACGTGTGGCCAAATGAACCACGTTGTGGTCGGTCTTAGAGAAATAACCGATTCAAAATAGAAACCACATAATCAATTAAATAATTTAAAATAAACTTATCTAATAAGATTTTACTAATTAATCCTTAACTATTAAATTAATTACAAGACTAGCTTAATAATAATATAACGTTTTATAAATATAAAGTGGTGATAGTTAGCTTACAAAAGTTCATTAATTATGCACATGTTTTGTCTTATTGTTGGTAACGAACATGAGTAAAGGAGTAATCGATTATTTACGTTATCTTCACTCTTGATAAAAAGTTGTTATCAAATTTTTTATTTATTTCCCTCTCAGTTGGTGGACTTAACTTTATTTATTTATAAACATGTCGACAATTTAAATAAACAATCCATACATAATTAGTTTAGAGAATTTGTGAATGTAGTTAGATTTAGGTGTGTAACACTAATAATAGAGTTCATGAACAATAGAGATAGAGAGTTCATAATACATATAACCAGCTTAACATCTATTTCGAGCTCCTTTTATTTATTTAAACATAGCTTTTGTGAGAATATTAAATTTATGGATATCATAGTGTCATTTTAATCCAACCTTTTATGCGCTTTTATGCGCTGTGAAAAAAAAAGAGATTGCAAACTTTATAATTAACTGTTATAAGGTTTTTCGTAGTAGGACGTTATTTTGCACTTTTTGGGCGTCATGTTAGAAAAATTCGTCCCGGACGTTACCTACATAACGCCTCCCTCTTTGATTTTTTTTTTCTTTTTTTTTCTATTGATTCTCAACTTCATATAACGTTCATCCTCATAACCCCCACTAGCCCTGCCCTCTTAACTCATAACTCTCCTATATGTCATATGTCACATAACCCACCTGTTTTGTCTAATAGGGTGGGGGTTGGGTCCCGCCAAAGTCGTTAATTCCCTTGAGGTTAAAGGTTCGAACCTGTTAAAAATATGTTAGTACAAAATTTAACCGTTAAAAAAAAACCAGTATTGCAACTTTCATTGTGGTGTAGTGGTAGAGAGCCTATGTTCTCTATTAGAGGCACATGTTTGATTCTTGGGACTGAAAGGTCACAAGTTCGATCCCTGAGCTCCCAGGTGTTATAACCCGGCCCTTCATGTAGATTGATTTTTCCTGGAATGAGCTCAACTGTTGTAAATAGTCCCCGGGTTTTCCGGGGCATTCGTTGACCGTTAAAAAAAACCAGTATTAACAATCAATTATATGTATTTAATTTAAGTGAACATTTAAAGGGGAAAAAATAGGATACATGGTGAAATTGTGATGAAGTCACATACACCATAGCTATGTATAAGGATTTGTTTCTATCATAACCATATATATGTTTGGTAAAAGTATGATTTTTTTAATATTTTATTTAACCTAAATAGTTTTGATTAATTGACACATCACGGAAATAGCTTAAATTAAAAAGAGGCGTGCGAAAGTTGGTTTCTACTTTCTAGTATCATCGGGGTATTCTTTGGTTTTCGAAGTTACCAAATTTAGTAAGATACACCATCGTGTACACATTTTGAGCTACATCAAATTTTCTTTTTAAGAGACCCGTAAATAAAAACAAGTAAATCGCATTGCGCGACTTTCATCCTAGAACATAATAGGAGGCAACTGACTCACGGTTCATATAAAATTCAAGGGTATTTTAGAAATTACGAGTGTTTGATTATCCAGAAAGCGTATAAGATACTCTCGAATTAAATATTTCGATGATTTACTCGTAGATATCAATCGGATACAATCTGGATGATCAAATTTGGATCAGAGAATTTTGATTGTGATGAATATCGAACCAAAAGAATGTCTCGATCAATACAGATGATTTAGAGGAGCGTATGCAGATATTTGCTTGCAGTTATCTGCAGTTTTGAATTTTGAATTAAATTTTTCCAAAATTACACAATAAGTCATTGCGGAATTTATAAGTTAATTTCTAGACAAAACAAAGTTCAAGTGTATTTTAATGAAGGAATTTAACTGAAATAATTTTTTTCTAAGCTCGACCTCAAACAGGGCTCTGGCCCTTGGATCCCGCCAGGGGCTGCCATCCCTTGAACGCCGCTCTCTCAAGGGTGCTGCCCCGGACCCACGCTAAGGGGGCGTTGTCACCTTGAAACCCCCTTCGAGGTTCTCGACTAACATACTTACCAATACAGGTGTGCACTACCTCGCACCTCCGAACCCCGGTCTATATAAGTTAAAAGTCTAATTGATCGATAGTCAATCCAATACACTAAAATAGCTCGACCCCAGCCATGAGCTCTGTCTCTGGAACCCTGCTCTCTCGGGGGTGCTGCCCCCAAACTTTTTTTAATTTTCATAAAAGTTAAAAAGTATAGTAATTAAAATGTATCTTAAAACCCACAAACTTAAAAAGTATAGTAAATAACCTTTTTAATATTATACTTAAAAAGTATACCAAACTTATCTGTTATATCAATCATTTTTAATATTATAGATAATATTCAACAGATCTAAAAGATATGTCTTACAACTTCCACAATTTACTATTTTTCTGGTTTAATTTACAAGTACTGAAATGTTTTTAGATAGGCTAACTCACAAACATTCCATCTCAATCTTAAATATACATATTTGATTATTTATTTATTATAGGACTTCAAGTCTTCAACTTAGAAGATAATATTATACGATGATATATATTATTTTACCGAGGGATGATAACACACTATTTGTAAGACCAACGGCAATTAAAGAAAATATATGATGAAAAAATTTACAAATGTTTGTTATATTTTGACATTTTCAAATACCATGTCACATGGAGTGTCGGTGTTTTCATACCTAATAAAACCAAACCTCACATAACAAACCTTCAATTTTTCTAATTATTTCATATTCTTGTTTTTACAAAATAAATATAAAAACCCCAAAATTCTCAAATTATTGAGTCCACTCAAATGAAAGCTAGTTTTCATATCTTTACGAAATTAAAAAACACAAGAATCACAAAAGCTTAAATAAAGTTCCCTATCAATGAAATAACAACTTTAAAGTAGAATGATTAATTCATTGTTATCAAGGAAAAATATGTTACAATTCTTATTATTCATAGTTTCATACCCACCTTCTCCTTTTCTTTTATTCTAATCACCAAAATTAAAATTTACAAATTTCATCAGATTTCCATCCATCCATCGAATAACAATTAAACATACCAAGTAAAATCTACTCGGAATCAGAGTATGCTTTGAATAATATTATATAATCGGAAAAGCAAGTGGGAAAGAAAGTGACTTAAACGACGCCGTTTCCCCTCAATCATGCATCTGTTTTTTCATCTCCTTCACACATTAACACTGCATCTCTGAGACAACTGGTACTTAATTCCGGCACCGACAACAATCCCCGGAATCATCGAGTTCTGTTTATTCCCAAACGGAATATACGCGGGGCACGTGACATGAATATGATACCTCCCGGAAATAAACCTCCCAACTCTCCATCTCACCCGTCCATTCATCTTGATCAGAATACTAATCGCCCCGTTTGACTGGTCCTGGGTCAACGACGCGCCGTTGTACGGCGCCACCGGAACGTTGGTCCCGAACACAAACGGCGACCAGACGTTGGTGTCCTTGTGGCCCTGGTAAACCGGCTGGATTCCGGTGAAGTAGGTGATCTGTTGGTTTTTGTAGTTGGCGAAGACGTTGAGTTTGTCGTAGTAGACGCCGATTCGGGAGTTGGGGTTGTGGGAGGAGATGGTGACCTGGAAGTTGGAGGAGAGGAGGATGGGGGCGGAGACGTTGAAGGAGTAGATAGTGGCGTCTTGGAGGGTGAATTTGGGTTTCCGGGGCTGGAGGATGGCCCAGGTGATGAGGAAGGTGAGGAGGACGAGGAAGGCGAGGATGAGGAAGGCGGCGCAGAGTTTGCGGAGGAGTTTGCCTTTTTTGTTTTTGTGGTGGGTGCACTCCTTCACCGACATGGCGGCGGCCGGCGGTGGGTGGTGGTTGGGTGGTGGTTTGGTGGTGGTGGGGTGGGGGGAAGTTGGGTGGACTTAATTACGAGTAGGGGTAAAGGAGGACAGCAAAAGAGAGGAGAAATGTAGAGAGGTGAAGTGGGGGGTGCCTTTGATTTTAAGGGAAGTGGGGGTGTTGTGGGGAGGTTGTACGGTACAAGTAGGTGATGCATGCTGCTGTCATATAATGTTTTTAGGATTTTGTTTTTGAATACAGTGTTGTATTCATGAACTGTAATTGCGCGGTATTGTTCGGAAGTGGTACGATTGGAAATCGGTAGCCGACGTCTTGTATTAAGTTTTATAACTAATTTAATTTAAATCGATTTAACATGAATTGTAAATAAAAATCAATAATTATATATTTCGTTTTTTTTGTTTAATTTTAAAACAATTTAACATGTATAATAAAAAAAAGAGTTAAATACGATTTATGTCTTGTGGTTTGTCATTTTTAACTATTTGAGTTTATTTTTTAAATTATTAACAAATATAAATTGGGGTATGTTTTTTATTGTCATTTGAATTCTCTGATACTAACAATGTTAGATTTTTCTATTAAATATAAGGGTGTTTAAGTCTTTTACAAATGAGGGACTAATCTATAAATATTCAAAAACAAATTGACAACTCTTAATTTTTAAGGGGTTATTTCCATAATTTAAATGATTATTAAAACAAATAAGCTACTAATATATCCGACCCTCACCCTCTTCTTCAAAAGATCATATACTTCAATAGTTCAATCTTCGTCCGATGAGTTATTTTTTATGAACATGGGTGAGTAAACGAACAGTGAGATGGGAATTTGTCTTTGAAAATGTAAAACAGGTTTCCGAGAGATTTGTTGCAAAGATTTACCGGTTCACGAGATCCGGAAGGATTCGACCCGGAAGAGGAAGTGGAGCTGAATCTCGGGTTGTCGTTAGGTAGAAGATTTGGTGTGGATAAGAGTATGTAAGGTCTTCTCCAATCTGCCGGAGATTTCTTGGATCCAACAGCAGCTTCTAGGATCAGAACAATGAGAGCCAATTGGAGAGAAATTGATGCGTCGACGGTGGTCGTAGCGCCGTCATGTTTCTGTGAGCAGCAGATGATGAGCTGGCTCAGCTTGATCACAGGCGAGCTGTTGAAGATGATGGTTGTGATTGTGATGATGATGATTTAGCAAGGGTTAAGAGTGGCAGATTGAAGTAGAGAGGGGAACGATAAAAATGTTTTTTATTTTTATTTTATGTTATTTATGAATCAACCTTAGTAATTTATTAATATACATAATAGGTACCTGATAAGTCAAATGATTGAAATACACATTCTACTTAATAGAATAAATCTAACCCGGTTAGGCTCAGAGACTCAATTGGCAATGAAATAAAACATGGGATTCGATTTGTTAAGAAAAGCTACCATGAAGCGAGATTTGTTAATAATTTAAAAAAATGGACTCAAACGGTTAAAATCTACAAACCACAGTAACGCAAATCATATTTAACTAAAAATATATATACTACATAGTTGCAAAAGCTCCTTAATTTATGTGGTTGAATACACGTGGGTTCCAGTTTCACTCACACCACTTTGTGAGATATTGGTGGGTAGTGGAGGATTGAACCATGTGTTTGATTCGGAGTCACAAGGGAAGGTTTACGGACTTGCACGGTTTTCGCCCGATTGTGTTGTGGGGGCGCTCATGGGTTCACTTGCTTTGAGATTCGAACTCAGGACAGTGAGTAGTTACATGGTAACCAGTCCTGATACCAAATATTTTTATATCGACGTAGAGTCTAGTAGTTATTAATTTTTACAATGTCAGACACTAGTCAATTATTATGTTAAATTAGCACGGAATGACCAAAATACCATTCTAAATTTAAGGAGCTTTTAGTGTCAATTGCTTAAAAGTTTATATAGAGATACTATTTATGTAAATGGATGTTTGATAGCCTCTTAATAGTCATTAAGAGGCTACCTCTTAATGGAATCATTAATAGTATTATCAAAGAAAAAATAGAACAATGTGACTTTTGAGGGTTTAGCATTAAGAGGGTTACCTCTTAGTCATTAAGCATATTTTAAACACCTTAGTCGTTAAGAAACATTACACCATTAAGAGGTAAACATCTTAACGACAATTAAGAGGCATTAAGAGACTACCAAAAGCATTTGCAACTCATTCTCTATCATAATCTTATAATTTAACTAAAAACAATATATTTTCTCTCATTCTTCGATTACGTAATATTTTTCTATACCTTTATCATTACATTTCTCTATCTTTCATTCACACCTACTTTATAACAATATTAATAAAAATGGGAAGTGAACAGTCTTTTATCAAATATAAGGATAAATAGTAATTTGTTTCTTTCTCCTTTACTCAAAATCACACCTCAAATTTTGAAGACTATACTCATAGATTTAGAGAATGGGGGTTGAATCCTCTAATCTGTTCAAACATTAGAATTTTTTGTTCTTTTGAACAACAAACTAAATTACTTCTAATTATCCTCAAATATTACATATAAACTCCTTATGTCAAGATTTAAACATTATAACCTCCAAACGAAGGTGCAAAACCTCTACCAAAATCGTTGCCATAAAGAAGAACAAAAGAACAACCCTTATAGTGTCGATAAGTACAATTTTAAATACAAGGGTTTTAAAAGGACTCTTTAGTAAGGTGATTTCTTAATAAAAAAGTTATAGTTAAATCTTGTAAAATAAAGATAGGATGGTTTTAAGTTTTAACAGTTAAAAAGAAAGTAAATATTACACGGTCTGATCCAGGTGGCTTCGAAGTGTGTGCCTTCAAAGGTGTGAATTCTGTGACAAATCTTTGTGCACAAGAAAAACCTTTTAAATGATTGTCGTGTGAACAAGTGGGTTTCGAGTGATCTTTCGAGACTTTAAATAATTTATATCAAAGTGTGGTTTTATAGAAAATTAATATTTTGTAAAAAACCAAAAATTCAAGAATTTTTTTTTTAACTTTTTATATGTTTTTTTCATGATTTTAAGAAATACTGGAAAAAAAAAACTTTAAAAACATTTTTGAGTTTTAAAAAAAAATAAATAAAATTCGGATTTTAACTTGAAATTAATAATGCACTATGCAACAATATTATAAAATTGGTTTATGAATGCAAATTATTTGTTTTTTACATTATTCGCATAAACCACGTTCATATTTAAGTTAAGTTTCTTCTTTTTAAGTAGTTTTAATTATAATGCATTATGCAATACTATTAGTACTATTACATGATACACTAATAAAAAAATCACTAAACTATTTATTTTTAAAAAAATTTTCCTATAAATAAAACTAATAAAATTATAGACGTTTTGGTGAATTTCTTTCTAAAAATTATTAATATATGAAAAAGTTATAGAGAAAAAAAGATTGGTTTTTTGAATAATTGGTGGTTTTCTGTAGATCTTTTCCTTTATATCAAAACCCTGGATAAAAATAAACATGTGATAATATTATATTTGGAATTAAAGAAAAGAATTACGCTGCCTTACAAAAATGTAAAAATAATTTAAATATGTGGATACTTAATTAGTTTATCTTTCAAGCTTGTGAAGTGATTTTGGTGGAAGGAATGGAGGCACAATTAGCTATAGCAAAGGATGTAGCTCCAAATGTAAAAATAATTTAAATATGTGGATACTTAATTAGTTTATCTTTCAAGCTTGTGAAGTGATTTTGGTTTAAGGAATGGTTTGTGGAGTACCATTAAAACATACATAATTGTCATCACTTACTTCTTTAATATTTCAGTTTTCCTTTTAACTAGAACTATATCATTAATTTTCATTTTTATCTTTCATATACATAATAGTCACCATTTGTTATCTTGTACTTTTATATCAAATAAATATGGAAAGTGAACGGTGTTTTGTCAAAAATAGAGATGAATGGTAATTATTTCTTTCTACTCCACCTCACAACCACACCTCAAATTTTGGGACTATACTCATAATTTTAGGGAATGGGTTGTGAATCCTCTAATATGTTCAAATATTAGAATTTTTTTTCTTTCTTTTGAACGACAAACTAAAGTACTCATAATCTATCTCAAATATTACATATAAACTCCTTATGTCAAGATTTGAACCTTATAACCTCCAACTAAGGTGCAAAACCTCTACCAAAATCATTGCCATCGGATCGAAAAGGTGAACTAAAAAATGACTGGAAAAAGGACCTGCACACGTAGCAAACGGGTTAGGGCCAATGCAGGGCAGGAAAGGGAACTCTCAGACGACCTTCCGACATGAGAATCAGTGATCTGGGGGTGATCAGAGAAGAAGGTGAGTGAAAGTGATGGTGTAAAATGAGTATGACATGTACCTCAGGTGACCTTAAGTATTTATAATTAGGGTTGCATGGAGGAGATTACCAACAGGCTTCAGCGCATGAACCTTCCAGAAGCGGTTATGCATCAAGAGCCGAGATCTGTTGTGAGGTGAAGATCGTGTCTAAGTGTGACACGTGCCTAATAGAATTCCAGACTCTTTAATGCATGAATTTTCTATGGGGCCCAAGAGATTTTATGCAGGACCACAAAATACCTTAGGAAGACTTACGGGTCAAGTAACCCCTTGGCGGATCCAAATGGTTAAATAGGATCTATTATCTTCATACGCTAATAAGGTGCTATGTACACATATACCATAAATTATCATAAAGCTATAAGAATTAATTGCCTCGAAGTCGACGAGAATGCTGGAAAGTCCAGGGCCGCCTGGCTAACAAACATGCTCGATGATAACGTTCATCTCCACCTCCAAAGTACTCCATTTCTCCATCAGTTTCTTGACCTCCGACTTTAAATCCGCCACCACCATTTTAACAATAGACTCGATGCAAACTCATTTCGAGTAAATGATGTGGGTCTGTGATACTATCTTCAAGTCTCATCAACATGAAGAAGAACGAGTGGTTGTTCTTCTTCTTTTTAGCCCTAATCCTAGTGAAGAAGAACGAGGATAAATTACCTTTTAGTTAACGGACATATTTTAACTAAAAGATGTTGCAAAATGACTAAATTACCTTTTAGCTAACGGACATATTTTAACCCCGTTAGAGCTAAAAAGACATTTTTCAAAACAAATATGTAAGTTAAAGGATGTCTAGTGTAATTAAGTTAGTTAAAAAACTTAATCCATAACATGTATAAAACATAAATGACATCTTCTGTAATTTACTCTCAAAACTATACCCTAATTTGCTTTCTTTTCTAAAAAACTATAACCTAATCTGATTATTTAGTAGTCCCACACAAATACACAATATTCCGATTCTCCCTAAAAACTATGATTAGAAGAGGAGAGTCGGATAGTCTTTCATCGGACTCTGCCAAACGAAAACCAAAATCCTTATATAACCCTAATCAACGAGAAGAAATGTATCCGTAGATGACGATTGATACAGTTTACTACTTTTGTTATGTATTTGAAATTTAATGTGGGTTTTAACTTTTCCGTCTCTATTTGACTTGAACCGATAAAAAAAAAGCATATATAACGATAGACAACCTATTCCTAGAATATTCTAAAAACATTGTCCGCTATATCGTATGCAAGTATGCCCACATCGTATAAAATATTAAAATGACCATCACGGTTTGCCTTTTTTATGCATGGTATAAGTTCGGTTTGTCTCTAATATATTGATTCATTGATTTTCATACCTCATGAAGTGTAACAATGATTGATACACTACACAAGTCCAATAGAGCATTGATTGTAATTATATATAAATAAATTGAAAAAGACAAATACAGGTTGTCTTTTACATGTGCTCACATGCATCTATCTATATACACATTTGGCAGCCTTCATAACGGCCTAACTCTATCGACATCCTCACTACCCTTGTGCGGCTAGCCTCAAACCATTATAAGTTTCACATTCTTTGTTTTAAAAAATGTGGATATTATGGTTGTTTTTAGTGACACATTCTAGGAACTTTTTTTTTAAATATCTTTGATTTATGGCGAATGTTACTCTCTTATGTTATACTCTATTCTAAATTTATTTTACGTCTTAAATGAGGTTTGAACCCAACACCGATCTAGAATGAGAGACATATATTTTTACCACTAGGACAAACATTTTAGTCATCGAGTGTCACTTTTTGATCCCCCTGTATGTACTATAAAGATTATCAAGAAAATAATACAAATGTCTAACATTAATACGATGTAATAAAACTTTTCTTTTAATGAAAACTATGGTGGCGTTTGGTTCACGGAATGTAATGTAATTGGAATTGTAAAGTTTTTCTTTTAAAATTGTGCTTAAGTTGGGTAAGGAAGGAGTTTGGAATTCAATGAATTCCTCTAATCAATGGAATTTGAGGTCATGTAACTTTCCTTCGTTAAAGTGAAGGATTTCTAAATTCCATTGAGTAAAGAAATTCATTGTATTTCAAGCCCTTCCTTACCCAACTTAAGCACAACTTTAAAAGGAAAACATTACAATTCCAATTACATTACATTCCGTGAACCAAACGCCACCTATGGAATAACCTAAATAAGTCAAAATTGCATAAAAGGGACTGTAATTATATTAAATATATATTCTTATGAAGTTCTTTAGGTTTAGCTATTTTTAAAGTGGAAAAGGTATATATATGTACATACATCTATAATTGTATATAGGGACCCAAAATAAAACTGAAGAAGACTTGAAGTAACGAAAAAGACCCATTTGGTGTGGGTATCAACTCATGAGAAAAAGGAATTTTTATTTTTGTTTTTTATTTTTTAGTTTAGTGGAATATTATAGAAAAGATTAAAATACCCCCATCACTACAATACAATGATCATTAAAGGTTCTTTTGTTCCGGAAATTACTATAAAGCTAAACCTTTTCCCCGAATGAAAAAATAAATTCGATTCCTTTTTTATTAAATTTATGTGAAAATGGATTAATTCAAAGTCTTTTTTTAAATAAAAAAAGTTCAGTGGTTATTAATAGTTTCTGTAAAGCAACTAGGAAAAGTATGAACTTTAAGGTAGTAAATAAGTCATTAAATGACGCTTTTAAAGAAAAAATGTGAAAAAAATAATATTTGAAATAGGGTCCGGTTCACGGTCTAATAGTTGCCGACCAGTTCAAATTATATTTTGGTTTACTGTTTGCCCTCGGTCAGTTCAAATCTTAATACTAATAAAGCAATAAAATGGTTTCCACATGTCTTCTTTTTAAGGTGTCCACATCAGCATTGCCATATGTCAAAACCAGATTTACTTGTCAATTTAGTAAATTACCAATTAAGCTAATTACCAAGTTTATCAAATTAATTTTTCATTTAAAAAAAAATTAACAAACACAATGTAGATTTGATAAATTACCCAATAATTTGAGTCTTTTTAAGGAAACAAATCAAGAATTTGTCATCTTTGAATGTATTAAATTATCAAATTAATATTTTATAATTAATTATTTCATTTATAAATTTCAAATTTCTTAATTGTTTTTTTATATATAGCTAATATTATATTATTAACCTAAATTCAACCCGTGTAGTACACGGGTTACTAACCTAGTTATATATATATTTTTTAGGAATATACATGTGAAAAGAAATTCATTTTCTAATGAAGGTATTCCATAAATCACTAAATTCTGTTTACATAAAATATAAATAGAAGGAAAATTGGATTTAAATAATCCCATGTTTTACCTATTGACAAATAATAATCCGACTTTTAACATTGGTAACTAGCAGTCCCACATTTACACTTATTTGTTTTCACTGGTCCCTCCGTTAAAAAAATTATCTCCGTTAACTTTTTCACCAAACTTTTCTCAACCCCAATTTTTTATCCACTATAACTTCTTCAATTACTTCTTCAATTCTTGATGAAAATTCAATTCGTAAGTTGCTATGAACTCGTGACGAAAAACCGAACAAGACTAGATCCATATTGCCTAGGTTTTAAATAGGTTATGATGATGAACAAAAGCATCAAAGTTATGACTTTTTCATGACTTTGAATAAAAATTTGAGCATCAAATCCATTGTGTTTGTGATATTGATCGATTCCAGCTGATTTGACATGTTCTCACGAGTCTATAGCAAGTTACGAAATTTATTTTCATGGAGTTTTGATCGGATTTCAAATTTCACAACTTCATGGTTTTCATGAAGCTTCAACAATGGTAGATTAATTAATTCTCAATGGTTTTCAAATATTCTTGTTGCTATAGATTCGGTTTATGATCACAAATGTGTTAGTGAAATCAAATTTGAAAACCATTGATAATTGATCAACCCACCATTATTGAAGCTTCATGAAGAACATGTTCATAATTATAATCTATTTAAAACCTAGGCAATATGGATTTAGTTTTGTTCGGTTTTTCGTCACGAGTTCATAACAACTTACGGATTGAATTTTCATCAAGAATTGAAGAGGTTATGGTGGATCAAAGATTGGGGTTGAAAAAAGTTGGATGAAAAAGTTAACGGAGGGACCAGTGAAAACAAATAAGTGTAAATGTGGGACTGCTAGTTGCCAATGTTAAAAGACGGATTATTATTTACCAATAGGCAAAACATGAGATTATTTAAATCCAATTTTCCTAAATAGAAAAATAATGTTTGAAATTTGAACCAATTTCTGTCATGGTAAATTTGCTCATTATTCGTGCCTTTTATTGATATATGAACTAAAGAAAATAAAAACAATTCGTTTTGTCTCTATAGCATTTTTTTTAACCTAAATTTGGATTACTGACGGGGGCATTACCCATACCTAATCATCTTCAATCTTCATCAGGAGGAAACTCATCATAGATGAATTTTTTTTTGACCCAACCTGTAACCCCATTTATTTATGTTTTGTTACAAGTGAGATTTCAACCCAAGACCTTCCATTTATAATGTCTTTGGGTACCTCCCCTAACTAATTGGGTTAAGGATCATTGGTATATACCAATAAATACAAATTGAGTATAATCTAAAGAAAATAGCTAAAAAATTCTATTAATTTTTAAATATTTTATAATACCGCTAAAACTATTTTATAATATCATTAAAACAATTTATCAAATCTAAATCTATGTATACGAAATAAACAAAATACAAGGTTTTTTGTTTAATTTATTTTTACTACCGGTAGACACTTATTGTGAGTGACCGTTAAGCCCACCTTATCATGGTGAAGAGACTCGTGGTCCTATACTCCTATATGGTAGAACGGAGCCGAAGGGGACTTTTGGGTTTTTTTTTTGTAGAGTCCCATTTTATGTTTACATTATTTTTAGTAATTTATATAGATGTGATTAGACATTAACAAAGATAAAGTATTAAGAGCCTCATTTTCATAAATTGTGTGTTTTGGACGACCTCGGTATCTTACATTCGCTATACAACGTCGCGATGGGTGCACTTGCCCGTGTATGTGGTGCATAGTGATTGTTAGTTATCGTGTTTAAAATGTAAAGCCTAAATGCAATAGTGGTGTTAAAAGGGACTCATAATTGTCATATTTTCATACACAACCACATGCACACCAATGATACTTACTAAACCTGTATCCTACGTGTCAATTTTGGACTCGTTTTCTATTATTTAAAAACTCAAGAAACACTCGGTACAAGTCTAGTCTCTATCTGGTTATTATTTATTCGGTTCATTCCTTATTCTAAACCTTTTATTTTATGCAACACCTTTGCATGAAGCTTGTTTGACCCGATTTGAACCCGGTTTTCTCTCTCTTTGACGACCCATGTCCAACCGTCAACCACCATCACCACTCCCCTTACCATGCTCCATCACATTGCCATTATCATCTCTCCACCACATCTAACTAGAGGATTTGTATGAGACTCTCCATTATTTCCAAGATCTTGGTACAAATCCATGCACACACATTTGTCTCCTCCACTCTCCCTCTATCATGAAGCTCTCTCCCTTTCACGATATCTCTCTCCCTCACCAAGCAACCGCCACCCTCACCTTCTTTCTCCATCTAATCCATCCAAATGACCACCATACTTTCCTTAATTATAGGATCCAAGTACTAGATTTGTTGCAATGATGATGTTAGAGGATTTGTGACTATAAATAGATGATGAGACACAAGGCTTCAAACACATCCAACACACTCTCTATCTCTCTCGGTTTCCCTCCCTCTCTTGGCCTCTATCATAGCCGAACGCCGCCACCATTACACCGCCTTTATTCCCCCCTTGATATCTATTTTCCTAGCTTCTTTCCCGATCTTCTGTTGGCTTAGACCAGCCTAAAACAACCACAAAACTGCCACGACAAACCACCACGCTTCTTTGATGTTCTAGCCTTTTAAGTTCACGATCTATGTAATAACCATTCAGAGTTTCTCGTCACCCTTGGTTCATCACCTAGCCTAGTGATAGAGGTAAATATTTAAACTTTGCATTAATCATTTTGATCTTCCAAGAGTTCATCCAAGAAGTTTATAAAAATCTCTATTATAAACTATGTTTATAAAACAAAATGGGTTTTTAAATTATGACCTATAAAGGATTTTTATGTAATATACCTAAGAGTTTTATGGTAATGTGATTTCAAGCTTACATTATGAATGTTATACATGTTATTTGCATGAAATAATGAATGTATAAGTTAGATTGATGTGTAAATCCATATCATCACCATTCCAAACAGTTTCTAATCCGAAAAGATGGGTCGACTTTAACACTTTATATCTTAACCAAAACTTGTCAAAATTGACTGATAACTTGTAACAACGCAAATTATTTTTACTATTTCGTTAACAATATTTAACTTGAAAAGTGGTCCCAGAAAATTTCGTTCAAATTTAACAGTTTGTGGCATCAACACTTGCATAGGAACCAAATACAAAACCAAGTGAGTGGTAAATGCAAGTTAATACTAGTTCAATATTTTCAAAAGATGGTTATGACAAGTCATGAACATCAAAAGAATCGGCAATTCGAGTGTTCGGTTCGTCTTGCGCTCGAGAGGATCCGCGTCTACATGGTAGTTTTACCTGCGTGCAATTACACCCCATTAGTATGTAACATTAATGCAAGTTGGGACATTGTTTAGGCATTAAAAAGGGGGCAAAATTTCAGAAATTAGGCAGCTCCACCGTAAGCTACGCTGGCCACCGTAGCTTACGGTGGCATCAGCTAGCCTACGGTGGCTTGATGCTGGCCTACGGTGAGTGCCCAGGCTGCAGGCCACCGTAGCTTACGGTGGCCACCGTAAGCTACGGTGGTACCTGTGGTTTCGGTACCCCGTCTTGGTTCTTTTTCCACTTAATTGCCCGGATTCGATTTCTAACGATTCATAAGTTACCAACACATGGTTTAAGCTCCAAAAACTTACTAGACTCTAAAATTTAAACATGGACCAATTACCCATCGTTACCTTGCCTTTACCTTACCCGGTTGACCCGTTAAGGGCCAACCCATGCTACAACTCGTCCGGGATTACAAATGAACCAAACCTTGCACATTCACTAGTGGCACGTTCACAATATATCAGATTACTTCATGACTCCTACCTTTTATATCATACGAATTTCAATGATCCTTAAGGAGCATTCCAATTACAACGTATCCATGTCACCTATGTAGGAATCCTAGAATACTAATTAGAATTGGGCATCTTACATATGTGTATAACCACCCTTGCCATACACCAAGAACCCAATTAGCCCTTGAGGTATCTTCGGGTCAATTATCCGAAGGCAAAAGCATGAGGAGGGTAGGCAAATCAACCCAATTTAGTTGACTAAGCCACTTCCTCTTTTCCCCTATGAGAGAATCCATTTATTCCCTCATGAGGTGAAGACTTATTCTTTTCTACCCACAATGGTCCATAACCAAATGTAAGTTGTTTATAATTATTACTTACTAGTGTAACGAACAAGATGTACGTTACCTCGATGGCTTGACGACCCACCTCCACCCGCGTGAGCTTGATTGCTTCCTTCAAAACCTTGATCGCCTATATGATCGTTAATGTATCAATACCATAGTCATAACACAAATTTCACAACCATGGCATCAATCACAATCTAGCACCCAATCATGGTGACCTCACAATTTCAAAGTTTCTATTATCATATAAGTCCTCAATCCACACCAATTCCACCAATTGAGAATATTTACTAGCATTTCTAATTCCCTTAACGGGTCATGCAATTCACATTGTTACACATAGTTAGGATCATCCAAAATCAACAATTCATTTACTATGATCATTCAAGCACCATTTCATGTCAATTTAGCTATCAAGCCATGGGGGTTAGTCACCTAGACATTTTATCAAACACATGGTGTGCAACACTTGCTACCTAACTACAATTCATTCATACAACCCACTACTTAACAAATTAGCAAGGGTTGGGTGATCACACCTCAAACCCAACATCAAATTATCATGCATCGTCATAGACAAGTTCCAATTTCTCATGATTGAGGTTAATACCATGGTCATCCATGGTGACCAACAACATGCAAGGTTCAAGTAGGAAATTAGGTGAGCACTACCCCAATTACTAAATTATTGGGTTAACTAGGCTACATTCAAGCTTCCTAACACCTTAGGATTCAGATTTTAACATAACCTTCACAGATTCTAGGGTCCCAATTTCGACCCATACACATGCAATTATGAAAGGGCTTACCTACAAACTTCAATTAGGTGTAGGAGGCTTAGAAATCCTTCCAACACTTGGAATTTGTGGTCAATTTCGCAGCCTAGCCTCCTCCTCTTGAGAATTTCGTGATTGAGAGAGTTGGGAGGGGTTGAGTTTCTCTCCCAGTCGCAACCTGCGATCCCCTCCCCCAATTCTCCCTAATTAATTTAGGTTAGTTTCCCTTATTTACATTCCTAGCCCCTCTAGTTTAGGTTTTGGTTAATTTTCTAATTAAACCCTTAACATTTCACATTTAACCCTCAAGTTTCTATAATATGGCAAGTACTATAACATATAAGGAACAATTTAGTCACATAACAAGGGTCGGTTAAATGTTAACGGAAATTTTCATATATTAAAACTCGGGATGTTACAACTCCACCCCCCTTAAGGGAGTTTCGTCCCCGAAACAGTTACATACCAAATAAGTGGGGATAGTAGCGTTGCATCTCTTCCTCGGACTCCCAAGTTAGATCCGATCCTTTCCTATGCTCCCATTGAACCTTCACTTGGTTCACTTCTCTGTTTCTTAGCCGCTTAACCTTACGGTCGAGAATCGCAATAGGCCTCTCGACATAGTTAAGCTTATCATCAATGACTAAATCATCGAGTGGCACATAGGCACTCTCGTCGGCAAGACACTTCCTCAAATAGGACACGTGGAACGTATTGTGAATGCCGCTTAGCTCCTCCGGCAATTCCAGTTGATAAGCCACCTTGCCCACACGTGCAAGGATTTTGAAAGGTCCAATGAATCGAGGACTTAGCTTACCTCGCTTTCTAAAACGAATCACACCTTTCCACGGGGAGACCTTTAACATGACATAGTCTCCCTCTTGGAACTCTATAGGCCTCCTTCTCTTGTCCGCATAAGATTTTTGTCTATCTTGAGCGGCTTTTAATCGTGCCCTCACTATGTCGATCTTGGCCGACGTTTCACGAACCACCTCGCGGCTACTTAGCTCGCGTTGGCCCACTTCACCCCAACATACGGGTGTTCTACACTTTCTACCATACAACATCTCGAACGGAGGCATCCCTATACTCGAGTGATAGCTATTATTGTAGGCAAATTCTACGAGTGGCAAGTGTCGGTCCCAATTTCCCCCGAAATCAATAACACATGCCCGCAGCATGTCTTCCAACGTTTGTATGGTCCTCTCGCTTTGGCCATCGGTTTGGGGGTGATATGCTGTGCTGAGGTGTAATCTAGAACCCATTTCCTCCTGGAACCCTTGCCAAAATTCCGACGTGAACCGGGTGTCCCGATCCGATACTATGGAAACCGGTACCCCGTGGCGAGACACAATTTCGTCAATGTAAATATCGGCCAATTTCTCCGATGAGGATTTCTCCCGAATAGGGAGGAAGTGTGCACTTTTGGTCAGCCGGTCCACAATCACCCAAATAGCGTCGTGGTTCCTGGACGTCCTTGGCAATTTAGTTACCAAGTCCATAGTCACATGTTCCCATTTCCACACGGGGATTTCCAAGGGTTGCATCTTCCCGTATGGTCTTTGATGCTCAGCCTTGACTTGTAGGCAAGTCAAGCATCTCTCGACGTACTTGACTATGTCGCGTTTCATCCCAGGCCACCAATAATTGGCCTTTAAATCGTTATACATCTTTGTTGCCCCCGGGTGTACCGTGTAACGAGACTTGTGGGCCTCGTCTAATAACATATTCCTCATATCGCCTGTGTTGGGAACCCAAACTCGCCCAAAGCGGGTCTTTATTCCACTTTCTTCATCCACTAGATCTTTTACTTGGCCCACAATCCGCTCCTTTTTCCAGTTTTCTTCTTTGACTGCTTCGATTTGGGCCTCCTTGATCCGTGTTATCAAGTTAGAGGTCACCACAAGTTGCATAGATCTCACTCTAATGGGCGTATAGTCCCCCTTTCGGCTTAGGGCATCGGCTACCACATTGGCCTTGCCCGGGTGATAGTGAATCTCGCAGTCATAATCCTTGATCGTCTCAAGCCATCTTCGTTGCCTCATGTTCAAGTCCTTTTGGTCGAAGAAGTACTTGAGGCTTTTGTGATCGGTGAAGATTGTGCATTTGGCCCCATACAAATAATGTCGCCAAATCTTCAAGGCAAACACTACCGCCGCCAACTCTAGGTCATGCGTAGGGTAGTTTTGCTCGTGCACCTTTAGTTGCCGAGATGCATACGCGATTACCTTGCCTCGTTGCATCAATACACATCCGAGGCCAATTTGTGACGCGTCAGAGTAAACCACCATGTCCTCGTTGCCCTCGGGCAGAGTTAACACCGGGGCTTGAGTAAGCTTTTGTTTGAGGCTTCGAAATGCCTCCTCTTGCTCGGTACCCCATACAAACTTGGTTTCTTTCTTAGTCAGCTTCGTCAAGGGTAAGGCTATTTTCGAGAAATCTTGAATAAATCTCCGGTAATAGCCTGCCAGCCCGAGGAAACTCCTAACCTCGGTGGGAGTCTTAGGAGCTTCCCATAAGGTTACCGCTTCAACTTTAGCCGGGTCCACCTTAATCCCCTCGGATCCAATTACATGGCCCAAAAATTGCACTTCTCTTAGCCAAAATGCACATTTAGAGAACTTGGCATACAACTTCTCAACTCTTAGTCTCTCAAGTATCTCTCGTAAATGCTTGGCATGCTCGGCCTCGCTCCGAGAGTAGATCAAAATATCATCAATGAAGACTATCACCGATTTGTCCAGCATGGGTTTGCACACGCGGTTCATTAAGTCCATGAAGGCCGCCGGTGCGTTTGTTAACCCAAAGGACATCACGCAAAATTCGTAGTGCCCATAGCGAGTTCTAAAGGCCGTCTTGGGGATGTCCTCCTCCTTCACCTTCAGTTGATGGTACCCTGACCGCAAGTCGATCTTGGAGAACCATTTGGCCCCTTGTAATTGATCGAATAGATCGTCAATTCGGGGCAAGGGATACCGATTTTTCACCGTGAGTTTGTTTAACTCCCGGTAATCAATGCACATCCGCATACTCCCATCTTTCTTCTTTACAATTAGAACCGGGGCTCCCCATGGTGAGATACTCGGCCTAATAAACCCCTTATCCAGCAACTCTTGGATTTGGGTATTAAGTTCTTGCAACTCTGGGGGCGCTAACCGATATGGTGCCCGTGCTACCGGCTTGGCATTCGGAACCAGGTCAATTCTGAATTCCACATCTCTATCCGGAGGCATACCCGGCAATTCTTCCGGGAACACATCTTTAAATTCTTGGACTACCGGTAACTCGTCTATTACCGGTCCTTGTACTCTTGTGTCGGTCACCATAGCTAAAAAGGCTCGGCATCCTTTTTTTATGTACTTTCTCGCTTTGTGCATGGAGCATATTATGGGAGTTCCGCTTTTGTCTCCCAGTATGGTGACTTTGTCTCCCGTAGGTGACGTGAGTTCGATTGTCTTGTGATCACATATCACTCTCGCGTGGTGGCGGGATAGCCAATCCATACCTACCACCACCTTGAACTCTCTCATAGCCATGGGGATGAGGTCAATGGAGAATTCCTCCCCGTTGATGGTGATCGTGCATCCCCGACATACATCAAAAACAAGTACAGATTTATCGTTAGCAACTTCTACTTCTAAAGGTACATGCAGTTTTTCAATCACAAATGAAGGGTGCTTAACAAAATCAATTGAGACAAATGACCTATTAGCACCCGTATCAAATAATACACGTGCAGGCAACGAATTAATCGGAAAAGTACCTGACACGACGTTGGGGTCAATCTTGGCCTCATCGGCCGTTAGCTGGAATGCCCTTCCGGTGGCCCGCGGAATTTCAGTTTTTCCTCCAGTCCTTGACCCTTCACCCATCAATTTTGGGCAGTTCGGCTTCTTATGACCCGTCTGATAGCAGTTGAAGCATCTAACTACTTCAGAGGGGCAATTGGAGACAAGGTGGCCCTTTTTGCCACAGTTCAAACATGGTCGATCTTTGAAGAGGCACTCTCCCGGATGCCCCCTCCCACAAATCTTGCATTTGGAGTTTCCCCCCTTGAACTCCTTCTTTTTGGGAGATTCTCCCGTTCTCTGCTTCTTTGGAGGGTTTGACTGTGCCTCATTAGGCCCTCTCCTTTCACGAGTTTCTTCCCTTCGGGTGATATCAAGTTCCCGAGCCCTCGCAGCGTTAATCATTTCTTCCACCGTGTTGAAACTCGTTAGGGGCACAAAGTCCTTAATCTTGGGCTTTAGCATGTTCCTATAGAAGAACATCCTTGCCCCTTCGGTAGGCAACACATCCGCACAGAACCTGACCCGATCAAGGTAGATCCCCGTGATTTGATCTACCGTTTGGTCATCGGTCTGCTCCAATTTGAGAAACTCCTGCTTGAGTTTGTTCACCATTGCCTTCGGGCAATGATGTTCAGTAAAGATTTCTTTGAATTCGGGCCACGTTAATGCATTAATTGCAACGTCCCCTTTTTCTTGGGCCTTTGCATCCCACCAATCTTTCGCCCGGTCCCGAAGTAGACCCGTGGCATAACTCACTTGATCATCTTCTTCACAATGGGTCCGGCGGAATACACCCTCCACGTTGGTGATCCACCGATGGCAAGCAATAGGATCCACCTCACCCGAATAGTGAGGGGGTTTGCAAGCCATGAACTTGTTAAAAGAACAACGTTTCTTTGTCTTTTCGGGCTCCCCTCGATTTAGGATAACCCCCTTTAACTCATCAAACTTTTCATTCATGGTCTTAAGAAGATCCTCTTGGATCTTGTGCACGTATTCCGGGAGGGCGGCATCAATAGCCCTCCCGACTTCTTCAGCAATTCGGGCGTTAAGGGCCTCGTCTCTCTGCTCTTGGGTCAAGCCGTCCCCAACTTGGTTCGTCATGACACTACAGAGTTTAATTCAACCAGTTAGTTCATATATCAATTCCCCTTGCCTAGAGCAGGGTTGTTATGGACTCCCCTTGGCCATCTCCAAGGGTGTCACACATGAGGTTACGGATTTATAGCAATTCCCATAACCCATTTTAAACTATTCATGCGTCTCCCGCATCTTCGGTTCCGGTGCAACTCACCATCCCCGTACACGATCTGAAATTACCAAGTGGTGCATCAATTATGCACCCTTAGTTTCTTCCCATAGCACACACTAGACTTATAATCATACATCATTTAAAAATTCAACACATACCCGGATCTCCGCGGAAGCTCGAACCGAACACTTGGCCATTATCTCGAGCACGGGTTTGAGTTCAAGAGTCAAATTACACTTGAATCCCTCAAACCTCGGCTCTGATACCAACTTGTAACAACGCAAATTATTTTTACTATTTCGTTAACAATATTTAACTTGAAAAGTGGTCCCAGAAAATTTCGTTCAAATTTAACAGTTTGTGGCATCAACACTTGCATAGGAACCAAATACAAAACCAAGTGAGTGGTAAATGCAAGTTAATACTAGTTCAATATTTTCAAAAGATGGTTATGACAAGTCATGAACATCAAAAGAATCGGCAATTCGAGTGTTCGGTTCGTCTTGCGCTCGAGAGGATCCGCGTCTACATGGTAGTTTTACCTGCGTGCAATTACACCCCATTAGTATGTAACATTAATGCAAGTTGGGACATTGTTTAGGCATTAAAAAGGGGGCAAAATTTCAGAAATTAGGCAGCTCCACCGTAAGCTACGCTGGCCACCGTAGCTTACGGTGGCATCAGCTAGCCTACGGTGGCTTGATGCTGGCCTACGGTGAGTGCCCAGGCTGCAGGCCACCGTAGCTTACGGTGGCCACCGTAAGCTACGGTGGTACCTGTGGTTTCGGTACCCCGTCTTGGTTCTTTTTCCACTTAATTGCCCGGATTCGATTTCTAACGATTCATAAGTTACCAACACATGGTTTAAGCTCCAAAAACTTACTAGACTCTAAAATTTAAACATGGACCAATTACCCATCGTTACCTTGCCTTTACCTTACCCGGTTGACCCGTTAAGGGCCAACCCATGCTACAACTCGTCCGGGATTACAAATGAACCAAACCTTGCACATTCACTAGTGGCACGTTCACAATATATCAGATTACTTCATGACTCCTACCTTTTATATCATACGAATTTCAATGATCCTTAAGGAGCATTCCAATTACAACGTATCCATGTCACCTATGTAGGAATCCTAGAATACTAATTAGAATTGGGCATCTTACATATGTGTATAACCACCCTTGCCATACACCAAGAACCCAATTAGCCCTTGAGGTATCTTCGGGTCAATTATCCGAAGGCAAAAGCATGAGGAGGGTAGGCAAATCAACCCAATTTAGTTGACTAAGCCACTTCCTCTTTTCCCCTATGAGAGAATCCATTTATTCCCTCATGAGGTGAAGACTTATTCTTTTCTACCCACAATGGTCCATAACCAAATGTAAGTTGTTTATAATTATTACTTACTAGTGTAACGAACAAGATGTACGTTACCTCGATGGCTTGACGACCCACCTCCACCCGCGTGAGCTTGATTGCTTCCTTCAAAACCTTGATCGCCTATATGATCGTTAATGTATCAATACCATAGTCATAACACAAATTTCACAACCATGGCATCAATCACAATCTAGCACCCAATCATGGTGACCTCACAATTTCAAAGTTTCTATTATCATATAAGTCCTCAATCCACACCAATTCCACCAATTGAGAATATTTACTAGCATTTCTAATTCCCTTAACGGGTCATGCAATTCACATTGTTACACATAGTTAGGATCATCCAAAATCAACAATTCATTTACTATGATCATTCAAGCACCATTTCATGTCAATTTAGCTATCAAGCCATGGGGGTTAGTCACCTAGACATTTTATCAAACACATGGTGTGCAACACTTGCTACCTAACTACAATTCATTCATACAACCCACTACTTAACAAATTAGCAAGGGTTGGGTGATCACACCTCAAACCCAACATCAAATTATCATGCATCGTCATAGACAAGTTCCAATTTCTCATGATTGAGGTTAATACCATGGTCATCCATGGTGACCAACAACATGCAAGGTTCAAGTAGGAAATTAGGTGAGCACTACCCCAATTACTAAATTATTGGGTTAACTAGGCTACATTCAAGCTTCCTAACACCTTAGGATTCAGATTTTAACATAACCTTCACAGATTCTAGGGTCCCAATTTCGACCCATACACATGCAATTATGAAAGGGCTTACCTACAAACTTCAATTAGGTGTAGGAGGCTTAGAAATCCTTCCAACACTTGGAATTTGTGGTCAATTTCGCAGCCTAGCCTCCTCCTCTTGAGAATTTCGTGATTGAGAGAGTTGGGAGGGGTTGAGTTTCTCTCCCAGTCGCAACCTGCGATCCCCTCCCCCAATTCTCCCTAATTAATTTAGGTTAGTTTCCCTTATTTACATTCCTAGCCCCTCTAGTTTAGGTTTTGGTTAATTTTCTAATTAAACCCTTAACATTTCACATTTAACCCTCAAGTTTCTATAATATGGCAAGTACTATAACATATAAGGAACAATTTAGTCACATAACAAGGGTCGGTTAAATGTTAACGGAAATTTTCATATATTAAAACTCGGGATGTTACATATTTGATTCTAGATCAGTTAATTTTAAAGAGTTAGCTTTCCAACATAAGTGGTCTCATCAATTTTCATTGAGATTTGATGCCTCAAAAGCAATTAACAAAATAAGTGGTTAAAATTGACGTTGGTCTCACTTTCACAAGTCATAACTTTATCAAAAAAGACCCAAATGAAGCAAACCTTTTGGCCAAACTAAAGCACTTGAGTTAGCTTTAAAAGTTGTATGATTATGATATGCTAAGACAAAGTTGTCTTCTATGTGATTATATTTATGAATAAATGTATTTATTTGAATACTCAAACAATCACAAACGGTCTGGTTTTCAAATGGTTTTCTAACGAAATTCGGTTATCTAAAACTCAAAACTTTGTTGGATGAACATTTGCATGTTTGTCATATCGCATATAGAACCTAAATGTCTTAAATATATTTTTAGGACACATTTAGGTCGGTTTCACTAGTGGCTGAGTATCACTCACAATTGAGTTTACAGCTCTTTGTTAATGGTTTGTTAAATACTTTTGGAGAAGATTACATGCTTCCAGTACTTTCAATACTTTCAATGAATTCAATGTTTTCAATGATTTTAATGCTTCCAGTAATATTTTTTAACATGCGTTATGGTTATCTACACATTATCAATGGACACAATTTTTATTATTTTTATGCATACTAATTACGTAAGACATTTCTCTCCACTTTAAGTCCTAACACAACTGAATGTTAATATGTGGTACACAACGAGGTAAACATGGATAGTATTATTAGGGTTTGACAAACCGAACCCATGTTAGTCGTGCTAAGATTAATGGGAGGTCAAGCAGATACATTATTGACTCATTTCATTTAGTTAAATGTTGTGGAGACAATTGACACACAAGGCGGTTCATAGTTCAGTCAGCTTTATTTCTGGTGACTTACTGTAATGGTTATTTGGGTGGAAACCCTCGTTATAAAATAGTATTGTGCTTGGGTTCATGAACAAATTTTTTAAGGCTTTTGTGTTGGACTCACTATTTTCAATAATTATCAACGAGATGTTTACCCACCCCGCGCGTTGCTGCGGGGTTGAATTTGTATACTGAACGGAAGTCAAAATGTTAAGTGGTATAAAACGTAAAAGTTTAAAAGTCTCATGGTGAAAGTATAAAACTATAGAAGTATACTAAAAGCGAAAGTGAAAAAGTTAAAAGTTTCGTGGCAATAATAGAAGACAAAAAAAAAAACTTAAAACAAAAATAAAAACTTTTAAAGTTAGAGGGTTAAAAAGTTGATAGTATAAAACGTAAATGTCTAAAAGTCTTGTGGTAAAAATATACAACTATAAAAATATACTAAGTTAAGGGGTATAAAAAGTAAAGTCTAAAAGTCTCGTGGTGAAAGTATAAAACTATAAAAGTATACTAAAAACGAAAGTAAAAAAGTTAAAAGTTTCGTGGGCAAAGTAGAAGACAACAAAACTTAAAACAAATAAAAACTTTAAAAGTTAGAGGGTTAAAACGTTAAGGAATATAAAACGTAAAAGTCTAAAAGTCTTGTAGTGAAAGTATAAAACTATAAAAATATACTAAAAACGAAAGTAGAAAAGTTAAAAGTTCCGTGGCCAAAGTGGAAGATAACAAAACTTAAAATAAAAAAAAAACTTTAAAAGTTAAAGGGTACAAAACGTAAGAGTATGAAACATATGTGACTAAACTATGAAAACCAAAAGTTTACTATTTCGTTTAAAAAAGTGTTTAAAAGTTTAAGGGTAGAAACTGTCAAAATCCTAAAGTTTTATGGTCAAACTATGAGAAATGAAAAGTCTCATATTCACCTCCCAAATTTCACTGTTATATATAATAATTATATCACAAACATTTACTTTACAAACCTGTGAACTCAGCAACTTTATGTTGACTATTTTAGCATGTTTTTTCTCACGTACTTGATTGCATTTGTGTGGATGACATACCTTAGGACCTGCATATCATACATGGAGTCATGGTCGCTTTCAACTTTGAGCAAATTTTATAACTTAAAATACGGTTGTCATGTTTATGAAACATTTTCAAAAATATCCTATCATATTTTTCCGCTGCAATGTAAAACTCATGTTTTTCTAAAACGACAACGATTTGTAAATTCATTAGTGGTCATTTTTTACAAATCGTGGTTGGTCAATGTAATTGAGACTGTGATCCATGATCATCGCATGTCCATTGGTTTCGTGATTTTTTTGGGGTGAGAAATATTGGTATCTATCGTGTGCATACATTCTGCATTCACTTTGCATCTATACGTGCTTAATTGCTTATAGAACTGTTTGCTCACATTGGATCTCAATTGATGCAATTAAAAATACATTATGTATTCTAAGTATGTCTTGGGTACCATCTCCAAAATCCAAACAATATGCAATTAGGATTTGAACCGCCAGGTTTTAGCAATATTTGGCACCCGCTACTTGCATAGTATTTGATTGATCACTAATTGTTAAATGAGAGTACTTGACCCTCTGTTGACTGCTATATTTATGCTAATGTTTGGATCTCTCTCTAGAATTTGGCATGTATACGTTTTCCCTTCCCTACTATAACATTTTATCTGGCTTCTAAAGATGAGTTCGAACGCTCACCCTCGACACTCGAGACGCGGACGCCTCCACAATACACATCGATATCCAACGACGACATCAACGAAGATAAAGACCCATCTGAACCACGGACCTGCTAGCTACACCACTACTGGATATAACTTTCTTTCTTTTCTTCTCTATCGTACGACAAGTGACATCGGCCTACCTTGTAACTCTACGCCTAGTGAAACTCCTGTCCTTGTGCCTTATTTTTACATTATCATATTCTGTCAATCTCTCGATCCGATACTTTTTAATGATGCATCTGTGACATGTCTAGGTGGTAATAACTTCATAAAAAAGGCGATCTATGATGTGATTTATATTATATGTTAGGGTCTTTGAAAGTCCATCCCAATATATTACTCCGGTAAACGTATATCTTGTTGCAGACTGAAATCTGACCAAGTCTTCACAACTCAAGAAAGTATCGGGCAAATGATAAAGAGTTCCAAACCTTAACAGAAAACTTTGACATATCGGTTTGCATGAACATCAGAATACACTACCTTTCCACTAAGATCAAAAATCACCATCAACCCTGAATTGATTGCTTTTAAATATTCACTTTTTCAATTATGAAACTTTGAAGGTTTTAGGGTCCCTAATTTACCCCTAAACAAGTGACATATTCAAATCTTCAATTTCTTATGATTCCAAACCCGCATTCTTGTAGTGGAATGATAAACTCAAGTGGCCTACAACGGAATCTTTAATCTCATTTAATCTTCAGTTTGTATAGAAAGATAATCTCCGACAAACGTTCCCAAGTAATCATAACCATGTCTCCGAATCTCTGTCCATCATCAGAAACACGTATTCTTGAATCTCTGTCCATCATCAAGAACAATGACTACCCACAAACTCATTTCTTGAAATTCGATCACTAACTCGTAACAAATATCGTTATCTGGATTTTCTTCAAACATAATACCCCACAACTACTGAATCAAGGGTAAACCCAATAGCTGATCCGCTTATTTGAAATTCCCACCTAACGGGGGTTCGGGGGCAGCGCCCCTGAGAAGCGGGGTCCAAGGGGCGGCAGCCCCTGGCGGGGTCCAAGGGTCAGCGCGATTTTTTTTCTTGAACAAAATTGCTTCATTAAAAATGCATCCGAGCTCGTCCGAACATGGCCGAACCTGACCTTCGGAACCTCCTCCGAACTTGACCTTTTGACCTCCTCCGAACCTGACCATCGGAACCTCCTCCGAACCTGACCTTTGGACGTCCGAACCTGGAGTTCAGAGCGGTTATTTTTCAGATCTGTTCTTCGGCCGAACCTTGTCCAAACTCGAACTGGAAATTCTTGAAATCGAACCAGACTCAGAAGTTGATCGAATTTTGACATCTAGAGGCTTCTGTTAGGTAAAAACGTGACTCAGAAAGACTCGATTGATTAAAAATCAATCAGAAACACTTTCAATCACCCCTAACCGAAGTTTTAACGTCTTAAAATGAAGAAAAACGATAGATTTCGACCATAGAAAGAGCCAACAGCTCTGATACCAACTGAAAAACCGTATACGGATCGATTCTATGGATGAGACAGAAGTTTTGTCATTGATTCGTGTCGAATGATTACATGACCGAAGGAGTATACCAACGTTTAAGCTCCGGGGGAGGTTGGACAAAACCTCCACTCTCAACACAAAGACACTGGACAAAAACTTACAAAGAAATACAAAGACGAAACTATTTATACTTCTTAATTCTGTCCGAACTGGGCACCTCCGAACCCTGTCCGAACTTCCTCCGAACTTGGAGTTCGGCCATCAAGGTTCGGCCAACTCCGAACCTAGAATTCGGCTGGGTTTCGGACCTCAGTTCATGTCTCCGACAAATCTGTCTGTTTGAAAATTCGAACAGTAACGGGCACACAAGATTCATGCATCAACAAAAGTCGAGGAGTAAGGTGGTGTTTAGGGGGTTGCGGCTTCGTTTGAAAAGTTTGTTTGTTTTTTGAGTGGGTTTTTTTGTCTTGTAGTTGTGTTCTTTTTTGTAACGTTTTGTGAGATTTTAGATTCTTATATAGCCCCGATTTTAATAAAATTTGCTTTTAAAAATGTATATATACATGAGTTTAACGGTTCTTAAAAATAATTAAAAAAAAAGATTGAGGAGTTTTACAGTTTTAAAAAATAATAATAAAAAGATTGGGGCATGGATATAAAGTTGAGATTCCCAAAGTTGATAGCATCAAATTCTTCGTTTGTCAGTAAAAAGCTTTTCAGATGCTTCCATGGAGATGCTCTTATTTTTATTAATAAAAAAATTGAAAGGTCAAATGATTTATGGACTCTTTATTCTAGGATCTCGATAAAGACACAGACCATTTTGATTTCTACACAAGATACAAACGGTCGTTTGTGTTCAAACGGCCGTTTGTATTTTTCTTTTATAAATATTTTAAATTATTTAACTTTTATAAACATTAAAAAGGTTTATTTACCATATATGATAAAAAGTACTTAAATGAACACAATAGTGACTTAAAATAATAAATTTTGAGACTCAAAGTTTTTGCCGGTACCGTCTCGATAGCATCTCAAAAAGTCTTTTCCGGTGTTGGGTCCCACGGCCCATGGTTTTTTTATTTTTAAATCTTTTTCAAAACGCTTGTCGAGAAGGCTTGTCGAGAATAAGTCCCTAAAATTATCAGGGGTAACGGAATACTCGACAAACGTTTTGAAAAAAAATTAAAATAAAAAAACCATGGGCCGTAGGGACCCAACACCGGAAAAGACTTCTCGAGATGCCATCGAGACGGTACCGGCAAAGACTCTGAGTCTCAAAATTTATAATTTTAAGTCACTATTGTGTTCGTTTAAGTACTTTTTATCATATATGGTAAATAAATATTTTTAATGTTTATAAAAGTTAAATAATTTAAAACATTTATAAAAAAAAAAAAAACTACAAACGACCGTTTGGACACAAACGACCGTTTGTATCCTGTGTAGAAATCAAAATGGTCTATGTCTTTATCACGTCCCTTATTCTATTATTGATTGGCTAACTTAATACATTTTGAACTTTAGTATAAATTTTACAACCTTTTTTTTATTGATTCTTTAAGAAACTGGGTTTCTTTCTCATAAAATTAGGAAAATTATTGGACCTTCTTTCTTATTTCAGTAACATATATAGCAAGATGGCTAGAAAATCCTCCTTTGATACACAAGCGGAAACTTGACCTCTAATAATAATACGAATTGTCTTACCCAATCAAACGCATCAATTATGAAAAGCACCTGAACAACTAAAGAAACCTTTTTTCGTCGTTAAAGCAAGTATGCTTATCCGCCATGAAACTTGCTTTATTCTATTCATGACTTGTTTTCTTAAGTCTCCGCCTTAAAAAAGTTAGAGTCGTGAAAAAAAATGTTTTGTTATATGCAGATTTTATAAATGAGTAGATGAATCTAGTTGGTTCATCTAGCAAGATACATCAAATGTAAAAATACTTTGAAGGATATATTTTAGGGTTATTTGCATATATCCCCCTCTAAACTAGAGAAATTGTATATATCCCTAAATCATGCTTAAAGACCATTGTACATTATTTATTAAAAACTTGTATTTTGGGAAAATATATAATTTTTTTCCAAAGTAGGAAAACATATACAATTTTTCCTATATTTTTATGAGGTGTGACAATATTGGTTAAGTGTGTTTTAAACAATATCATGACTGATTTCAATAAATGAAATGGTAAAAGAGAGAGAAAAGAGAAGTAGCTAGGTTAGGTTCTTAATGTGATTTTGGACTAAAGGTGAAGGTCGGTTTGTCAAAGAGACAATTTCATAAAAGCACAGAAAGGGAATATGTCAAAATAGCAAGACTACAAAAGTGCAATCATCAACAATTGCACTTGAATCTCTTACTTAATAATTCATCTTCTAATACATGCATGTCTTCAAGATTAGAGCTTGTTGATAAAGTTATTACTCCCCAATTAAAAGATTGTAAGTTGAAAACCTATAAAGTTCAGATATTTTTATTTTAATCGTTAAAAATAATACACATATATACATACACATGCTAGAAATATATAATAGCTTAAACTATTAGTCAAATATATTCTATAATGGTTAACCATAACAATAAAAATATTTCAATACGCGTGTCATAAACAAGTTAGACATATTAACCTATTTAGACATATTTTTAATCGCGTGATTAATATGTTGACCTGAAACATGTTTTTCTTAAACCGTAACCCGTTTCACTTTATGTTAAATCATAACGTGTTAAATAATTATCATCTCTAAAATCAACAATTTTGAAAACGATAGATTTGAATGAATATACACCTCAACAACATGATCTTGACGAGACATCACTTTATTAATTATTATGACTTCATGTCCTGTAATCTTTTACGATAACCACGTCATATCACACTAATGCAATGTCACATTAAAAGTATCAAATCGTTAAATTCTGTAAACTAGAGCCCAATATTTGAATAATTCTGATCCAAAACGTTAAGTGGCCCATTATGCCAAGCAAATTGGGCCATGCATATATTATATACAAATGGGCCATGCATATATGGCAAAAAGAAACATGAATTAGGAAACCATTAATTATAACTTATAGTTTTATACGTAACATATAGGAGGGTGATATTCATCAGGCCCATTTTGAAGTTAAAAGCAACATGTATGATGTATCAAACTAATATTGCTTTTATGTTGTGTGGGTGTGTTGTTGTCTTTAATAACCGCAAAGAAAACTACTCTTAAGATGGTGCAAATAGGGGGCGCTTCCGGGTTCCCTTGCTATGAGGTTCGGACTCGGGACAGTGGATAGGTCCAGGGTAACCAGTCCCAATACACCGCTGAGCCAAATTGTCGTTCAAAGAAAAAAAGATGGTGTACACCTCGTAACAAGCGGTGAGGATTCGAATATGCAGGATTGGTGTGTTTAGTTATTAGAAGTGCCTGGACCCAACGGGCAAACGACTAGTCAACATATAAAAAACAAAAGACGTAAACATACAAGTCTAACAGCGTACTAATCAGATTCGATCGAGGTCCATTGAGTGACTTCAAGGAGAGTGGAGAATGTAAAAAATTCAGTGAAAAAAATGATTTCCCACTAACTTACATTTCTTTATTTTGTTAGTTTGTTAATTGTGAGTTGTATTTTCTTTAACAGTTAAAACATGCCATTATTGTAAATTACATCAGTCTCAGATTTAGAACCTAGGTCTCAATTAAAAAAGACATTGTCCCTTATCAGTAGGCTACAACCTACTTGCGAGTTATATTGAGTGTTTATATTGCACTCCATAATTTGGTATATTTAGTTCATTTTTTGTTTCTTAAAAACTTAACAAATTGAAGTTTGCAAATTTTGCTCAATCAAGTAGCTTTATATAAAACAAACATGTGATGAAAGAGAGTTAAAAGGGATATATATCAAATCTATCTTGATATCTATCCTTGTTGGGTTTTTTGCCGGCTGGGTCAGGTCCACATTTTACATGTTCATGCGGATGAAGTTTAAACCCGACAATATGTGGGGACCAATTTAGATGGTTATGCCACGTGTCACGCACCCATGATACGTGCGCCCTCATCCAATCGTAGTATAACATGAATTAGGCATGACCCCCTTCTAGAAGGTATACGTGCACGTCACACTTGCTGATGTCATCCTAATTAAGGGAAACTGTAATTCGCATGCATCTATAAATACCAATACATTGATATACTTTTCTTCACTATGCTCCCATTCACTTTGTACCTTAGTCACACACAATCATCTTTTACGATCGAGTTACTGATTCTCACGCTAGATGGTTGTTACAGGGATAATCTACTCCCTGTGACGCCTTAACGCATTGTTTTTTGTGTAGGTATGTTCCCGCCGTTTGGTTCTGCCGCTGCTCCCTTTATTGTTATGGTTACGTTCAGATCCAGACTTGATAGTTCGAAGAACATATTATATATCCGGTTCGATTAGATTTTTCACATCTGCGAGTTTGATTTGTACGACGGTAACTTGGAACATGTTCACTTCTTTATATGGCAAACACACACGCTCATCTAAACTATTTAAAAGTTCACACATTAGCAACTTGAGCGACTTGAAACTATGCTAATTAGGTGAAGATAAACATCAGATGCCACTAGATCAATAATTCATGCGCTTTTATGTGTTTATACACCATATTTGTATAGTTATTAGATTCACATAAAGAACCCTCTTATCATTTAATTGTTTGTGGGCGGTTTAAATCTTGCAGGGTGTAGCTATGGTAATTTTAGAAGTAAAGTAGGTATTAGTAGAAAGTGTGTATGTTCGTTGGTCAAACGCATATTATTCAGTTCTTTTTATTGTTGTATTATGTTCTTAATCTATGTAAAGTATTGGTGTATAATTAAAGCCAGGGGTGTTAATCGTGTAGGGTTGGTGGATGATGGTTAATTTTTGATAAGTTTCATATTGACGTGTCTCATATATTTATTCATGTCAAATTGGATTCACCTAAAATTGTACCTTGTTTGGTTCGTGTTTTTTAATGTTTATTTGTTAATATCAATATAAGTAACATCTAGTAAGTTAGTAAAACATTAAACAATCAATTACTCCAGCTTAAAAGAAATATTTTTGTAATTGGTGTTCTTTTAATTGTACATTTTTGTTTATTTAAATCTCATTTCCAATTTATAAACTTTGGTTTTACAAATTTAACTCCTTAAAAGAAGTAAATTGAAATATTGTAGAATGAGTAGTTAAAATTAATAAACAGTATTTTTTTTAATTAAAAAGTGTTGAAAAAATTAAAATGAAATGTTAATTTTACATATAAAGTTAAATGTTAGAAAATAAAAATAAAAATTAAAAGGTATAATTTTCTTCATCCATCATATACGAGATTAAGAAATTTAATTTTAGGCTAAAAAATAAGAAATTAATATTTTATAATATCAACCCATTAAAATCATAAATTTTTAAAAAAATTAGGAACCATAAGTAATTCATAAGTTCCAAAAATGCAACTCTTATGTCAATTTTATTTTAATTTTATTCCTATTGATTTGAGTAAATTACAGGGAAGGTCCTTTGTGTATTACCCAAATTATGAATTACGTCCTTTAATTAAAATAAATACATTAGAAACGTCTTTGATGTTTTATACTTGTTACGGAGAAGGTCATTTGTCACTAACGTTCTTAAATTGATCCATTAAATCATGGGTAATTTTGACATTTGCAACATCTATTAAAAAACCCTAAAAATTAATATTTCTCATATTTTCTCAAAATCATGTCCGATCATTCTCTTCTCTTGATGTTACGGGATCAGCGACATCGATTTTTCAAATCATTACCAAACTACATCGAACCAAGTTTCGGTTAATTGTTCAATTCCGATTCAATCTCCGGTAGTGTACTTATCATCGGTTTAAATTTGGTCCCCGACATTGTGTTCATCATTTGGTGATTCAACAGGTTCGACTACATCAACCATTCACTAAATTAAGGAATGAAGTTGCTCAAGCACACATTATGATAGAACCAACCTCATCCAGTGATCATATATAAGCCTTTTTTAGCGATGACCCTCAAATCTGTTACCCTTCTTAATTGGCGTTCGTCTCTAACTTTCCAATCTGATGATCGACGCACGATGCTTCAGTTATCATATATGTTTTAATGTGTTTGTATTTATTAAATAAAAAAACTATATATTTTCGGGTACCGGTACCCAATCGGGTATTTTTTATTTTTCCGGGTACCGGTCCTAAAAATTGCCAAAATGAGGTCCCGGTCCCAGTACCGAATATGTGGGTACGGGTACCGGTCCGGGTACGGTACCGGTATGGGTGTACGATACCAATATGGGTACTAAGTACCAATTGCTCATCCCTACTACAGATGACCTAACGACATGAGCCCCAGGCTCCCAGGGGCCAAAATAGTTTTTTAAAAAATGAAATATCAAAGGTTAAGATGTCAATTGATTTAGATTAGAACCGAAATGATTAAATGGCTGAATGAAAGAGTCCAAAAAAATATATAGTAATAACGTCACACCCCCCAAAATTCACCCGTAGAGTATCACTGCATTAGGGACGTGACCGACCCTGATCTCACTCATCAGACACACAGAACAATCTATATGCAAATTTAAAACGTTTAAAAACCAAAGTTTAATAGACCAAAAGTTTAAACAGAAGTTTTTTGAGTAGCGAAAGCATAAATTAAACAAAACAAGTTTTAAAGTTTTGGATGCACACCGACATCTAGATAACAATCCAAAAGACACCAAATGTTTATGTAAGACGATGCATCACCTGGTAAGTGTGTCCCAGCCGTGTTGCATAAGGACCTGAGAAGAAACATGCTATAAAGTGTCAACACAGGGTTGGTGAGTCATAGGTTTTAAATACAAGTACAGTTCAAAGTTTATTCAAAACAATACCGCTAGTCTCCACGAGGGTAATTATTCACAGGGCTACCGAGGTCCTTACAATCCAAATTATTATTATCATACCAGTAGATAGCTACTCTACAAAGTTTGTGACACATAGTGATCACGTACCCAGAGCCGACTTCTAAAATTTGGCCTTTATATCATGCATTGCCGTACATGATTCTATTAGGATAATAAAACACCCGTTCCTCTCCCTCCAAGGCAAGTGGGGCTAGAGCGACTAGCTCGGGCGGGGCTCGTCAGGCCAGTAGATCTACTCAATATTTCACCACTATTCCCTGATATTAATTTGTACACTAGTAAAGGACTTTTCCAACTTCGAAATATACAAATCACTCATGTTCACTAGATTGGTATAATAATTCCTTTCAGTTTTACAAAAGTGCCTTACTGCATGTCTTCTTCCCCCAGAGTGAAAAACAGTAAAAGTAGGGGCCGTATGTCACACCCCAACCGACGGTGGAATATGCGGGGCGTGATGATCGTTCAGATGCACACAACACTATTAAATGTTACGGTATTCTTAATCATCCAATTTCATAAATTCAAATTATACCTAATTCAATTGAGGGTAATATAACAATAATAACACAATAACTCATTTCGATTAGGTCTCACTAAGTCCGCATGCATCCTAAGGTGTCATCAACATGATATCATCATCTTGTAACAAAACCTACAACATGTACAAAATAAATGTCAACTACGAATAGTTGGTGAGTAAACATAGGTTTAGTATACTAAGATAGATTAAAGCATGCGATTAATGAGTTAAGTGAGATCCAATATGATAACTTGTAACACTACGTCAAAAAGTGGCTTTGGCCACGGTTTTTTTGATAACGCATAGCCACTGTTTTGAAAAAAGCGTGGCCAAAGGTAAGAAATTCTCGTTTTAGCCACACATATTTTGTACCCGTGGCCAAATATATAGCCTTTGGACCCTTTTAGCCACGTATTTTTTTGTTTATGTGACAACAACAATCAGGTGCAGTGGCTTTAGCCACTGTTTTACAAAAACATGTGGCATTTATTTGTCACACTTAAAAAAGAGTGGCGAAATGCACCAAACGGCCACGGAATTTTTATGATTTTTTATTCGTGTGACCAAAAAGGAATGTATGGCCACGCTTAAATAATGTTGTGTGACGGAAGAGTAGATTTTATTACTTAGTAAATTAAAAGAAAACAAAACTATTTATGCGTGGCTAAATGTGAGCAATGGCCACGCTTTTTACTTAGTTATGTGGCTAAAAGCTAGTACATATGGCCACTGTTATTAGGTTGTGTGACTAAATATTAGATGACTAATGGTCACGGTAGGTTGTGAGTGACAAAAATCTATTACCTATGGCCACATATATTAACCGTGACTAAATGGTAGGTTGTGAGTGACAAAATTTTATTTTATGGTCACGGTAAAATATTAAATGCGTGGCGAAAAATAGAAGTTTTGTTTCCCTCTAAAACAACGCGCTTTTTTCAATTGTACCATTAATTCGAGCGGGTTAAAATCTGCTACCCTATATATCATCATCATTGTTATTTTCCTTTTTACCGCCATCCCTTTCTTGATCTCAAATTCTCTACACCAATTCTCTCAAATTCTCTACGTACACCAATTCGTTTACACCAATTCTTGTATCAAATGGCCGATAATCAACGCTCCCTTAATTACTGGTATGTGAAGCATAACCGTATTTTTTTGGTTTACAGTAACAGGAGAAGAAGATCCTTCAAGTCCCACAAATCTGTGATTAAACACAACGATGAGAACATCCTGAAGCAACTATATGCGCAGAAGATTCCTGATTGTTTTGCCTACCATGTTGAGACAGCGAAATTATTTCGTGTCCTTGATACAAAATTCAATGAACCCGAAGAAGAAGATGAAGAAGAAGATGAAGAAGATGAAGATGAAGAAGATGATGAAGAAGATCATGAAGAAGCAGATGAAGCAGATGAAGAAGATGAAGAAGAAGAAGAAGAAGATGATGATGATGACGATGCAAGTTCATCAGGATCATACATATCCGAAGATTGCAGTGATCCGGATTATTAATTAATGGATGTTTATGTTTAATTATGAACAAATTAAGAACAATAGTTTATATGTTTATTTAGTTATGATATTAATTAGTAGTTATAATATATATATGATGGTTATAATATATGTTTATCATGTTTGATTATCTTGTGATATGGCCACTCATATTAAAACATTGGCTGCGTGACAAATTATGACAAATGGTCACGGTATATTAATTTTAGGTGGCTAAAAGAATACCAACAGTCGGCGCTTGTAATCATGATTTTTTCATTTACTTTTTCATTTACTTTATCTTTCAAATCTCCATCTACCACGCCCCTCGAGTATCGATATATACTATCTCTGTATCAGTTTTCATCATCATCTCCACCATGACCCTTTTCTCCCAGTCTTTCTCTCTCTGTTTTTCGTCCATCATCGACGGCAAAAAATGTGGAATTGGCATCATCCGTATGTGGAAAATGGTAAGTTATCATCTTCACCACTGAAATTCGATTGAAATTTTCGTCTCAGATTTGGTAATTTTATCTTGTGCAGGGAAAGATTGCACTCTGTATCTCCTGCGAGCAGATTTTAAGTTATTGTGGAAACCATGGAGACGAGGAGTCTCTAATGGTTCATACAAATGCTTTACTGCGAGCAGATTTTAAGTTATTGTGTAATTTTATAACAGTCAGCAGTAAGGGCACATGTTGAGATTTGCAGGACTTGTATTCTTCAGGTGCTTCTCTCCCTTTTGGCCCCATGTACCTGATATTTCTTCAGCCACTTCTTCACCATTTTCAGTTGATCAGAAGCAAGTGCATGTGAGAAAGCAAGAGGGACTTGTTCTCTCTTTTCACTTGATCAGAAGCAAGTGCATGTGAGAAAGCAAAAGAGGGATTTTTCTTCAGCCGCTTCTTCTCCATTTTAAGTTAGTAGTTTTTCAGTTGTAATTTTATAGATCAATGTATTAATGGAATCATAACCTTTGGATTATGTATGTAATTGTGTTTGTTAAAGCAGCAGTTGATTTTGTTTGTTTATTTTTGACTTTTATTGACTCTGGTTTGGTCAAAGAGAGGAGACCTGCAGGCACAATCAAAAAAAGGAAACACTTGACTCAAAATTAAGATCCATAATATATATTCCAGAATACATAAAGAAAAAAAAACAATTATTGTTGATACTGTAGTTTGATCAATTAATCGGTGGTTTTTCGTAATATCATTCCAGTACAGTCAGCTCTGTAGTAAACATTGTGACGTGCATCTACGGATGGCAATACATTATCGTTGTGCGGAAAAACTACCGTACTAAATTCTTCATTGGCATCGTCTTCATAATAATCTCTGTAATTTCTGGGAGGTGTCATAAAGACAATATGCAGTTTTTTATCCAGCTGGTCTTTGACGTAAAACAACTGTTGTGCTTGTGATGCGAAAATGAACGGGTCCTCCTTGTGACCTAGTCTTTTAAGGTTGACCAAAGTGTAACCAAGACTATCTTTTTTGACCCCCTGTGTATTCTCAACCCAGTCGCACATAAATAGAGGGATGGTTTTAATATGGTAATCTAGTAGCCATATCTCTTTTAAAACCCCATAGTAAGGTTTTTTTCCATAGGTTAAGACCTCGTTAGAGATGTGCATGTCATTTACCTCTACACCAACCCCGCTGTTCTGGTAAACCCTACCGTCTCGAGATTTTGTACGAAATGAATAGCCATTGATGTCATATACTTCATATTTCCTCACGCTTCTGTGCGGACCATGTGAAATCCACCTAACGGTCTCTGATATAGTTTCTGGGGACTCCGCCATCTCCTTTTCAACCTGAAATTCATAGTAGGTTCATCAGGAGAGTTCATTAGGAATAGGAAGATTATAGCTCTTCCAAAAATAAAATAAAGTTGTTCCGGACAACTCAGGTCAGTTGTTCCGGAAAGTTACAGTTCATCCGGAATTAAAACTATAAGAAAAATAGTTTCAGTTCACCAGGAAGGTTATAGTTCATCCGGATAGAAAATAGAGTTATTCCGGACAACTCAGGTCAGTTGTTCCGGAAAGTTACAGTTCATCCGGAATTAAAACTATAAGAAAAATAGTTTCAGTTGATCACCAGGAAGGTTATAGTTCATCCGGATAGAAAATAGAGTTATCCCGGACAAGTCAGGTCACTTGTTCCGGAAAGTTACAGTTCATCCGGAATTAAAACTATAAGAAAATAGTTTCAGTTCACCAGGAAGGTTATAGTTCATCCGGATAGAAAATAGAGTTGTTCCGGACAACTCAGGTCAGTTGTTCAGGAAAGTTACAGTTCATCCGGAATTAAAACAATAAGCAAATTTAGCTGACCTTGTTGCGTAACCATTTACCAAATGTTGTGCTCTGCTTCTTAGTAAGGTCATTTAGTCTACTACCAGGATGTTCCTTTTCCAAAAATTTCATGTGTTCTCTGCAATTACATGAATTGAAGTTATCTATAAAAGTTTATAATTAATTAAACAGATAAAAAAAGGTTAATAATCTAAATTACTTACTCGATATAATGCTCAATTTCAGGCGTATTTAGCAACACAAATAAATGCGCTTTCGATAGGAGCTCTGGAGAGACTTCAACTGATCTACCAGCTGACCCAGGACTTCCATCCGCACTGCTATGCTTTTTAGTTGGAACACCAATAGTTGTGATGTTTTTTTGGTATTCGCTGAGAAACTCAATCGTTTCTTCTACAATGTTCTCCTCAGCAATGCACCCTTCTGGATAAGTTTTGTTTCTCACGTGGCCCTTAATTACCTTCATACACCTTTCAAATGGATACATCCATCGAAAGCATATTGGGCCACATAATTTTACCTCCCTAGTAAGGTGCACCGTCAAATGAAGCATAACATCAAAAAATGATGGCGGGAAATATTTCTCAAGCAGGCATAGTGTGACACAAAGATCTTCTTGCAATTTGTCTAGCTCTTCGACGTTGATCTCTTTGCTGCATATTGATTTGAAAAAAAAACAGAGCCTTATAATAGCATATCTTGTCGGTTCAGGCATGACTGACCGAATTGCAATTGGCAGAAACTGTTGCATCAGCATATGATAGTCATGTGACTTGAGCCCCACAAGTTTCTTGTCCTTTAGACTAACCAAACTAGAAAAGTTAGAACAATAGCCTTGTGGAACCTTCAAGTTATACAACGTGTCACAAAACTTTTCCTTTTCATCTTTTTGTAACGTGTAACACGCTGCAGGAAGTACTATGTTGTTCTTGTTCTGTTTAGGCTGCAACTCTGGTCTTAACCCCAAAAAGTTCAGATCCTTTCTCGCTTTCAGTCCATCCTTCGTCTTTCCGGGAAGGTTGAGCAGAGTTCCAACAAGACTCTCAGCCACATTCTTTTCAATATGCATGAAATCAATGCAATGTTGGACACTATTATGCCTCCAGTATCTAAGTCTTCGAAACCATATATTGAATTTCTTCCAATATGGTGGCTTCTCTTTGTTCTTTCTTTTTCTCTTATCAATCTTCCCCCCTCTTCCGGTTGAGGTCTCTGGGATTTCTGAATCAGTACACCTTAATCCCTTTCCCCATTTGTTGCTGATAAGTTGAACTTCTTCGTATATCTGTTCTCCGGTCATAGGATCAGCAGCAACTTCCAACTCTTGTTTACCATTGAAGGCCTCTGTTTGCTTTCGGAAGGGATGCGTATATGGTAGATATCTTCTGTGACCAGCATAACACTGCTTGGCTGAGAAAGGAAGCCTAATGCATTTAGTTTCTTCCCGACATACCACACAACCACGGAATCCACTGTACGGGCAACCACAAAGTGTACCAAGTGCAGGGTAGTCATTAATCGTCCATAAAACAACTGCACGCAAAGTAAACTGTTCTTGCGCATACGCATCATATGTTTCCACACCTGCCTCGAATAACAGCTCTAAGTCATCAATTAATGGTTCCAAAAACACATCAATATCGTTTCCAGGCGCTCCCGATATTAATAACGAAAGCATGATGAACTTTCTTTTCATACACAACCATGGTGGAAGGTTGTAAATGACAGATAGAACCGGCCACACACTGTGATTTCTGTTACCTCTATTTACGTCGACCCCATCAGTTGAAATGCCAAGACGAAGACTTCTAGGATCGTCAGCGATTTCGGGATATTTGTCATCGATGGCTTTCCATGCCGGTGAATCGGATGGGTGTCGTAACACACCGGGTGTTTTGGAACTGGTGGCATGCCATCTTAGATCCTCCGCTGTGGTTTTCACTTGAAACAGTCGTTTCAATCTTGGAATGATGGGGAAATACCACATTACCTTTGCAGGAGTATTGTCGTATAGTTTCTTAGTCCTCTCATCCACCTTCCACCTGGACTCACCACAAGTTGGACATACAGTTAGGTCCTTGTTCTCCTTCCTGTACAGAATACAATCATTGATACACACATGTATCTTGGTGTACCCTGCACCCATTGACTTCAAAATCTTCTTGGCCTCATATGTATTCTTCACAATCTCATTACCTTCAGGTAGCATCTGTTTCAGCAAAACTAAAAGTTCATTAAAAAATTTATCTGATCCCCCATGCTTAGTCTTCAAGTTCAGTAGTTGAACCAAGGCAGATAACTTTGTGAAGGTATGGCATCCTTCATACAGAGGCTTCTCAGCATCCATGAGTCGTTCTTGAAACTTCTCATGGTCCTCATCGAAATTTTCTTCAGTAGCTCTGACCATTTTTATTGTTTCGGCTGCATCCAATGGAACTCCGGAATCGAAAAATGATTCCGTGTGAAGCTCCTCTCCTGCGGGCTCGTCTATCTCTCCATGTTTAATCCACCTTCTATAAGTCTGATCGAATCCCTTTGAAAACAAATGAAATTCTACATCATCAGCCTTAAAAGAGTAATGGTTTAGACAATTAACACAGGGACATGGAATTTCATTACTCTCCAAATTGGTAACTGCAAACAATAAGAATGATTTAACTCCATCGGCATATGATTGCGTGGTTCTACTGGTTTTCATCCAAGACTTATCCATGTTTGTTTTGCAAACAGATACAACAACAAATTAAGATGATATGTGAAATTTTCAATAATCTTTACTGTGAACCTGTTTATTGGAGAAGTAATAGGACGGAGGGAAAATTCTGTCGATTGATATGTGAAATTTTCAATTGAGTTCGCTCTAATTTACCCCGCCTCTTTTAATATTTAGCGGGCCCAGTTAGAATCATATTTAAATAAATTAAAACGAAAATTACTCTTGATCCTGAGAAACTCTAGTTCATCCGGTTCTATTACTGAATAACTCTTTATAATCCTGAAGAACTCTAGTTCATCTTCCCTCAATCCTCATGAACTCAGTGGGTAATTTTGACTTTCTTCGTTTAATTTTGACTTCTTAATTTGATTCAAGAGATCGTGTGACAGTAATTTCGGATAATTTCAGATCGTGTGATTAAAATATTAGTGGTTTTTTGATATCGTGTAGGAATTTCAGTTGGAGAACGTGTGAAAATAATTTTTGTAGGATAACCAAAAGTCCAACAATTATAATGTGCAGTCCTCATGAACTCAGTGGGTAATTTTGTAATTAATCAAATAAGACCTATGGTATACTCTAGTGATTACACATCTGATAAGACGCATACTCAAGTGATTTGCACATATAACCATACCACTTGATCAGTAATGAGAAACTTCTCACCTCCAACATCAAAACCTTTTCAAAATCCTTATCAAACCTTTTCTCAAAATCCTTAAGAAACCCTTTCTCAAAACACTCAAATCCTTCTGAAAATGGCAAGCTTGAAAGAATTAGTTGAACATTATTTGCAGATAAAGATTGTTGCTACCCTGGACAGGTACGAGGTGATTATCAGGGCAGAGAGACAGAGTGTCTTAGACGGGATGGCCCTGCTCAACCAGGTACTTACAGAGCCACCAAGTCCATCAAGATACCAGATGGCTACTTTTCTGGTAGAAGAGATACGCGTCTCCGATGCCAGACTTCAAATGTTGGTTCAACAGAGGCAAGAAGCAATGAGTAGGCATTTGGAGTTGATGAAGGAGATGGAATCTAGGTTCCCGTGAACCTCAACATGCAACTGCTCTGTTTCTTTTTTTTTAGGAATGAACATGTAAATTAGGAAACAATTTTGTGTATGGAATTGGAATCAGTAGTATGAAATCCACTTATTGTTATATACTTGTTTATCTATATCTATTTTTGTTTATTAAATCAATCTGTTAAACAAAAACCCTAATCCTCGAAAACAGAGACGATCAAAAACCCTAAACACAAAAAAACAGAACCCCCATTTCCGATTGAAAGATGGAATTTTCATTTTCAAAATTAGAAAACTAGAAAACATGTTCAAATCAACTGTTTTCTATCTCTACATTACATTAGATTTCCGTCGACGATGCGTTGGAGCAGACGGCGACGGAGGTAACGGAGGAGAGGTCGAGCGGTTGTGCGTATAAACCCTAGAAAGTGAACGCCCATTTTCTTTTGTATATATTTGGAAAACGAAAATATAAAACAGAAAACAGTAAAAAAGGTGTTTTCCATTTTTAGTTAAAATTTAGAAAACACTATTTTCTGTTTTCCTAGAAAACAGTAAAAAAGGTGTTTTCCATTTTTAGTTAAAATTCAGAAAACACTATTTTCTGTTTTCCTTGTTTTCTTGGAAAACAGAAATGGAAAACACCCCCTGTTTTCCACAACTAAACGCCCCCTTAAATTTTGGGGAATTATAATTCTAAATAAATTATATAAAAAGATTTAAGATAAAAATTAAATAATGGGTCAATTTGGGGTCAAATGGGTCAATTTGATGTGTTTAGGACCAATGAGTCCCAATAAGGTGTGTAAGTAACCAATAAGTTGTGTTTAGAACCAATGATGGCCCAATTGGTGTGTATGTAACCAATAAGTTGTGTTTAGAACCAATGATGGGCCAATAAGGTGTGTATGTAACCAATAAGTTGTGTTTAGGACCAATGGGACCCAATAAGGTGAGTTTAGGGGAAACGAGGGCCAGTTGGGACCAATGAGTCCCAGTAAGGTGTGTATGTAACCAATAGGCATGTTTAGGACCAATGATGGCCCAATAAGGTGTGTATGTAACCAATAAGCATGTTTAGGACCAATGATGGCCCAATAAGTGTGTATGTAACCAATAAGTTGTGTTTAGGACCAATGAGACCCAATAAGGTGTGTTTAGGGGAAACGAGGGCCTGTTGGGACCAATGAGTCCCAGTAAGGTGTGTATGTAACCAATCAGTCATGTTTAGGACCAATGATGGCCCAATAAGGTGTGTATTAAATAAAGTTGTGTTTAGGACCAATGAGACCCAATAAGGTGAGTTTAGGGGAAACGAGGGCCAGTTGGGACCAATGAGTCCCAGTAAGGTGTGTATGTAACCAATAGGCATGTTTAGGACCAATGATGGCCCAATAAGGTGTGTATGTAACAAATAAGTTGTGTTTAGGACCAATGAGACCCAATAAGGTGTATGTAACAAATAAGTTGTGTTTAGGACCAATGAGACCCAATAAGGTGTATGTAACAAATAAGTTGTGTTTAGGACCAATGAGACCCAATAAGGTGTGTTTAGGGGAAACGAGGGCCTGTTGGGACCAATGAGTCCCAGTAAGGTGTGTATGTAACCAATAAGCATGTTTAGGACCAATGATGGCCCAATAAGGTGTGTATGTAACAAATAAGTTTTGTTTAGGACCAATGAGACCCAATAAGGTGTGTTTAGGGGAAACGAGGTGCCAGTTGGGGCCAATGAGTCCCAGTAGGGTGTGTTTAGGGGAAACGAGGGTCAGTTGGGACCAATGAGTCCCAATAAGGTGTGTATGTAACCAATAGGCATGTTTAGGAGCAATGATGGCCCAATAAGGTGTGTATGTAACCAATAAGCTATGTTTAGGACCAATGAGTCCCAATAAGGTGTGTTTAGGGGAAACGAGGGCCATTACTGGGTCCACACTACGTCAAAAAGTGGCTTTGGCCACGGTTTTTTTGATAACGCATAGCCACTGTTTTGAAAAAAGCGTGGCCAAAGGTAAGAAATTCTCGTTTTAGCCACACATATTTTGTACCCGTGGCCAAATATATAGCCTTTGGACCCTTTTAGCCACGTATTTTTTTGTTTATGTGACAACAACAATCAGGTGCAGTGGCTTTAGCCACTGTTTTACAAAAACATGTGGCATTTATTTGTCACACTTAAAAAAGAGTGGCGAAATGCACCAAACGGCCACGGAATTTTTATGATTTTTTATTCGTGTGACCAAAAAGGAATGTATGGCCACGCTTAAATAATGTTGTGTGACGGAAGAGTAGATTTTATTACTTAGTAAATTAAAAGAAAACAAAACTATTTATGCGTGGCTAAATGTGAGCAATGGCCACGCTTTTTACTTAGTTATGTGGCTAAAAGCTAGTACATATGGCCACTGTTATTAGGTTGTGTGACTAAATATTAGATGACTAATGGTCACGGTAGGTTGTGAGTGACAAAAATCTATTACCTATGGCCACATATATTAACCGTGACTAAATGGTAGGTTGTGAGTGACAAAATTTTATTTTATGGTCACGGTAAAATATTAAATGCGTGGCGAAAAATAGAAGTTTTGTTTCCCTCTAAAACAACGCGCTTTTTTCAATTGTACCATTAATTCGAGCGGGTTAAAATCTGCTACCCTATATATCATCATCATTGTTATTTTCCTTTTTACCGCCATCCCTTTCTTGATCTCAAATTCTCTACACCAATTCTCTCAAATTCTCTACGTACACCAATTCGTTTACACCAATTCTTGTATCAAATGGCCGATAATCAACGCTCCCTTAATTACTGGTATGTGAAGCATAACCGTATTTTTTTGGTTTACAGTAACAGGAGAAGAAGATCCTTCAAGTCCCACAAATCTGTGATTAAACACAACGATGAGAACATCCTGAAGCAACTATATGCGCAGAAGATTCCTGATTGTTTTGCCTACCATGTTGAGACAGCGAAATTATTTCGTGTCCTTGATACAAAATTCAATGAACCCGAAGAAGAAGATGAAGAAGAAGATGAAGAAGATGAAGATGAAGAAGATGATGAAGAAGATCATGAAGAAGCAGATGAAGCAGATGAAGAAGATGAAGAAGAAGAAGAAGAAGATGATGATGATGACGATGCAAGTTCATCAGGATCATACATATCCGAAGATTGCAGTGATCCGGATTATTAATTAATGGATGTTTATGTTTAATTATGAACAAATTAAGAACAATAGTTTATATGTTTATTTAGTTATGATATTAATTAGTAGTTATAATATATATATGATGGTTATAATATATGTTTATCATGTTTGATTATCTTGTGATATGGCCACTCATATTAAAACATTGGCTGCGTGACAAATTATGACAAATGGTCACGGTATATTAATTTTAGGTGGCTAAAAGAATACCAACAGTCGGCGCTTGTAATCATGATTTTTTCATTTACTTTTTCATTTACTTTATCTTTCAAATCTCCATCTACCACGCCCCTCGAGTATCGATATATACTATCTCTGTATCAGTTTTCATCATCATCTCCACCATGACCCTTTTCTCCCAGTCTTTCTCTCTCTGTTTTTCGTCCATCATCGACGGCAAAAAATGTGGAATTGGCATCATCCGTATGTGGAAAATGGTAAGTTATCATCTTCACCACTGAAATTCGATTGAAATTTTCGTCTCAGATTTGGTAATTTTATCTTGTGCAGGGAAAGATTGCACTCTGTATCTCCTGCGAGCAGATTTTAAGTTATTGTGGAAACCATGGAGACGAGGAGTCTCTAATGGTTCATACAAATGCTTTACTGCGAGCAGATTTTAAGTTATTGTGTAATTTTATAACAGTCAGCAGTAAGGGCACATGTTGAGATTTGCAGGACTTGTATTCTTCAGGTGCTTCTCTCCCTTTTGGCCCCATGTACCTGATATTTCTTCAGCCACTTCTTCACCATTTTCAGTTGATCAGAAGCAAGTGCATGTGAGAAAGCAAGAGGGACTTGTTCTCTCTTTTCACTTGATCAGAAGCAAGTGCATGTGAGAAAGCAAAAGAGGGATTTTTCTTCAGCCGCTTCTTCTCCATTTTAAGTTAGTAGTTTTTCAGTTGTAATTTTATAGATCAATGTATTAATGGAATCATAACCTTTGGATTATGTATGTAATTGTGTTTGTTAAAGCAGCAGTTGATTTTGTTTGTTTATTTTTGACTTTTATTGACTCTGGTTTGGTCAAAGAGAGGAGACCTGCAGGCACAATCAAAAAAAGGAAACACTTGACTCAAAATTAAGATCCATAATATATATTCCAGAATACATAAAGAAAAAAAAACAATTATTGTTGATACTGTAGTTTGATCAATTAATCGGTGGTTTTTCGTAATATCATTCCAGTACAGTCAGCTCTGTAGTAAACATTGTGACGTGCATCTACGGATGGCAATACATTATCGTTGTGCGGAAAAACTACCGTACTAAATTCTTCATTGGCATCGTCTTCATAATAATCTCTGTAATTTCTGGGAGGTGTCATAAAGACAATATGCAGTTTTTTATCCAGCTGGTCTTTGACGTAAAACAACTGTTGTGCTTGTGATGCGAAAATGAACGGGTCCTCCTTGTGACCTAGTCTTTTAAGGTTGACCAAAGTGTAACCAAGACTATCTTTTTTGACCCCCTGTGTATTCTCAACCCAGTCGCACATAAATAGAGGGATGGTTTTAATATGGTAATCTAGTAGCCATATCTCTTTTAAAACCCCATAGTAAGGTTTTTTTCCATAGGTTAAGACCTCGTTAGAGATGTGCATGTCATTTACCTCTACACCAACCCCGCTGTTCTGGTAAACCCTACCGTCTCGAGATTTTGTACGAAATGAATAGCCATTGATGTCATATACTTCATATTTCCTCACGCTTCTGTGCGGACCATGTGAAATCCACCTAACGGTCTCTGATATAGTTTCTGGGGACTCCGCCATCTCCTTTTCAACCTGAAATTCATAGTAGGTTCATCAGGAGAGTTCATTAGGAATAGGAAGATTATAGCTCTTCCAAAAATAAAATAAAGTTGTTCCGGACAACTCAGGTCAGTTGTTCCGGAAAGTTACAGTTCATCCGGAATTAAAACTATAAGAAAAATAGTTTCAGTTCACCAGGAAGGTTATAGTTCATCCGGATAGAAAATAGAGTTATTCCGGACAACTCAGGTCAGTTGTTCCGGAAAGTTACAGTTCATCCGGAATTAAAACTATAAGAAAAATAGTTTCAGTTGATCACCAGGAAGGTTATAGTTCATCCGGATAGAAAATAGAGTTATCCCGGACAAGTCAGGTCACTTGTTCCGGAAAGTTACAGTTCATCCGGAATTAAAACTATAAGAAAATAGTTTCAGTTCACCAGGAAGGTTATAGTTCATCCGGATAGAAAATAGAGTTGTTCCGGACAACTCAGGTCAGTTGTTCAGGAAAGTTACAGTTCATCCGGAATTAAAACAATAAGCAAATTTAGCTGACCTTGTTGCGTAACCATTTACCAAATGTTGTGCTCTGCTTCTTAGTAAGGTCATTTAGTCTACTACCAGGATGTTCCTTTTCCAAAAATTTCATGTGTTCTCTGCAATTACATGAATTGAAGTTATCTATAAAAGTTTATAATTAATTAAACAGATAAAAAAAGGTTAATAATCTAAATTACTTACTCGATATAATGCTCAATTTCAGGCGTATTTAGCAACACAAATAAATGCGCTTTCGATAGGAGCTCTGGAGAGACTTCAACTGATCTACCAGCTGACCCAGGACTTCCATCCGCACTGCTATGCTTTTTAGTTGGAACACCAATAGTTGTGATGTTTTTTTGGTATTCGCTGAGAAACTCAATCGTTTCTTCTACAATGTTCTCCTCAGCAATGCACCCTTCTGGATAAGTTTTGTTTCTCACGTGGCCCTTAATTACCTTCATACACCTTTCAAATGGATACATCCATCGAAAGCATATTGGGCCACATAATTTTACCTCCCTAGTAAGGTGCACCGTCAAATGAAGCATAACATCAAAAAATGATGGCGGGAAATATTTCTCAAGCAGGCATAGTGTGACACAAAGATCTTCTTGCAATTTGTCTAGCTCTTCGACGTTGATCTCTTTGCTGCATATTGATTTGAAAAAAAAACAGAGCCTTATAATAGCATATCTTGTCGGTTCAGGCATGACTGACCGAATTGCAATTGGCAGAAACTGTTGCATCAGCATATGATAGTCATGTGACTTGAGCCCCACAAGTTTCTTGTCCTTTAGACTAACCAAACTAGAAAAGTTAGAACAATAGCCTTGTGGAACCTTCAAGTTATACAACGTGTCACAAAACTTTTCCTTTTCATCTTTTTGTAACGTGTAACACGCTGCAGGAAGTACTATGTTGTTCTTGTTCTGTTTAGGCTGCAACTCTGGTCTTAACCCCAAAAAGTTCAGATCCTTTCTCGCTTTCAGTCCATCCTTCGTCTTTCCGGGAAGGTTGAGCAGAGTTCCAACAAGACTCTCAGCCACATTCTTTTCAATATGCATGAAATCAATGCAATGTTGGACACTATTATGCCTCCAGTATCTAAGTCTTCGAAACCATATATTGAATTTCTTCCAATATGGTGGCTTCTCTTTGTTCTTTCTTTTTCTCTTATCAATCTTCCCCCCTCTTCCGGTTGAGGTCTCTGGGATTTCTGAATCAGTACACCTTAATCCCTTTCCCCATTTGTTGCTGATAAGTTGAACTTCTTCGTATATCTGTTCTCCGGTCATAGGATCAGCAGCAACTTCCAACTCTTGTTTACCATTGAAGGCCTCTGTTTGCTTTCGGAAGGGATGCGTATATGGTAGATATCTTCTGTGACCAGCATAACACTGCTTGGCTGAGAAAGGAAGCCTAATGCATTTAGTTTCTTCCCGACATACCACACAACCACGGAATCCACTGTACGGGCAACCACAAAGTGTACCAAGTGCAGGGTAGTCATTAATCGTCCATAAAACAACTGCACGCAAAGTAAACTGTTCTTGCGCATACGCATCATATGTTTCCACACCTGCCTCGAATAACAGCTCTAAGTCATCAATTAATGGTTCCAAAAACACATCAATATCGTTTCCAGGCGCTCCCGATATTAATAACGAAAGCATGATGAACTTTCTTTTCATACACAACCATGGTGGAAGGTTGTAAATGACAGATAGAACCGGCCACACACTGTGATTTCTGTTACCTCTATTTACGTCGACCCCATCAGTTGAAATGCCAAGACGAAGACTTCTAGGATCGTCAGCGATTTCGGGATATTTGTCATCGATGGCTTTCCATGCCGGTGAATCGGATGGGTGTCGTAACACACCGGGTGTTTTGGAACTGGTGGCATGCCATCTTAGATCCTCCGCTGTGGTTTTCACTTGAAACAGTCGTTTCAATCTTGGAATGATGGGGAAATACCACATTACCTTTGCAGGAGTATTGTCGTATAGTTTCTTAGTCCTCTCATCCACCTTCCACCTGGACTCACCACAAGTTGGACATACAGTTAGGTCCTTGTTCTCCTTCCTGTACAGAATACAATCATTGATACACACATGTATCTTGGTGTACCCTGCACCCATTGACTTCAAAATCTTCTTGGCCTCATATGTATTCTTCACAATCTCATTACCTTCAGGTAGCATCTGTTTCAGCAAAACTAAAAGTTCATTAAAAAATTTATCTGATCCCCCATGCTTAGTCTTCAAGTTCAGTAGTTGAACCAAGGCAGATAACTTTGTGAAGGTATGGCATCCTTCATACAGAGGCTTCTCAGCATCCATGAGTCGTTCTTGAAACTTCTCATGGTCCTCATCGAAATTTTCTTCAGTAGCTCTGACCATTTTTATTGTTTCGGCTGCATCCAATGGAACTCCGGAATCGAAAAATGATTCCGTGTGAAGCTCCTCTCCTGCGGGCTCGTCTATCTCTCCATGTTTAATCCACCTTCTATAAGTCTGATCGAATCCCTTTGAAAACAAATGAAATTCTACATCATCAGCCTTAAAAGAGTAATGGTTTAGACAATTAACACAGGGACATGGAATTTCATTACTCTCCAAATTGGTAACTGCAAACAATAAGAATGATTTAACTCCATCGGCATATGATTGCGTGGTTCTACTGGTTTTCATCCAAGACTTATCCATGTTTGTTTTGCAAACAGATACAACAACAAATTAAGATGATTAAAAACGATCAATACTGAAAATCCTTTTCAATAATCTTTACTGTGAACCTGTTTATTGGAGAAGTAATAGGACGGAGGGAAAATTCTGTCGATTGATATGTGAAATTTTCAATTGAGTTCGCTCTAATTTACCCCGCCTCTTTTAATATTTAGCGGGCCCAGTTAGAATCATATTTAAATAAATTAAAACGAAAATTACTCTTGATCCTGAGAAACTCTAGTTCATCCGGTTCTATTACTGAATAACTCTTTATAATCCTGAAGAACTCTAGTTCATCTTCCCTCAATCCTCATGAACTCAGTGGGTAATTTTGACTTTCTTCGTTTAATTTTGACTTCTTAATTTGATTCAAGAGATCGTGTGACAGTAATTTCGGATAATTTCAGATCGTGTGATTAAAATATTAGTGGTTTTTTGATATCGTGTAGGAATTTCAGTTGGAGAACGTGTGAAAATAATTTTTGTAGGATAACCAAAAGTCCAACAATTATAATGTGCAGTCCTCATGAACTCAGTGGGTAATTTTGTAATTAATCAAATAAGACCTATGGTATACTCTAGTGATTACACATCTGATAAGACGCATACTCAAGTGATTTGCACATATAACCATACCACTTGATCAGTAATGAGAAACTTCTCACCTCCAACATCAAAACCTTTTCAAAATCCTTATCAAACCTTTTCTCAAAATCCTTAAGAAACCCTTTCTCAAAACACTCAAATCCTTCTGAAAATGGCAAGCTTGAAAGAATTAGTTGAACATTATTTGCAGATAAAGATTGTTGCTACCCTGGACAGGTACGAGGTGATTATCAGGGCAGAGAGACAGAGTGTCTTAGACGGGATGGCCCTGCTCAACCAGGTACTTACAGAGCCACCAAGTCCATCAAGATACCAGATGGCTACTTTTCTGGTAGAAGAGATACGCGTCTCCGATGCCAGACTTCAAATGTTGGTTCAACAGAGGCAAGAAGCAATGAGTAGGCATTTGGAGTTGATGAAGGAGATGGAATCTAGGTTCCCGTGAACCTCAACATGCAACTGCTCTGTTTCTTTTTTTTTAGGAATGAACATGTAAATTAGGAAACAATTTTGTGTATGGAATTGGAATCAGTAGTATGAAATCCACTTATTGTTATATACTTGTTTATCTATATCTATTTTTGTTTATTAAATCAATCTGTTAAACAAAAACCCTAATCCTCGAAAACAGAGACGATCAAAAACCCTAAACACAAAAAAACAGAACCCCCATTTCCGATTGAAAGATGGAATTTTCATTTTCAAAATTAGAAAACTAGAAAACATGTTCAAATCAACTGTTTTCTATCTCTACATTACATTAGATTTCCGTCGACGATGCGTTGGAGCAGACGGCGACGGAGGTAACGGAGGAGAGGTCGAGCGGTTGTGCGTATAAACCCTAGAAAGTGAACGCCCATTTTCTTTTGTATATATTTGGAAAACGAAAATATAAAACAGAAAACAGTAAAAAAGGTGTTTTCCATTTTTAGTTAAAATTTAGAAAACACTATTTTCTGTTTTCCTAGAAAACAGTAAAAAAGGTGTTTTCCATTTTTAGTTAAAATTCAGAAAACACTATTTTCTGTTTTCCTTGTTTTCTTGGAAAACAGAAATGGAAAACACCCCCTGTTTTCCACAACTAAACGCCCCCTTAAATTTTGGGGAATTATAATTCTAAATAAATTATATAAAAAGATTTAAGATAAAAATTAAATAATGGGTCAATTTGGGGTCAAATGGGTCAATTTGATGTGTTTAGGACCAATGAGTCCCAATAAGGTGTGTAAGTAACCAATAAGTTGTGTTTAGAACCAATGATGGCCCAATTGGTGTGTATGTAACCAATAAGTTGTGTTTAGAACCAATGATGGGCCAATAAGGTGTGTATGTAACAAATAAGTTGTGTTTAGGACCAATGGGACCCAATAAGGTGAGTTTAGGGGAAACGAGGGCCAGTTGGGACCAATGAGTCCCAGTAAGGTGTGTATGTAACCAATAGGCATGTTTAGGACCAATGATGGCCCAATAAGGTGTGTATGTAACCAATAAGCATGTTTAGGACCAATGATGGCCCAATAAGGTGTATGTAACCAATAAGTTGTGTTTAGGACCAATGAGACCCAATAAGGTGTGTTTAGGGGAAACGAGGGCCTGTTGGGACCAATGAGTCCCAGTAAGGTGTGTATGTAACCAATCAGCATGTTTAGGACCAATGATGGCCCAATAAGGTGTGTATTAAATAAAGTTGTGTTTAGGACCAATGAGACCCAATAAGGTGAGTTTAGGGGAAACGAGGGCCAGTTGGGACCAATGAGTCCCAGTAAGGTGTGTATGTAACCAATAGGCATGTTTAGGACCAATGATGGCCCAATAAGGTGTGTATGTAACAAATAAGTTGTGTTTAGGACCAATGAGACCCAATAAGGTGTATGTAACAAATAAGTTGTGTTTAGGACCAATGAGACCCAATAAGGTGTATGTAACAAATAAGTTGTGTTTAGGACCAATGAGACCCAATAAGGTGTGTTTAGGGGAAACGAGGGCCTGTTGGGACCAATGAGTCCCAGTAAGGTGTGTATGTAACCAATAAGCATGTTTAGGAGCAATGATGGCCCAATAAGGTGTGTATGTAACAAATAAGTTTTGTTTAGGACCAATGAGACCCAATAAGGTGTGTTTAGGGGAAACGAGGGCCAGTTGGGGCCAATGAGTCCCAGTAGGGTGTGTTTAGGGGAAACGAGGGTCAGTTGGGACCAATGAGTCCCAATAAGGTGTGTATGTAACCAATAGGCATGTTTAGGAGCAATGATGGCCCAATAAGGTGTGTATGTAACCAATAAGCATGTTTAGGACCAATGAGTCCCAATAAGGTGTGTTTAGGGGAAACGAGGGCCATCTGGGACCAATTAGTCCCAATATTAAGGTGTGTATGACGTAACCAATAGGCATATATGTTTAGGACCAATGATGGCCCAATAAGGTGTGTATCTACCAAATAAGTTGTGTTTAGGACCAATGAGACCCAATAAGGTGAGTTTAGGGGAAACGAGGGCCAATTGGGAGCAATTAGTCCCAATAAGGTGTGTATGTAACCAATAAGCATGTTTAGGACCAATGATGGCACAATAAGGTGTGTATGTAACAAATAAGTTGTGTTTAGGACCAATGAGACCCAATAAGGCGTGTTTAGGGGAAACGAGGGCCAGTTGGGACCAATGAGTCCCAGTAAGGTGTGTATGTAACCAATAAGCATGGTTAGGACCAATGACGGCCCAATAAGGTGTGTTTAGGGGCAATGAGGGTCATTTTAGGATACAATTATCATTAAATTTATTGCTTAGTATTCCATTTTACATTTAAAGATTATTTTAAAGGTATGTTTAAAATAAAGTTAAATACGATTTGCGTTCCTGTGGTTTGGTGGTTTTAACTTTTTGAGTCCATGTTAACTCTTTAAAATTCAAGATAAATCGTATTAATTGAGTTTATATTAAATCCGATAAATGCTGTCACGTCCTTATTAGCTGAGATGTTTTCACCCGGATCGATCCTATTAATCCCCAAATTACTTCCCACCATTTTTCAAATTTCCCAAAATTCATTGATCAGTTCCTATTCAACTCCCTCTAACCAAAACTTTATCACCAAAACGATTCATTACTCTCTTCTTCCATATATCACTAAAAGTTCATCTACCTAATTGATTGATCAGTTCCGGATTCATCACACTATCATCTTCAGAAGATCACTACCTAATTCCCGTCAGTATATATTAATTTCACTGTCATCTTCAGTAGATCATTTTCATCTCAATTATTTCATCTTAATTATTCCATCGCATTTATTTCATTAATTCTCTATTTATTTCACTGTCATCTACAGGATTCATCTGATTTAACAATGGAAATTGAAGGTGAAGCATATGACAATGAATATAATTATTCGGAAGATGATGAAATGTATAACAATGCCGATCAATCGGATAATGAAGAGGAAATGGATAACAATACTGACGATGATTCGGGTGAAGAGGACATGGAAAACATTGATGCCCAAGTCGAAAATGATGCCCAAGTTGATACCCAAGTAGTCGACAATGAGAATGTGGAAGCCTCTGCTCCCCAAGCAAACAAGAGGGGGATGACGCGGTTGGTACAGTGGCGTGCCAGATTTGAGAAAAATGGTGAGGAAAAATGGCCACTAACATTTGATGCGCTGGGAAGGGTTGGCGGGGTCCATAGACCAAAATTTTCGAGTTTTATGGGAGACATTGTAAGGGCAGGGGTTGGATTGAGGTATCTAGAATGGAGGAAGGTGCCAATAGAGGACAAGAACAAAATGTGGGCAGCGATTCAGGTTATGAAACAGATTAAACATTTTCTCATATTAGGTTTGTTATTGAATTCCATGCGACTAAAATATCCTGTCATATGTTATTTTTTTAGAAATATTTCAAAATTGAAGACTTTCGAAGGAGAGCTATAATGGTACGGCTTGGTGGGTTGCTAAGGAGTTTTAGAAGAAATATGTTGGAAAAACACATTCGTCCCAACCTAGCAAAACCCACCGTGCTTGAGAAAGTTCCAAAGATGTATCGCACTATTGTGAAAAAGGAAGACTGGGACAGATTTGTAGCATATACAAGATCTGAAGAATTCGAGGTTTTTATTCAATTCAAACTGCAGATTTCATTAAGTAAGCTAATAAGTGTTAATTAATGAGATTATAATTATATATCCTACTGTTCTGTTGGAAAGGCTGCGTCAAAGATTGGAAAAGAGGTTCGAGCAAATTATACTTATGATCATTCAATGGGGCGGGGAGGATACGTCTTTCTGAGAGAAAAACTGGTAATAAGCTAAGTGTGTTACACCCAGTCATGGTTAAGAACGTTTATGTTTCAAGTCTGATATATATTATTATTATAATACAAGGTACAAAACAAAGAAATTGCAGCTGATGATTGCCCCTCTCGAGCGTTTATGTGGAGGAAAGGAAGGGTAAATAAAGAGGGGGAATACAAAACCCCTGTGGTGAAGGGCATAGCAGATGATATAGTAAGTTTAATTGCTATATATATACCTAATTATTCACATGTTAAAAATTAACAGCACCTCATTAAATTAACTAAATTATATTACTGCAGGCCGAGAATGAAACAAAGATAAATGCGGGATCTGTGACAGTAGAACCGGGAACGGATGCCCTGACACTGGTCCTTGGCAAGGAAAGGGGTGGATACCTAAAAGGTATTGGGTATGGAGTGACTTCCCGTGGATATTGGGGTGCTCCAAAAGGGCGATCAAAAGAACGGATCGAAAAACTTGAGGCGGAACTAATAAATGAAAGACAGCTGCGTGAGAAAAAGGATCAAGAGGTTGAGCGCCTCACTGATATGGTTAAATCACAGGATGAGAGAATTGATAAGCTTATGGCGGCTATGGAGTCTGTGATTCAAGATAAACAAGTTCATAGAGCGTCTGTAAGGGACAAACTATATATATATATATATATATATATATTTATTTATTAATTAATTAACTAATTGAATTAATTGTACATAGGACATGATCAATTCTGCGCGCAATACATCGCGGAAACAATCTACTCAATCAAACTCATCTCAAAGGTCGGCCGATAAGGTACGGATTTGAAACAGTTCTGAATTTGAGTTGATCTGGAAGATTCTAGTTCATCTGGATGAACATGCGTCTCTACTTATAGTTCATCCGGATAGTTAGAGTTCATCCGGATAGTTAAAGTTCCTCAGGATAGGTAAGGTTCATCAGGATAGTAAAAAGTTCATCAGGATAGTTAGAGTTCATCGGGATAGTTAGAGTTGATCCGGAAGATTCTAGCTAGTTCATCTGGATGAACATGCGTCCCTAGTTATAGTTCACCGTGTTGGTTATAGTTCATCCGGATAGTTATAGTTCAGCAGTATAGGTAAAGTTCATCAGGATAGTCAAAGTTCATCAGGATAGTTAGAGTTGTTCCGGAATATAATTAATAATTAACTGTGCCGGCTATGATAAGTTCATCAGGATAGTTAAAGTTCATCAGGATAGTTAACTAATGTTTAGCCGGTTATGATCGATATGATTTTATTAATTAATTGAATTGTAGGTCTCTTCTGCGACTCTATCACAACACACTCCTACATCTACAACAGCGTCGCAAAAGGAAAGGGTAACTATTTTAATTTACACAGTTGTGTACTTCCCTTATAACTAATTGCTATATGATCATTTAATTAAATGCTGATGCTGTCTTTAGGTGAGAAAGAGAAAAATGACAGAAGCAGCAGCTGCTGCAGCCAGTGATGCTGGGGCATCAGAGCAGGAAGTGGTATATATATATATATATAATTAATTTAGAAATTTGACAAATCGCTTTGACGTTATCGTTAATTAATATATATATATGTTAATTACTAATCAGTTAATTACATGGTGTCAATTTAGGAAAAGAATAAGAGACATGCAAAACCTGCAGCTCGTAAAGTACCTCCTAAGAAGAGTGATCTTCAGTTGGAAAAACCAAATAATTATGATGCCACTGCAGCTGCTATCGATCTGCAGCCAGTAATCCAAGAGGTATAGATTAGTATATACCACAATTTTTGTATTCTATTTTTTACTTTAATTAATTAATTGTTTATATATATGCTATAATTAATATTATTATTATTATTATTATGTCACTTCTGATCAGGGGAGGCAAACTGCGACGTTGCACATGGAGTGGGATCCACTGAACGTCGTGGGAATGGGTGAATTATTACCAAAAGAAAAAGATGAGAAGATTCATGGAAGTCCATTAGCTCCTGGTTGCCGTAGAATTAGAGTTTATCAGGTCAAAAAGGGTGCAACATTTTTACCATTCCCAGTAGATGGTAAAACAACGCTTTCGGAGGTTGAAAATAATTATATTATTGCATGGCCGATTAACCGAATGATCCTTCATTCTAATAACAAGTCAGATAGATCACAGCCGGTTGATCATTCTACGGTGCAAAAAGTATTGGAACAACCACAGGTAATTACTACATTAATTAATCGTATCCGCTAATTAATTAACTTTATATATATATATATATATATCTGATCGGTTTTATTTGTCATGTTTCCAGGTAAATAATGATCGGAAAAAGATGCAGAAAGTAGTGTACGTAGCACCAAACCAGCTGAAGAATCAAAATGCGATAAATAGAAAAATCACACGGCTAAAAAAAGGGAATTAAGAATGATAACACACTAAAAATCCCTAACACATCACCGACCCTGATCTCACTCATCAGACACACAGAACAATCTATATGCAAATTTAAAATGTTTAAAAACCAAAGTTTAATAGACCGAAAGTTTAAACAGAAGTTTTTTGAGTAGCAAAAGCATAAATTAAACAAAACAAGTTTGAAAGTTTTGGATGCACACCGACATCAGGATAACAATCCAAAAGTCACCAAATGTTTATGTAAGACGATGCATCATCTAGTAAGTGGTCCCAGCCGTGTTGCACAAGGACCTGAGAAGAAACATGCTATAAAGTGTCAACACATGGTTGGTGAGTCATAGGTTTTAAATACAAGTACAGTTCAAAGTTTATTCAAAACAATACCGCTAGTCTCCACGAGGGTAATTATTCATAGGGCTACCGAGGTCCTTACAATCCAGATTATTATTATCATACCAGTAGATAGCTAGTCTACAAAGTTTGTGACACATAGTGATCACGTACCCAGAGCTGACTTCCAAAATTTGGCCTTTATATCATGCATTGTCGTACATGATTCTATTAGGATAATAAAACACCTGTTCCACTCCCTCCAAGGCAAGTGGGGCTAGAGCGACTAGCTCGGGCGGGGCTCGTCAGGCCTAGTAGATCTACTCATTTACTCAGTATTTCACCACTATTCCCTGATATGAACTCGTACATTAGTAAAGGACTTTTCCAACTTCGAAATATACAAATCACTCATGTTCACTAGATTGGTATAATAATTCCTTTCAGTTTTATAAAAGTGCCTTACCGCATGTCTTCTTCCCCCAGAGTGAAAAACAGTAAAAGTAGGGGCCGTATGTCACACCCCAACCGACGGCGGAATATGCGGGGCGCGATGATCTTCCAGATGCACACAACACTATTAAATATTACGGTATTCTTAATCATCCAATTTCATAAATTCAAATTATACGTAATTCAATTGAGGGTAATATAACAATAATAACACAATAACTCATTTCGATTAGGTCTCACTAACTAAGTCCGCATGCATCCTAAGGTGTCATCAACATGATATCATCATCTTGTAACAAAACCTACAACATGTACAAAATAAAGGTCAACTACAAATAGTTGGTGAGTAAACATAGGTTTAGTATACTAAGATAGATTAAAACATGCGATTAATGAGTTAAGTGAGATCCAATATGATAACTTGTAATGAACCAAAGCACAGAAGAGCGACACACTCAAGCCCTTGGCATTTTGGCTTTCAATCACCTGACGCCAAAAACCTGGTAAGCCAAGCAGGTTGCCACACAAACAGATCCGTTATTGTAACCTCGGCTCAAATGAGTTAATGAGATACGTCTAATGTTCGAGTTCTAGTTCGAGTTCCTTAACTAATTGATCCAGCAATAATTCACACTAGTTCACATATAAGATCACACATAACCACATAGAGTTCGCATGTAATGTTTGAGCAACAGATAAATATCATGAGTTTGATATCGTTACATGTTGTACCCCAAAACGTTTAAAAGAAAGAGGGGTTATGAATACTCACCTGGTACTGGAGACACAACTGAAAGAAAGACACCGCGAAAATGAGATGGTTGGACCGGAAGAGGACCTTAACGACTAGACGAGATATAGAAATTAATAAATAAATAAATAAATGATTTATTTAAGTGATCGCACATGCATTTATCCACATAAAGTAGACACGACACTTGATCATGCGACCACAAAATAGATATTAACATTGATATTTATTTTTCATTGCGACCTAAAATATATATGTTTCATGAAATCATCTAGAACCAAACTTGAGCACAAATATACTACACTAAGCATCCAATCATACATGCATATCACATACAACATCATACATGCAAGAATCATACCATGTGTTCATCATAATCCATATCTATTTATTCATATACTTTTATTTTTATGATAAAACCTAGCTTTACTATATTACATGCAAGCATTCAATCAAGATCACGACTTAACCATATTATTATCATCAAACATGTAACTTTTCATCAATACATCCAAGATCTATAAATTTCCTAAACATATTACCATCAAGTCATCACCTTTATTCCTAAACATGCATATGTAAATGTAGATATTTAACTACCAATGATCCTACATCATCAAGCATGACACTTTAATCATCCAAAACCTAGACCCATCATAAAAATGACACCTTTTCATGATTCATGCATAAAAACTTCACCTTTAACATGTATCATGCAAGATTCATCATTGGCTCATAAAGAATCCATACTTTAATCACCAAAAACCTAATCTTTTTACATAAAGATCACATTTTTAACATAATTATCACTAGATCTATACACAACAAGCATGCATGGATAAGATCTAACTCAGATCTATCATAAAAATCCAATCTTGAAGCATGTGAAGCAAGTAAACATGAAGGTTAAGACATACCACGTAAAAGATGACGAATGATGATGAGATAAACCTTGGATCTTCATAAATCTTGCTCAAAACTCAAGAAAATAGTGATGATGATGATGATCTAACAGCGGGGGTGGGGGTGGGGGGCTATGGCTGTTTGAGTTTGATGAGCATGGGTCAAAAGGGCTTAAAATGAATTTATTATGTGTCGAATTAGGGTTCCGCCCGACTTGTGGTCTTGGCGTGTTGCAAGGGAGGGGTTGCCAGGTTGTTACGACACCCGTCGCTCGTTGGTGATCATTCTTCGTTTGATTTCCTCGTTTTGCGTGCTTGGTTCTTCGTTATTCGACGTTTTCGAGTTTCGATTTCTCCTATTTCTTAGTTTTACTATTCCCATTACGATAACCACATTTAATCCAATCATATCGAATATAAATACGTTACATAACAAATCACGGTTATCAAATAATGCACATAACGAGTTTTGGTCGGTTTTGACATACGTATCACTTTTAGGTTAATCACCAACATTTCGTGACTTAACTTAGTGTGCGATGACTCATGATATGATTTGTGATTATTAAACTCGTATATGTGTTAAAATTGACATGCATTATCTAAATACGAGATTCTCGATAAACGACGAACTGTGTACGGAAATAACGGTGTTAAAAAAGTTAACGGCGTATCCATTTAAAAAAAACTGGATGAAAGTTAGGATTGGTGGAAAGGATTTTAAAATATGGAATTATTATCGGTCAATAGGTAAAAGTTGGAATTGTTTAAATCAAATTTTCCTATATATAATGTATTATTTTTTGTTAAAAGCGTAATTTTATTTTGTATTATCAGGTTAATTATCATTTAATGTAGAAATTATTGATTCTATTAAAATATATATATTTTTATTTTTTTCACATATGCGTGTGATATCCCTTTATGACGGGAGCTTCCTTAACGCACATAATACACATTTACGACGCACATTTTTACGCGTCTAAACGGGATTACACACATTTTGCACGTCATGAAGCTTATTGACGGGGTTTTCCTTGACGCGCAAATACACGTCATCTGACATTTTTCTTGACGCGCAAAAAGCATTATGAAAATAAGTTGTTTTCTGTAGAGTGAACAAAGCTTAAAATACTTTTACAATACTTGTAAATTTTGTAACAAATACACCACAAACAAAGCTTGGGACACATGTACAATGTGGAGCAAAATTTGTAGAATAAGTTGATCTTTTTGTATATATAGTAATTATTACTCTTAACTAATTAAAGTTAAATATTATTTCTAGTGTGTATATTGATATATTCGGGTGTCAATACTCATCGATTCCCAATTACTTGGAGCCCAAGAATGCTATCTTTATATTCGTTTCTACATAACAATAGAAACTGAAACACAAGTCAAGATGCTATACGTACAAATACTTAGAACCAGGAAGCTACATTTCTACTAAATTATATATATTAACAATTTGAATTTGTTATCCGTGACTTGATTTACTGTATATCGTTTGAACGAATATCATTTCTCCACGTTTTGTTGGGACGAATATCATTTCTCCACGTTTAAAGCCGCGTGTTTAGTGTAACAAAAACATCATTTTTAAGTTGGACGCGTGTAACTTCTTTAACACAACGTTTATCTTTCTCAAGTCTCAATCACAGACACCACACCGAGTCTCTCAATTTTCTTAGGTTCTGTTTCACTCATCTGATCAGGTAATGAAGTGGATTCGGGTGGTTTTCATCGGCGATGGAGAGAGAGAGTTGAAGAGCCAAAATCGTCGGTGTCGGTGCAACAGTAAAAGCCAATCCGAACAAACGAATGTTGATCGTGACGGTGGCGGAAGATGAGGTTTCCGTTGTGTGGTAGAGAAGATCGTCAATGGTGGAGTTGTTGATTCAACAATGCCTCCTTCCTGTTTCGTCATCCGCTGGGTGCTGATTGCTTCCTTTTGCCATTGCGTGGCCATCAACAAAAATCCCACTCTGTTCCCAATTTCTTACGGAGCAACTTCTGGGTGATAGGACTGACTCCGTAACCCTTTATTGGCAAGCTTTTCGACGTTTTTTTCCCTTTGATTGCTGAGTGATTGCTATAATGTGGTACGTATCTACCTTCTTATTCTTCTTCCTTCAATTTTTATGTTTGATGTTTGCCGCTCCGGTACACGTCTTTAGAAATTAGTACCTTAATATACTAATTTTGTCGTTCATAATCTATCGCCGTTGGATTTGTAATTGGTTTTTTGCTTCTTTAATTTTTTTTACTCGATTTCTATTTACTTCATGGCTGAATTTAGTCTTTTTGTGGTTAATTACACATAGAGCGTAGGAAGCAAACCATTCTATATTTTAAGTATTAGATTGCATACAATTAACCGCCAGACATTAAGGTGGTGTTTGTTTTTTTTGAAAAAACTCTTCTGTCCTCTTATGTCTGCGTCGCGCAGACCACGCGCAGACATTTAGGTCTGCAGACTGTTTGTTTTTCCGAAGACATTTCATTAAAAAATGTCTGCGCGGCCTCTTCCTGGTGCAGATGTGGCTCAGTCACTTCTAACATCTTCTGACATCTTCTAACCTTCTATTTGAACTGTTTTTTTCATAAAAAAACATTTTAAACATTAAAAAACGTTTCTAAACAATTTCTTTTAATGTTTTTTTAAACATTTTTAATTTCTAAAAAAACTTTTTAAATATTTTAAAAAGACAATTCTAAAAAAACTTTTGTATACAAATTTTAAAAAACGTATTTTAAACAATTTTCTTTAAAACGTTTTAAACAGTTATTTAAAAAAACTAAACATTTATTTAAAAAAATGTTTTAATATTGTTTAAAAAACGTTTTTTAAATAGCTTTTATATAACATTTTTGTACTTTATTTAAAAGAAAACATTTTTAAATAAAAAACTATTGGTTAAAATATGCAGAAAGAAAATAAAAAAGTTTAAATGGTAATTATCTATAAGTTTAAAAAACGGTTTATTTAAATTTCAGTTTATTTTAGCAGTCTGCAGAAGTTAAAAAACAAACACTATTCTTCTTACAGACTGCAGACGTTTAGTCCACCTCTTCTTCTACAGATGTCTGCAGATGTGGTTCGCAGACTGCAGACATTTTACCTCTTAAAAAACAAACAGCACCTAAGCTATAGCAGAAGGTAATATGCACTTTCAAAAAACTTAAAAAGAAACTTAACAATTTTGGCCTCTTTGACCCATATCACAGTTTCTTTTTAATATGTACCCGACATTTAAGAATTAAGTCGTTGAAGCAAAAGTCACAGTTAACCGAAAGAAAATAACAAAACTATATAGTAATCAATAAAGTAGTCAATCTGCTCACAATATCACTGGTTAAAAGTTAAATCAACCGACCAAGCAACCTAAGAAGCTAAATCTAAGTCCAACAGGAGCTTCAACCTAAAGAAACCATGATGCAAAAGCCAAAAGCCCGTTTGATATTCTCCACAATTATTAATCACCCATCTGGATCATGGTGTAAGCATCATTTGGACCAGATCACAAATACCATCCAAATTAAGAAATTATGTTTACCAATAGCATAAAATCTTTGTTGACTGCAGAAGTCAAATATTGGACCAATAAAGTCAGTTTGATTGAACTTTACATGGTAATTCTAATATTTTACTCAAAAAACATATCAAGGTTCGAGAGACATACTCACAAATTTTCTGTTCCTCTAATGACATCAATGATTTTGATTAAGCTTTTCATAGTAACTAGATTTAACACTTTTATAAAAGTTACTAGGAGTTTATTGAATTCTAATGTCTCATAAGTATTAATTGAGCATCAGTATTAATTATTGGTATTAACTTAAGAGTTAATTTAAAGACTATGTAAATTAGGTAAAAACGAATGGTGGCCCGCCGCAACGCGCAGGTAGGTCACCATCTCGTAATATCACTAAAACTGATAATTATCTTATTATATACTAACAAACCTCATAATCTCTGCTAGGATAATAAAACACCCGTTCCACTCCCTCCAAGGCAAGTGGGGCTAGAGCGACTAGTTCGGGCGGGGCTCATCAGGCCTAGTAGATCTACTCAATATTTCACCACTATTCCCTGATATTAATTGGTACACTAGTAAAGGACTTTTCCAACTTCGAAAAATACAAATCACTCATGTTCACTAGATTGGTATAATAATTCATTTCAGTTTTACAAAAGTGCCTTACCGCATGTCTTCTTCCCCTAGAGTGAAAAACAGTAAAAGTAGGGGCCGTATGTCACACCTCAACCGACAGCGGAATATGTAGTGCGCGATGATCGTCCAGATGCACACAACACTATTAAATGTTACTGTATTATTAATCATCAAATTTCATAAATTCAAATTATACATAATTCAATTGAGGGTAATATAACAATAATAACACAATAACTCATTTCGATTAGGTCTCACTAAGTCCGCATGCATCCTAAGGTGTCATCAACATGATATCATTATCTTGTAACAACAACATGTACAAAATAAAGGTCAACTACGAATAGTTGGTGAGTAAACATAGGTTTAGTATACTAAGATAGATTAAAACATGCGATTAATGAGTTAAGTGAGATCCAATATGATAACTTGTAATGAACCAAAGCACATAAGAACGACACATTCAAGCCCTTGGCATTTTGGCTTTCAATCACCCGGCGCCAAAAACCTGGTAAGCCAGGCGGGTTGCCTCACCAACAGATCCGTTATTGTAACCCCGGCTCAAATGAGTTAATGAGATACGTCTAAAGTTCGAGTTCTAGTTCGAGTTCCTTAATTCGAGTTCCTCAATTAATTGATCCAGCAATAATTCACACTACTTCACATAACCACATACAGTTCACATGTAATGTTTGAGCAACAAATAAAGATCATGAGTTTGATATCGTTACATGTTGTACCCCAAAACGTATAAAAGAAAGAGGGGCTATGAATACTCACTTGATACTGGAGACATAACTGAAAGAATGACACCACGAAAATGAGATGGTTGGACCGGAAGAGGACCTTAACGATTAGACGAGATAGAAAACTTAATAAATAAATAAATGCTTTATTTAAGTGATCGCACATGCATTTATCCGCACAAAGTAGACACGACACTTGATCATGCGACCACAAAATAGATATTAACATTGATATTTATTTTTCATTGCGACCTAAAATATATATCTTTCATGAAATCATCTAGAACCAAACTTGAACACGGATATACTACACTAAGCATCCAATCATACATGCATATCACATACAACATCATACATGCAAGAATCATACCATGTGTTCGTCATAATCCATATCTATTTATTCATATACTTTTATTTTTATGATAAAACCTAGCTTTACTATATTACATGCAAGCATTCAATCAAGATCACGACTTAACCATATTATTATCATCAAACATGTAACTTTTTATCAATACATCCAAGATCTATAAATTTCCTAAACATATTACCATCAAGTCATCACCTTTATTCCTAAACATGCATATGTAAATGTAGATATTTTACTACCAATGATCCTACATCATCAAGCAGCATGACACTTTAATCATCCAAAACCTAGACCCATCATAAAAATGACACCTTTTCATGATTCATGCATAAAAACTTCACCTTTAACATGTATCATGCAAGATTCATCATTGGCTCATAAAGATCCATACTTTAATCACCAAAAACCTAATCTTTTTACATAAAGATCACATTTTAACATAACTATCACTAGATCTGTACACAATAAGCATGCATGGATAAGATCTAACTCAGATCTATCATAAAAATCCAATCTTGAAGCATGTGAAGCAAGTAAACATGAAGGTTAAGACATACCACGTAAAAGATGACGAATGATGATGAGATAAACCTTGGATATTCATAAATCTTGCTCAAAACTCAAGAAAATAGTGATGATCGATGATGATTTAACAGCATGGGGGGTGGGGGGGGGAATGGTTGTTTGAGTTTGATAAGCATGGGTCAAAAAGGCTTAAACTGAATTTATTATGTGTCGAATTAGGGTTCTGGCCGACTTGTGGTCTCGCGTGTTGCAAGGGAGAGGTTGCCAGGGTGTTACGACACCCGTCGCTCCTTGGTGATCATTCTTCGTTTGATTTCTTTGTTTTACGTGCTTGGTCCTTCGTTATTCGACGTTTTCGAGCTTCGATTTCTCCTATTTCTTAGTTTTACTATTCCCATTACGATAACCACATTTAATCCAATCAAATCGAATATAAATATGTTACATAACAAATCACGGTTTTCAAATAATGCACATAACGAGTTTTGGTCGGTTTTGACATACATATCACTTTTAGGTTAATCACCAACATTTCGTGACTTAACTTAGTGTGCGATGACTCGTGATATGATTTGTGATTATTAGACTCATAAATATCTTAAAATTGACATGCATTATCCAAATACGAGATTCTCGATAAACGACAAATTGTGTATCGAATTAACAATGTTATAAAAATTAACGGCGGGTCCATTAAAAAAAAAAACTGGATGAAAGTTGGGACTAGTGGAAAGGATTTTGAAAGATGTGATTATTATCGGCCAATAGGTAAAACTTGGGATTATTTAAATCCAATTTTCCTATATATAATGTATTATTTTTTGTTAAAAAGTGTAATTTTATTTTGTATTATCAGGTTAATTATCATTTAATGTAGAAATTATTGATTCTATTAAAAAATATATATATTTATTTTTTTCACATCTGCGTGTGATATCCTTTTATGACCGGAGCTTTTTTGACGCACATAATACACATTTACGACGCGCATTTTTACGCGTCTAAACGGGATTACACTCATTTTACGTGTCATAAAGCTTCTTGACGGGGTTTTCCTTGACGCACAAATACACGCCATCTGACACTTTTCTTGACGCACAAAAAGCATCAGTTGTTTTCTGTAGAGTGAACAAAGCTTAAAATACTTTTACAATACTTGTATAATTTGTAACAAATACACCACAAACAAAGCTTAGGACACATAGTACAATGTGGAGCAAAATTTGTAGAATAAGTTGATCTTTTTGTATATATATAGTAATTTACTCTTAACTAATTAAAGTTAAATTTTATTTCATAGTGTGTATGTTCATATATTCGGGTGTCAATACTCATCGATTCCCAATTACTTGGAGCCCAAGAATGCTATCTATATATTCGTTTCTACATAACAATAGAAACTGAAACACAAGTCAAGATGCTATACGTGCAAATACTTAGAACCAGGAAGCTACATTTCTACTAAATAATATCACTAAAACTGATAATTATCTTATTATATACTAACAAACCTCATAATCTCTGCTGCACAATTTCCACATAAAGTGATAAAACCAACTGATTCCGGTAAGGATTTTCACGACGGACGACTAATCGGCCCTACCGGCGACCGGAAACCACCTGCAACGACGTCGTCGTAAACACAAAAGTGAAACGCCGCCTTAATCCCCTGCTTCTCCGCCCTCGCACAATCCTTGCACAATTCTCGACTCCGTCCGCTCTCAACGGTTCCGTACGCGGAAATTAAACCAGAATTCAACGGCGAATAGAGTACGCGATTCCAATTCACCACCGCGTTTACGTAATTCTCCTTCATCATCTGCAAATCCTGAAACCGATCGTCGTATCCGTACGGATTATATCCAAACGAAACACGTTCGTCGATCAAATCAACATGATTCCGACTCAATTGCAACAAATGCGCAGGTGAAACTATCGGCGCAAACGGAATCTGCTTATTAGGTTTCCTCCGTCGATCTCTTCGAGACCGCTTCAATACCACCAGAAAGTAACAATTCTTCTCTAACACTATAACAGCGAAGTTAACCTTACCTGTAATCAGAATTTTCCGTCGCTCCGACGGAATCTTCGAGACGTCGCCGTCGACGAAGTACGTCGTTAGATTATTGTACGAAATTCCGACGGTTTCCTTCAACATCTTCTGAAATTGCTTGAAATCAAGCTGCGGACGGATGTGAATGTTGCCGACGTCCATCTCACGGTCGCCGTCGTAGAGTACCACCGGAAACACCGCCGATTCATCTTCTAATTCCACCATGATTGATAAAGAAGGTTTTGAGAATCCTGAAAAAGGCTTGAGCTATATATATAAAGAGGCAGGGTTTTGATTAAGGCGGTTAGAGGGTATAATGGTAATTCTGATTGGCTTCGAGATACTTATCGTTGAGGTTACTTGGGGCCCAAGCAGACATATGAATTGGCAACGCTAGCGCGTGAATCTTACACGACGATTCCGGCTTGTGGTTGTTTCTGTAAGGAAAATGCCCAAGTTTATCTTTTGTGGTAAATGACGATAATACCCCTGCGTGTTGTGAGAATGTTAAGTTCGTTTAAAAGATACCTTACCTTTGACCAAAAATTCATGCCCGAAATAGGAAAAAGGTTTCACGAGTAAAGTTCAATACAATCTACAAGGGGAGCGAATGGCATTGTACTTTAGATATTTTTTAGTTTTTATTTTTATCTCTTAATTAATTAAGCCCATTAATATACTTTTACTTAATACTTTATATTTAATAATTTTTTTAAAAGAATCTAACTACGCAATATTTTATAACTTTTTTTTTCTGAACATTTTAACCTAAGTTCTATTAAAAACAGAGCTTCTTTTGAAAAAGCAACTAAGTCTCGTAATTGACTTTCTATAACTCTTAAAAAAATTACGAAAGTTGAAGATAATATTTTAACTGATTGGTTAAAAATATTGTAAAAAGAAGAGCTCAAATAAATAGAGTTTTGTAATAGGAGAGAAAGTGCAAGCAATTATATAAAATTTTAAAAAGTTTGAGTTAAAAAAAGTCTTTAAACTTATAAAATTTATGAAAAAGTTTCTTTTTCTAAATAAAATTTAAAACTGAGTTTTTAAAATATTAGAAATAAAGAATGTGATGAATTTTAAATATTAGAAAAAAATTATAAAAAACATAAGATTATTTGTTAAAAATATATCCAAATAAAAATCTTAAAATAAAAGTATAGATTGTGATAAATAGTATAGATTTTTTAAAAGGTATTAGTTATAGAAAAAAAATAAGGAGTAAAACATTACATATGCAATTGATTTGTATGTCGAGAGAAGTTTGAGGTTTGAGAAGAATATTGTGCTGAGGTTTGAGATTCAAGTAAAAATTCAATTATTTTTAAAAAACATAATAATACTTTAAAAAACAAACAAAAATAAGTTTACCCGTTAAAAATTCAAAAACCATAATGTTTTTATTTTCACGAACCCACAGTTGCCCACTGTAAATAATAGTATAAAAATAAAAAATATGTAGGGGCTTTACTTTGAAGACATTGACGATTTTTAAATATTTGAGAAAATAAAAAAAAAATCTTTTAAGTTTATAATTATAAGTTTATCTGTTAAAATTTCAATAAAGATAAGTTAAATTGTTAAAAGAAAAGTTCGACTTTAAGTTAATCTGTTAAATTGCATTTAAAAAAACAAAGTCCAATGAGTTATAAATTTAAAACATTAAAGATTTAAACAACATTTAAAAATAAAGATTTAAAACGTAATTTCTTAAAAAAAATTAATTATGGCGAATAAATTTCATATTTGGCGAATAGGGTTGGAGAATACCTAATTTTCTAAATATTTTATTAAGAATTCCGACGAATAGGTTTGGAGAATACTCTTCAAATTGGCGAATGATTTTAGAAAATAGAGAATGATTATATGAAATAGAGAATAGGACTGGAGAATATATACAAAAATAAATGACATGTCAATATCCTATTGGTGTGACATTTTAATAAAAAGTTTGGTCAACGGCTATTTTGTCAATTTATATATGGTCAATGGCCATTTTCATAATTTTCCCATCTACAAGATCAAAACATTAAATGAATAAATAAAAGTAATACATAGAAAATTATAAATAAATATTGGATAAAGATCACGGCCATCTTATTTTTTTATAACGCTAATTACGATTTTTTTTTTTGTGTTATAAACAAACTAAAGATCGACCGCGCGTTGCTGCGTAATTTAGAAAAATATCTAAAAAAGTGAATAAAATAGAAAAAATTATAGAATTATAAGGGTTATATAACTTTTGTATAAACCCATCTCTCAAAAATTCAAAATGTTATATTCCATATCTTTAACTTTTAATTGTTCATGTCAGTGCACTTAATATCTGTATTACATCCCATATTTAAAGTCAACCTGTCGTTTCAAATAAAATTCTCCGTATCCAAGCACTTTCAGTATAAAATATTTTTATTTGGTGTTGTTTATATATACAAATGAGAAAGTAGCTTGTGGAATCGTGCCTAAAAAACAGCTGAAACTTATATCTTATATATACATAGGTGTCGACTTTGTTTCATAACACCAGGTTCAGATGAGTTGGTAAATATGTTACTTTTTCTTTTTGGGACCCGGTTTCGAGTCCTTCGCGGGTATAAAAGTTCTTGCCGGGTTTTTTTTCCTTTTGTTAAATCTTTCTTGCCGCCTTCATAGCTCACATACGTGTACGTTTTTCCTCTTCGTAGGCTATGTAGGTTTGAACACTCATCGAATATCAGGCTTATCTTCCGTCTTCTCTCTTTTGGTATTCATCACGCTCTTTTTCTCTTCATCAACCAGGTTAGTATATTGTTCAGATTTGGTTTGATTTTTTGTTCCTTTATGTGAACGATTATATGTTATCAACCACACGTTGTCGCGGTTATCTAAACCTTAACTTTGACACTTGATTTGTCAGTTTACATTTACTTTAACTCTATATACGTCCTTTATAATATCAATGTTATCTAATTGAAAGTGGCTCATCTGAAATTGGGTAAATACCGAATTCTAAAAGATGTTTGGTATAATTAGTTAGTAAATAAAGAATTGTTACATACGGTTCAAATATACATTATTCTTCGTACTCATTAAAATTTTTGTTAATTTGATCTAAATTTCATAGAACCTGCGGTTCCAATGAAATAATGGACTTGTAATTACCATTCTGAGGAGAAGTTCTTCACTTATTCGTTTGACTAAAAAAGTCCAAATATTTGATCATAAAAGTCAATTCAATCAAAGATATGTTACAGCTAACTAAAAATTATATACATTTGACTGTAACTAAGCATAGGTATTAAATACAAGCATAAACAATTATGTGCAGGTTTTTGACCCATGTAATTATTCAAAAAAGGGCCATGGCAAATATATATAAAATGAAAAACAAAAATAGAGGAGTTAATATTAATATGAAATAATAGAATTAAAAAGGAAAAAAAAAAGTAAAAAAAGGTTGTTCCAAAGGATTGAACCTAGGTTTTGGATTAAGGGGGCAAAGGCTAAACCAATTGGGCTAGAATGGGCTTTGTCAAACATTTCTGACTATACATATATATATATATATATAAGAAAAAAAAGGGCACAATTCCATAAGTTGATTTCTCCTTTGTATATATATACAATAGTTATAGTTATGTTATAGCTAGCCCTAGCACAGTAAAAGTCGGTTCGTGTTGTGCAAGGTAAAGCACAAGATAAGATCATTTTAATATGTAGTCATTTTTGTATGAATCAAAATAAATTTGAGTAAAAGGGGTGTAAGTTAGAATGTGTTGGTTTAAATTTTTTCAAACCAACCATGAACAAAGATTGAAAGCGTTTAGACCTCTTTAGTTTTGCGATGGTAGTTTATAAAGATTTATATCGTATTACAGACATGTTTCTTTCATTTCATACTGATTTGAATGAGGGTGGATAGACTCGTAGAGTGCATGTCTCATGACACGACATGACACACATTCTATGTGGACCTTTGACACACAAATGATAAGAATGAGGAGCGCTGCCCCTCTATGAATTAGAAAAGATGTGAATGAGAGGGGTAATAACTCCCCCACCTTAAAGGTTCACATAGTGAGGCAAGGGTTAATTAGCGTATCAATTGGGAGGAACCAATATCAAGCACATAAGGGAATTTGGGATGAAGGGGAAGGTCGGTTTATTGGGTCAATCATCCTAAGTAAGGGCTTCCGGTTTTTTTTTTAGAAAATATATATACTTTTTAGATATGTCTATATATATGTGAATGTAATGAATTATTAAATGATCTAGGTGTGTTGTGGTTAAATGCAAGAATTCAACCCCTATGTTTGAAGTTCAAATCTTACAATTCATAATTATGTTTATCTTTTTATTTCTCTTTTTTAGTTTCTTTCGATTTGTGTTATTTCTTTCATATTATCTTTCTTATATTATTATTTTTTTTATTTTGGTTTTCTTAGTTTTAGTTTAATGCATTTGTGTTTACCTAAGTAACATATTTACATTTTATTTCTCTTTTTTAATTGCTTTCATTTTGTAGATTTTTTTTGTTGGCCCATTTTTCTTTCTTATTGTCTTTCCTTCTTTTATTTTTTTATTTGGATTTTCATAGCTTTAGTTTAATGCATTTGTATTTACGTATCAGTAACACATTTAAATGATACTTTTAATATTAATATATAATATTGAGTTTAAAATTTAGGGACATATTTTTTATATTCGGCAAAGGTCTCGTAATTTTTTATGAATTATCAAATGAGTTAGCTGGTGTGGTGGTTAAATGCATTAATTCGAAACCTCTATGTCTCAAGTTCAAATTTTACCATTCGCAATTATCTTTATTTTTTTATTTTTCTTTTTTAGTTTCTTTCATTTTGTGCTTTTTTCTTTCTTATTATCTTCTTTTTTTTTATTTAGTTTTAGTTTAATGCATTTGTGTTTCTCTAGCTAAGTAACATATATAAATATTATTTTTCTTTTTTAATTTCTTTTATTTTGTAGACTTTTTTTTACCTTTTTTTTCTTTCTTATTATCTTTCCTTGTTTTATTTTTATTTGGGTTTTTATAGTTTTAATTTAATGCATTTATATTTATCTATCAGTAACATATTTAAATGATATTTTTATTATTAATATATAATATTGAGTTTATATTTAAGGGACTTATTTTTTATACTCGGAAAGGGTCCCGTAATTTTTTTTATTTTTTAAAACGATCCTGATGAACATGTTAATGTATTAATGAATCGGTAGAATGAGAATAAAAAGATTAACTCTACAAATTCGAGACAATATAGTTTATTATTTTATGTCGCAATCCGAATAAAAGTGAACGATTTGAAATTTGACACGTAACTTCTGAAATTGTCGAAAAGCTCCAAAATGTTATCTCGCTTCGCTTGGGCACCCCAAGTTGTTTGAAACACCCATGTAAAAGGGGATAGGGATCGCAGAACATCACCCCTCATTTGTGCCCAAAAGATCTTCATTCTAAATTTAGATCGTCTGAACCTAATACGTTTACATGCTATGACCAACACTTTTGGATAACATGTTTTAATAATATTGCTATATTAAAAGGGTACACATTCATATTCAAGTGTAAATTCTCGTACAACTCAAGATGAATGCGACATAGAATGAGACATTGGCATGATCCTATTTTACCACACAACTCAAACAAACGTCATATATCATAATAATCCATATTCAAACAAGGAAAAAGTTGCTCTTGGTCGTCTTGCATTTAGTCAATTTCACAAGAAAAGAGCATCAAGAGAATAATAAGTTTTAACTTTTAAACATTGTAAAGTCATCAAGTTCGTCTTTAAGAACCCAAAAAATTTCAGGGCACACACTATAATAAATTTTGGGCCCTGGAGAGATATGGTTTTTGATGGTCGTCAACCGAATAAAAGCATTTTAGTTTAGAATACTAACCTTTTAGTTTTGTAAAATGTCAAATTGAGATTTTTTTGTTTGTCTTGAGATTTTTAAGTTCAAACCGAACCATATTCAGTAGGTGGTATATGCGAGTCTAATCTTATATCCTTATTCATTCAACGCTAAACATATCCTACTATGGACCTAAAATATAACAAGGCCATCAAATTGATAATTGATAAAATATTTAAAATAGTGTATTAATAGACTTGTAATATGCTCAGGGCAAAATCTAATTTCCCCCTAGTGGCAGAGGTTCCTTGGGGCCAAAGGTGATCCCGGTCTCTGTCATTTTTCGCTCAGAAGTGTCGAGTATACATGTAATTCGTCGAAAAAATTTATATGTATTGACCCGGTCCCCACTTGAAAATTTTTATATGTACCGGTCTTCACTCAAATTTTTTTATGTATTTAGTCGGCCCCTACTCGTTATATATAAGTTTGTGTAATTTATAAGATGGAATTTTAAGATGAGAATCTTATTTAAAACATTATTAAGATGAGGGAGTCAAACAGAAGATGCGTGGTCCCTACCAGAGTTTGGACAAACATATGGCACCATACAGGTATGGACCAGCCAGGGTTTTCTAAAGCACCCGCATAGATGAAACAGTTGTAGTGATCATTAGGATCAGAGAGGCTGTTGTATTTTCCTACAACTGCGGGCATTTTTACCTTTGCAGGAAACTCAACCAAGGCATTTGGCCCGATAAATTTAGATTGTGCCACGATGAACGTGGGCTTATATGGCTTGGTTTAATTGACAGCTAGAGGCGTCGGAGGCGGAACATAATTAGGAGAAGGTCTTGGTGTCGAGTAGACGGGCACGAAGCTTGGTGTCGGCGTGTGAGACACTAGAGCTGAATAGGCTACGGGGAAACTAACTTCTGAGCTCGGTGGAATTGTATCGAAGTTCAGATGGGAATGTGCGCTCATGCTGAAAGAAACCTGGAGCGTGTGGAGCTGATCATAGTACTGTCTTTGATGATCCAACCATCGCGCAACCTCTAGAGGAGGTTGGCTAAATTCCGCAGAAGACTACAGAAATGAGGCGACAGGCAGTGTAGTAATGTTGTTGACTGTAACCGGAGTATTGCTAGAAGGAGACGCGGAGGCCTGGAAAACGGCAGATGTTGAAGGAAACGCTGGTGGACGGCTTGGTCCCAAAGGAAGTCTAAAGGAATTAGCTGTAGAAGTCGTGTATCCCGCGAATGCGCTGCGAGAAGATGATGTTAGGTAAAATGGTTTGGAACTGTATCCGACGGCAAATGAATAAGAAGAAAATGGCAGATCTGGATGATCATAGCGAGGGAATATCGATATGTCAACGAACGAATTGCCACCCGAGCCAGTAACCACAACAGCAAGTGTTGTGGATGCTGATGAAGCAGTAAAAGGATGCGAAGCATTCATTAGGGATACTGAACGGAGCTCCTACATTTGGTGTGACTCCAGATTGTCAGGATCAGAGGGTGTAGGGGACAAATAAGGATTAGACATGGTTCTGATAAACGAAAAAAATGTTCTAGCAAAGTTTTCTAGGAATTGGATGGCGCCAATCAAGAGAACAAGACCGATCAATTAGGAGAGATTGGTTTGATGCTCTTTAAACTCTTCAAGGAACCGCGACTGGAAGGCTTCTAGGAATCCGGAGAAGGATGGAAAACGGCCAGAATGGAACCTGCACACTGAAACAACGCGTTAGGGCGTTATAGGGTGGATGGGAGATGTGCCCCTGTATCGGCCCTCGGACGTGACAATCCGTAACTCGTAAGAAAAGTGTGTGTGTGTGTGATTGCAAGGTACGTAACTGTGTGTAAGGAGAGCACAAGCTAGAAGATGAGTACCTTTTTAGCTGTATTTATAGAATGGGCATTAGGGTTTTCATACACCTTGGTGACGTCACGCGTGTGGTGTACACGGTGCGTGGGGGTGGATGTCAGATGATTATTCCCTTTGCATATATCATTTTGATTGATTGAGAGCCACATGCAGAATGTTAGTTTGTTAGTGATGGGGCCTTTTTCTAGTGGAGAATTAAATGTGGGGTGGTGGGTACCACCTTCTAAATGTGCACACGTTTGTTAAGATTTTTGGTGGGCCTTGGCGGGTCAATTGTGTGTTCGCTAGCTGACCCTTGAAGGCCCAAATGAGTTCTTTATGGGCTAAAGCCCAGCCCGCGAAGGGTCTAAGTGGATAGATTTGATATCTATCATCATCAGTTTCTAAACAAATATCATACTTCATATATTATATAACTTATGAACACGTACAATGAAAATACTCTTTGATTCCTTTTTCGACTTGCTCCGTATTTTAAGTTTTGGATAAAATATTCAATAATTTTAAGATTACATTATCGTAGATAAAAAAAACAATCATAATAATCAAGATCACGCTACAACATTGTTTTTTGAAACAGTTTATAAGAAAATATAAATTAGAAGTAAGATACAAGTAAACTTCGAGAATACAAATTCGTATGTAATGAAAAAGTTCAAAATATGATCATGTGATTCTTTCCACCTTGTCTATTTTCTCTTTTGATGGAAAAGTCAAAGTTTGAATCAACTAGCTAATCGAACATAAGCTTGATGACAGCCCGATGATAAGCCATAGTCAAGCATAAGATACACTAGCTAGATTCCATCTCGTTGTTACGATATCTTGACGCACATGTTTCCCACAATATTGTAAATTTGTAATTAAAGTTGGTTTATGCATTATGTGAACTTGCATTTTCTGACGCCACTTCCTCTAACATATACTTCAATATGACTCTCGCACTTTCTAAAGACTCCTTCAGTTAGTTTCAATCCGGATTGAATAATAAGATTAAACACATATATATGTTATGTAACTTCTTAAACAATCTATTAAAATATCATTATTTTTACATTAAAAACTATATAAAAATGAATTTACAGAAACCGTACTATTAAAACGTTGATAAATAGGAATCAGAGCTCAGTTATTATTATAGTTTTTTTACCTAAAAAGATTATTGGCTGTATTTTAGACTAATTTCAAAGTTGTTGAATCTTGTTTATGGCAACTTAAAACTGTTGATTCTGAATATCATGTTTACAGGTGATCATGTGAGATAAATACAAATAACATTGTTTCTTTACACTCTCTTACACCTATAAGTTGATTAGAGTAATTTTTGTTATTGTAAATATAGTAAAGGTGTTACTAATATTTTTATGTAGTTTATAGAAAACAAGATGGTTGTTGGAAATTCAGTAACGATTCAACAATCGGTTGATCAATTACAATATAAAGAAACAGTAATACAACGAATAGAAACAACTAAACGTAATCACCACCAAGTCTAATCACGAACAGCAGCAGGATCAGGCCCTGCAAAACAGAAGAACACAGAAAAGAAAACGAGAGGAACCGGGCTTGTGTTTGACACAATTCCCTTAAACAGATTCGACGTCTGTTCCCAGGGTACACCGGTTCAAAACTGTGTGTACAGCCGGACGAGAATACTTGCCTGAAACGAGACCGGAATGAAGCAGCAGTAGCAAGAGATCGTAGCAGCAGAGTAGTACGGATGTGGTTTTGTGTGTATCTCCTATGACCCAATTCACGTGTTTATATACGAAAACAAAACACTAGATTAATGTCCCATAATGTCACATTAATCCATGGTAATTAAGCTCATTAACCATTGTAATGAATGGTCAGTTTGGAATGCAAAGGGTTGGTTCAATGAACCAAAATTCGTTCTAGAATCTGCCAAAAAGAAAGCTCTCGAAAATTAGCAAAAACTGGTCACTTCTTGACCCCCGTTTCGGAGCTGCATTCGTGTCCGCAGGTCGCGCGGGCACGAGTTCAGAATTTCAACCCGAATTGCCATTTTTCGCACCCCCCCCCCCTGCGCGAGGGTATGAGCTAGAGTAAAACATGACACAAGTGATGTCAAAGCCTTTGAGGTTTATCCTTATAAACCAATTACCCTTTTGTTCCCACACCAATGTGGGATAGCTCACATTTTTCCAAACTTGAACAAAAAATCTTTTGAGATAAACATCTCATTCACACACATTTTCCAACAATCCCCCACATGAATGGAGGTTGATCTCAGAAGTAACTTAATCCCGATCGAATTTCAACAGTTGAATCTTGCATACGATAGGTAGGTGTTACCCTTTGAACCTTCGCTCATGAAACACACTTAGTCTACTGGCTCTGAGTAGGCGGTGATGCCTTTGAACTCGTCTGCCGTTTGTGTAGGCGACAATGTGCTTCACACAAGACTCTCCTTGACAATATCAAGTCCTCATAGTTATGTTCGTTATGGTCATGAACATTAGCCTGGTTCTGCGAGAGCTCTTAGGTATTGTGCCCCCTCAAATACCCTTCGAAGCGACCCCCACTTCTCTCTCACATAGGTGATTCACCACGTGTGGCTGCCTCAGCTGAATCATTAAAAGCCATAGGCTTAACCTCGTACTTGTCACTTTTAGGAATGGACTAGGAGATGTATCGATTCCAATTATACATCCCCTTCTTAAAGTGCGTGGAGTTATCAATTCTTTCCCCCACAGTGACCTCACTAGTTCATACAATTAGGTTGTCCTATTGAACTCAGATCTTGGGATCTCCAGTCAACTGAGTTAGGTTTTCCTTCATATGAACTTTAATCTTTCAAGGGCTTCAGTCCCATTCCCATGCACGACTTCTGAACTACCTCTCTACTTAGGCCTTTTGTCAGCGGATCCGCAATATTATCCTTTGACTTCACATAGTCAACAGTGATAATTCCAGTAGAGATTAGTTGTCGTATCGTATTATGTCTACGTCTTATATGTATGTTCTTACCATTATACATTGTGCTATGAGCTCTGCCAATTGCCGATTGGCTATCACAATGTATACATATGGCCGTTGCCGGCTTAGGCCATCTTGGTATATCCTCCATAAACTGACGTAGCCATTCTCCCTCTTCACCAGCTTTATCTAAAGCGATGAATTCTGCTTCCATCGTGGATCTAGCAATAACCGTTTGTTTCGACGATTTCCACGATATGGCTGCACCTCCAAGTGTGAATACATATCCACTCGTTGCTCTGGAATCCTTCGTACCCGATATCCAGTTTGCATCACAGTGTCCTTCAATCACTGCAGGATATCTGGTGAAGTGCAGCGCGTAATCCCTTGTGTACCTTAGGTACCTAAGTAACCTAGTCACACATCTCCAATGAGTTGAACTTGGATTACTCGTGTACCTACTTAGCTTGCTTACAGCATATGCTAAGTCTGGTCTGGTACAACTCATCAAATACATCAAACTGCCAATAATTCTTGAATACTCTAATTGGTTAACAGGTTGTCCTCTGTTCTTAGCTAGATGTTGACTTGTGTCAATGGGAGTTCTAGCTACATTAGAGTCATTTGCATTGAACTTTTCAAGAATTTTATCCACATAGTGGGTTTGTCCTAAAGCAAGTCCACTTTGGGTTCGTGTGATTTTAACTCCCAAAATCACATCTGCTAAACCCATGTCTTTCATATCAAATCTTGCTTTCAAGATGTTCTTTGTTGATTTTATCATTTTGTCATTACTTCCAGCAATGAGCATGTCATCAACGTATAGACACAAGATGACATAACCATCTGGTGTGTCTTTCACATACACACACTTATCACATTCATTGATCTTGAAACCAGAATCACGCATGACATGATCAAACTTTTCATGCCATTGTTTTGGTGCTTGCTTTAGTCCATACAAGGATTTGACCAGTTTACACACTTTCTTTTCTTGTCCAGAGGCTCTAAAGCCCTCTGGTTGTTCCATGTAAATCTCTTCCTCTAGATTTCCATTTAAGAAAGCGGTTTTCACATCCATTTGGTGAACTTCCAAATTTCTAATGGCTGCAATGGCAAGTACCAACCTTATGGAGGTTATTCGAGTTACTGGTGAATATGTGTCAAAGTAATCTAGACCTTCCTTTTGTTTGTATCCTTTGACCACCAGTCTTGCCTTGTACTTTTCTATGGAGCCATCAGGCTTCATCTTCCTCTTGAAGATCCAACGATGACCTAGTGGTTTGCATCCCGGAGGAAGATCCACTAGTTCCCATGTATGGTTTTGTAAAATAGAATCTATTTCACTTTTGATGGCCTCCCTCCATTGAGGTCCTTCTGAGGAAGTTACCGCTTCATGGTATGTTTTGGGCTCACTTTCTACCATGTACGTGTAGAAATCAGGACCAAAAGACTTTTCAGTTCTAGCCCTCTTGCTTCGTCTAAGCTCAACATCTTCTTCCTCAGTTTGCTCGTGTTCTTCCGGAACACAGTCTGGTTCTTCCGGAACACGTTCTGGTTCTCCCGGAACACGTTCTAGTTCTTCCGGAACATGTTCTAGTTCTTCCGGAACTAGATCATCATGAATTGTATTTCCATATTCTTTTGTAATGCATGGAAATATATTCTCAAAGAATGAGGCATTCTTTGATTCCATTATCGTTCCTTTGCGAATATCGGGAATCTTGGATTCATGCACAAGGAAGCGATACGCGCTACTGTGATCTGGATATCCAATGAATATACAGTCAACAGTTTTGGGTCCTATCTTTTGAGCCTTAGGTAGTGGAGCAACCACCTTGGCTAGGCACCCCCACACTTTGAGGTATTCGTAGGACGGTTTTCTTTTCCACCATAACTCGTATGGGGTTTCGTCTTTTTTCTTATGGGGTATCCTATTCAAAAGATAGTTTGCCGAAAGGATAGCATCCCCCCACAAGTTTTGGTTTACACCAGAACTCACTAGCATGGCACTCACCATTTCTTTCAAGGTTCGATTTTTCCGTTCAGCAATCCCATTTGATTGGGGTGAATATGGTGCAGTGAACTCATGCCTGATTCCGTTTTGCAAACAGAATTCAGCAAATGGTGAGACATACTCACCACCTCTATCACTTCGTACAACCTTGATCTTCCTTTCGAGTTGATTCTCAACTTCATTTTTATATGCAATGAAAGCTTCAATTGCCTCGTCTTTACTTTTAAGCAAGTAAACATAACAATACTTCGTGCAATCATCGATAAACGTGATGAAGTATTTAAATCCATTTCTAGTTGGAATGGATTTCAAATCGCACACATCTGTGTGGATCATACCGAGAGGTTCAGTGTTTCGTTCAACCGGTTTGAATGATGATCTGGTTAATTTTGCTTCAACACATGTTTCACATTTATAGTTTGAGTCAATATCAAAAGTTGGTATGCAATTCAATTTGATCAAACGACGAATGGAATTAAAGTTAACATGACCAAGTCTACCATGCCACACATTAGAAGACTCAAGCAAATAAGCAGAACCGGTACCAGTCTTATTCATAGCATTGTTAACAACCATTACATTCAGTTTGAACATACCATTGAGGGCATAGCCCTTTCCAACATACACACTATTCTTGGTCAACACGACCTTATCTGACTCAAACACCATTTTGAAACCAAACTTATTCAACAACCACCCAGACACAAGATTCTTACGAATCTCAGGAACATACAACACATTAGTCAAGGTAAGCTCCTTTCCTGATGTCATTTTCAGGATCACATTTCCTTCACCTTTGACTTCAGCAGTGGCAGAGTTACCCATGAAGAGCTTCTCTCCATTAGTAACCTCCTTGAAGGTGTTGAACAAGTTCTTGTCAGCACACACATGGCGGGTGGCTCCGGTGTCAACCCACCATTCCTTGGTATTCGAACCAACCAAGTTAACCTCAGAGATCATCATTGTGAGGTCAGAGATCATGGCAACAAGATTCTCATAATCATCAACCATATTGGCTTGACGAGACACATCTTTCTTTGGTTGTCTACATTCATTTGCCCGATGACCTGGCTTGTCACAGTTGTAACATTTGCCATCAAATTTCTTCTTTGCAACCCCACCTTTGGGTTTAAGATTAAACCCTTTCCCCTTGTTCTTCTTCTCAGCCCGTCCTCTACTTTTGTTACCTTTGGAGGATTGGCCATATTCAACAATATTGGCCTTTGCTTGCTCGGGGACATCACTCTTCTTTTGAGCAAGTTTGTTGTCTTCTTCAATACGAAGACGAACCACAAGATCTTCAACAGTCATTTCCTTTCTCTTATGTTTGAGATAATTCTTGAAATCAACCCAGCTTGGTGGCAATTTCTCGATCATGGCAGCAACTTGAAATGTCTCACTAAGTGACATTCCCTCCGCATGAATATCATGAAGAATGATTTGCAATTCTTGGATTTGGCTCATAACAGTTTTTGAGTCAATCATTTTAAAATCCAAGAACTTGGCCACCACAAATTTCTTTGTGCCTGCATCTTCGGTTTTGTATTTCCGTTCCAAAGATTCCCATAGTTCCTTGGCCGTGTTTACTTTACAATAGACATTGTAAAGCGAGTCCGCCAAACCATTGAGCACATAGTTCTTACACAAGAACTCAGAATGCTTCCAAGCTTGAACTGCGCTCACAGATTGAGCATCCATTTCCCCTTCAGACACTTGGGGAGCGATTTCAGTCAAGAACCTCGCAAGGTTCAACGTTGTCAAATAAAACAGCATCTTCTGCTGCCAACGTTTGAAGTTCAGACCGTTGAACTTTTCGGGTTTCTCAGCGTGGCTTGCAACCGCGTTAGGCAACGGTTCGACCATCACTGTGGTAACAGCAACGGAAGAGGTGAACACAGCAGAGACACCAGAGGTCGGTACACCAGAGGTTGGTAAAGGCTGAGATGAGTCCATTCTGAAACGAGACCCACAGGAGAACAGTTAGAAATATTCGTACACAGAGTGTACACGAATCTGTTTAAGTTTGTTGGAAATTCAGTAACGATTCAACAATCGGTTGATCAATTACAATATAAAGAAACAGTAATACAACGAATAGAAACAACTAAACGTAATCACCACCAAGTCTAATCACGAACAGCAGCAGGATCAGGCCCTGCAAAACAGAAGAACACAGAAAAGAAAACGAGAGGAACCGGGCTTGTGTTTGACACAATTCCCTTAAACAGATTCGACGTCTGTTCCCAGGGTACACCGGTTCAAAACTGTGTGTACAGCCGGACGAGAATACTTGCCTGAAACGAGACCGGAATGAAGCAGCAGTAGCAAGAGATCGTAGCAGCAGAGTAGTACGGATGTGGTTTTGTGTGTATCTCCTATGACCCAATTCACGTGTTTATATACGAAAACAAAACACTAGATTAATGTCCCATAATGTCACATTAATCCATGGTAATTAAGCTCATTAACCATTGTAATGAATGGTCAGTTTGGAATGCAAAGGGTTGGTTCAATGAACCAAAATTCGTTCTAGAATCTGCCAAAAAGAAAGCTCTCGAAAATTAGCAAAAACTGGTCACTTCTTGACCCCCGTTTCGGAGCTGCATTCGTGTCCGCAGGTCGCGCGGGCACGAGTTCAGAATTTCAACCCGAATTGCCATTTTTCGCACCCCCCCCCTGCGCGAGGGTATGAGCTAGAGTAAAACATGACACAAGTGATGTCAAAGCCTTTGAGGTTTATCCTTATAAACCAATTACCCTTTTGTTCCCACACCAATGTGGGATAGCTCACATTTTTCCAAACTTGAACAAAAAATCTTTTGAGATAAACATCTCATTCACACACATTTTCCAACAATGGTGACCCGCTCGCGCTTTGCGGCGGGCCACCCATTTCCGAAACGCCGTGGTCAAAGTCGCTCTCTTGCACTTAAGCCTGAAAAAAATACCACATGTACATGACACGTGACCTAACACCCATTTTTTAAAACGCCGTGACCAAAATCAAAAACTCTAAAAGTGGTATAAAAGTTGACCACTTGCGCTTGAGTCTGAAAAAAATATCACATGTACATAACACTTGGCCTAACATGTGACCACGTGTCGCAAAACACTTGGTCTAACATGTGACCACGTGTCGCAAAAACATTGGCCTAGATATGACACGTGGCCTAACACGTGGCCACGTGTCACCATATGTGGCTTAACACATGACCACGTGTCGCAAAAGCATTGGCCTACATATGACACATGGCCTAACACGTGTTTACGTGTCACCACATGGCCTAACACGTGGCCGCGTGTCATGCCACATGTCATAAAACCAAATCTTGAATAGTGAATTTATGTGTTGAACATGACACGTGTCATGTTATTATTGGTGGAACATGACACGTGTCATGTTCCTATAGGTATTATATGAATAGTTAATTTATAGTGTGTGACAACCAATTATTTTTGTAATATATATAAATAATTTAGCCAGTTAGCCTGAGTTAGCCTGATACATAGGTTCTTTATTGTTGGCCTGATCACGATTGCAAGAATGACTTTGATTTGGTTCATCATTGATTAACTGATCAACAATATTCTTCTTAGCGCTCCATGCAATCTTAGAATTCTCCATAATTGCAAACAGTGTAAATTCGATATGTACGTGTGTGTAAACGAGAATTGCAAAGTAAAACAATAAAACACAGAATTCAAGCTTGCATTCACAGAACAAGATTGATCGACCTCGACTTCTGACTACAATGTTCGACATATGACACATATGAAACGACACAACTATTCCTCCATTCATGGCGTTTACAGTTTTAGGAGATAACCTTCAACTGTTAGACGTCATTTAGAAGTTGTGACTTAACTGGACCATTGACCCGACAAGGCGACAAACTGGTTTGACCAAAGCGAACCTACGGACTGGAGTTGGATGTATTCGATATGGGCTTATTTACTTAAAAAGGTAGCAACCATTTTTGTTTATGACCCAAACATAAAATACAAAATAAATACTTAAAAAGACTAATTTAAAACAAATTCAACATTTATATCACTGTAATAGTTCCAAGAGTCCAGTGATCAAAGAGTTCATCTGTATATCTGCTAAGATGTATAAACATTACTTTGACTTAATCCATTAAAGTTTGTTTGATCTTGTTCTAGTGTTTCTTTTATTTTCATAAAGTTATTTTGAAGTTGCTGCCAAAGTGATGTGGAATAACTTTTGATATACAAGCTAGTACTTGATGTGAGGTCATTGTGTTGCTATTTTACCGAATCTTTTAAACGAAAGCAGCATCCAACCTTCTAGTTATTTAGTTGTAGAAGAATATAAATATATGGAGAACAAAAATGTTTAAACTCCTCCTGAAGTTTTTTATCCTAAGAACAATAACATGAACAACAACCGGATTTGATCAAAACCTCCTTATTGAATCTTCTATTGTTAATAAAAGGCATTGTATTACTATCATGAACTAAAATCTTTGTTTTTATTCGGCTTTTGGTTTATTTATGTTTGGGTGTGAAGGTATTTTGGGCCGATTCATTATTAATGGGCCCGTTTTGGCCCTTTAGTTGGTTAACCTTAATCACACCAATATTTATATCCAATCTTGTAATTTTAATCTTTGTAGTTTGTCTAATTAAATAAACTAGCTGCAGCCCGTGGAGGTAGGTTCCCCACTTGGACCAAACCATGTTAAAATTATTGTGTCGTTTGTCGTGTTTATTTTCTCGTTACCGTGTGATAATTGTGAGTGCATTGTGTGTTGTTGATTCCGCTACGCCACTTGGATCCTAACAATTTAATCAGATACTAAGGTGGCGCTTGGTTCGTGGAATTCAATGAAATTGGAATTGATGTTTTTTCCTTTCAAAATTGTTCTTGACTGAGTAACAAAGAAATTTGAAATACAATGAATTCCTTTAATCAATGCAATTTAAGACTATTTCAACATTCCTTACAAGTCCTTCACTTTAATGAAGGGAAAGTTATTGATTAAAGGAATTCATCCCAATTTAAATTTGTCCATAACCCAACTAAGCACAATTTTCAAAGGAAAACGTTGCAATTTCAATTCCACTGAATTCCACGAACCAAACGCCATCTAAGAGGTTGATTGGAAGAAGGTTTAATGATTCCAAATTGCAAGAATACACACCAAAGATGGTCGTTGTTATGAGTAGCTCGTGGCCCAAATTAGTAGTCCAGCCCAAATGCAAGATCTATTAGCCAAGTATAAGAAAATGACAACTGGAGCAACTTAGGGCATTTAGAAATTAGTGATTTGTGTGGTGTTCTACTCTCATCTCAGACCTCTAACTCTGTACTCCCATCCCCTTCTATTTTGGCTATCAAATTCCTGTAATCGTTCTATAAAGTTCAATAGTGATTGTGTTCATTCCCTTATTAGAATCCTTGTCGCTATCATTTCGAATTGGGTTCATTACAGTCGTCACTTACAAAGATCTAGAGAAGGAATTTATAGCTGAACATATTTCTATGATTCTTGGCAATTCCTGGTGAGTCACATGACTCACATGGTGTTGAATGAAATGGAGAAAGCGATTGTCGAAACGACTAATTGACTTGAGGACAACCAAGATGCACCTTGTGTTGAGCTTCATTTTATGAAGATCCGCCTAGAATTCGTTTGCAAGCTACTATTTTATGAAGATGCGCCTAGAATTCGTTTGTAAGCTTCACAATTTGTTTCCATCGTGTAAAGATTGATAGGAACATGGTGAGCTAGCATTTTATATATAGTTTAAATATATATATAATGTAAAAGAAGATATGTGTAATTAATTTTTTGGTTTGAGAAAATATGTAATTAATGATATTAGAAAGGAACCAATGATCTCTAGCCTAATAGGCTAGTGGGAGGTACCCAAAGACATTATAAAAAGGAGTCTGCAGAAGTTAAAAAAACAGTCTTTATCTTACTAACTGTAGAGATTTGATTCACCTCTTAACTTTTATCTTTATGGTTTGTAATTTGTCCCGATCAATAACTAGGAATTAACACCATTCAAATTTTCTTTTAAATTTCACCAAAATGACCAAAATATCCATATTCAACTAAAACCAATAACTAGGAATTGACACCATTCAAATTTTCTTTTAAATTTCACGAAAATAACCAAAATACCCTTATTCAACTAAAACCGTTATTTGACGAAACAGTCTTACTAAAACCAAAGTTTACTCTAGAGATTAACTAGAAAAAAAAACCCTTCATTAACACACGTGTGAAAGAAAGAGAAAGTCAAAGTTTAAAGTTTGATATAATCCAAATTCAGCATTTATCCGATCATATGGACGTTTGTGACAAGTGTCTTCAAATCCCTAACATGAACCCGCAAATGCATTTTGATCGGTACACAATATGAACACTATTATATAAACTAAGTATCCTAAAATCTTCAAGATTACAACTACAATAATCGTTTCAAACATACCAACATAAACAAAAAAAAAAATTAACACAAAGTCGTGGATACCACATACCCAAAAAAAACATTTGAAGCTATCTACATTGAGCAAACATTAAACATATGACAACACCAACAGAAACCTCAAAAACAATTTACCGACCATCAGCAGAAGTAAATGAATCAGCAAATCCAGTAGGTCTTGCAGGAATACTGCTCTTACTATCATCAAGATCCACATACCCACTGTAATCTTTCCCTTCTGCTTCTTGCCACCCTTTGACCATCTGAGTCAAAGGTAGACTATAATCGATACCACAATATTCCTCGGTTTCATTCTCCATGGGTTTCCATTTCTCCACAAGTGGGGCCAGCACGTTGACTGCATGGCCCATATCAGGCCGTTGACTTGGCTCTCTGGCCGTACAATGGCCTGCCAGCTCAGCGATAACAGAGATGGTTTCAAATGTTTCATCGTTCGCGTTAAGAGCGGGGTCCACAGCAGCCATTAGTTTCTCGTTGTTTGTTCTAATGCTCCAAAACCAGGCTGCTAGGTACTGGCTTTCTTCGGGCCGGTCTTCATCTAAGGCCATTAAACCGGTTAATAGCTCCATAAGAACTACACCGTAGCTGAACACATCGGCCTTTGTTGTAACTTTACCTGTCACTGAAAATAGATAGAAAAAGAATCTTGAATTCACCAAACTGTTTCTAGCTGCAAATTTTTCATTAGATTTGTTCTTTTCCATATGGGTTTTTCTATTTATGACTAAAGATTATGTCTTTTTTTATCTATCCCTTTGATGTAATCATATTTATGATAAAATTAAGTTACCAGAGGTGTCAAATGCTTTACCAATAACATGTTAATTTGATAAAATCAAGAAAAATATTATGTTGATAATGTATATAAGTTCTTACATCTTTATTTAAAAAGTTCTATCATAACCGAAATGGTGGAAATTCTTGCAATCATATCGAACAATGATTTTATATATAATATGAACATAAATGAATAATTACCAGCATATTCAGGGGCAAGGTATCCAAATGTCCCGGCTAGCCGAGTAATCACAGACTTCTCACCATCAGGGGCAAGTTTGACCAATCCAAAGTCGGAAACTTTAGCTCTAAAATCATCGCCAAGTAAGATATTAGAAGATTTAAGATCACGGTGTATAAAGCTCTGATGACCCAAAGTATGCAGATACTCCATCCCTCTAGCCACATCTAGTGCAATGTTTAACCTTCTTTTCCAAGAAAGTGGTTCCAACTTAAAGTTTTTCCAATGAAACAAATGCCTGCTTAATGCACCTTGAGGCATATATTCATAAACCAAAATTCTTTCAGGTCCTTCAGTGGAATACCCTAAAAGTGATACCAAATGCCGGTGTCTCACCTTTGATAAAACTGTAATTTCTGATTGAAATTCATCTAATGCTTTGTTACTAATCACACCAGATTCCATTCTTTTAACTGCTATTTTTGTCCCATCATCTAGCTGACCCTTGTAAACTACCCCGAAACCGCCACGACCCAGCTCATTTTCTTGTGCAAAGTTTTTGGTCACATTTTTCAAAACTTGAACCGAAATGATCAAGTTTCCAGACTCGATTACATGGGACTCACCCGAGCCACTGCCCTCACTTGTTTGTGTTTGTGTGTCATTAGCGATTGAAATCTTGACTGTGTTATCTGAGAGAGATGGATCCCGAGGATGAATAACTAATGAGCTTAGTGGTTGACTTGAGGTGACTCTCTTCTTTTTACATAAGTAGATACATAAAGGGATGACTAAAATGATTAAAACAGCAAGACCCACAACAGGAGCGATGATTACGACTATGTTTGATTTCTCCTTTGACCGTTTAGCGTTGAGAGGAGCGGCACCACCTCCTATGGCGACAGTACTACCAGGAGGAGTCTGGGTTCCTATTGGTGTTGGTCCTGTTGGAGGTGAAGGTTGGCTGCTGTCGGGTGGGGAACCGGTGGGTGAACTACTTTTAGGAGGAGGTTTGGATGAATTCGATTGAAAAAACGGGTTTCCAGTTAAAATAAGTTTAATGGCAGGATTGAACTTTGGCTGAGGAGGGGAAAGATTATTGTTGCTCAAATCCAAGAAAGCCAAAGACTTCAAATTTGACCAGTTTGAAGGAATCAAACCCATCAACTTGTTTGACCCGAGATCAATACGAGTGAGCGAATCAAGATTTGCAATCGAAGGGCTCAAGGTTCCCGAAAGATTGAACTTTGCCAAGTGGATCGAGTTCACCTTTCCCTTATCGCAGGTCAAACCGAACCAAGAATCACATGGATCATTACCAGACCAAGAGGAAACAAGCCGTGGCGGATAATTCAAATCGTTTAGAAACTCCAAAAGCGCGATCACTTCTGGAGCACAAGGAACACCCGGATCCGTTTGACAAAAGCTGTTTGATGAACAAGTGAAATTTACAGCTTTGAATTTAGGTACAGGACCCATGAAATGATTATTGTTTAAATCCAGTTTATCCAAGCTGAGACTAGCTAAACCAGCAGGAACTAAACCCACAAGATCATTACTATTGACATTAAACTCTTTTAGTTGAGTCAACCCACCAATGTTTTCAGGAATTTTGCCAGAAAAATGATTCCCATGTAGCCATAAACTGGTGAGTGAGCTCATTGTTCCAATAACATCAATGGGGCCACTCATCCCTCCTCCAGATTGACCATTTAGCCACAGAATTCTCAGAACAGATTCGTTAAATGTCAACGGAATCCCACCCGAAATCCGATTCATCGACAGCTTCAACACCCCAAGAGACGACATAGATCCAAGAAAATCAGGTATTTCACCGGCCAAATTACAACTCATCAACGAAAGATTCTGCAATTGAACAGAATTCTGAAGATCAACCGGAATAGACCAGCCAGTAGTGGCATTAAGAGGGTTATTATCAAGAGCTAAAACCTCCAAACTATCAAGTCCACGAAAGAAATCCGAAGGAATTTCGTCGAACAGGTTGTAGTCAAAATAAGCCCACCTTAATTCCGACAAACCGTTCAACGACGGGAGAGATCCAGTGAACTGGTTCTTTTGCAGACCTAAATTAGTAAGCATTGACAACTGATTCAAACTTTTCGGTAACGGACCCTTCAAATTCATACCCTGAACTTGAATCTGAGAAACCCTAGATTGAGAACAAAAAACATGAGGCCAACTCGGTGGCCCACATGGATCGTCTCCATTTTCAGGCCAGTTCAACAGCTCTGGATTCTTCAACCCTTTTCTAAACTGGTTCAATACTGCTAAATCTCCGGGATCTGTAGCGCTAAAAACAGGGGAAACAAGGAAGGAATAGAAGAACGTTACAGTTGCGAGAAGCTTGATCAGGCGGCGGGAATGATCCTCCATTGACGCAGAGCGAGGACATTGAGGTTTAACGGTGACATGTGAAGAAATTCATGCGACAATTTGGAGAGGAAATTGGGGATTTTGAAACAAAAGAGTGAAATTGATGATTTTGATTTGAGGCAAGTTGCAGAGCATTTAGATGAGCAGAGTGAGTGTTTGAGAAGATAGGGATATGAAGAAGAGGTGGAAGGAAGTCTGTTGTTCTAAAATTGGAACAAGTACAATACGTGTAATAGTGCGGTGGAATTTGGAAGAATTTACACCCTAATTTAATATAGACTATATACGCGACACATACATGATATATCTATACACATATATATTATCAAAATAACCTTATAGTGTATATATACGCGAAAATGTTATCGCGTAAATTATGGTTATACGGGTGAAATTGTTCTGATATGATCGTATATGAATGATGTGTTTGTAAAATGACTATTGATTTTCTCTTGAACCAGGGGAGTGTAAAAACCGATCCGAGTCTGATCGATTGGTGGTTCGATTTTCGAACTAGGAATGATCTAGAACTAGATTGACAACATTATATATGGTCATGTCGTTAGTTCTATTGTTTTTAGTCTGTTTGAATCAGATAAAATTAGTCGCAACATATTATATTAAACTTCATACTTTTATGTTTACTCATGATACTCAAACGAAAAATCGGTAATTCATGTTATTCGGGTCTCACTTCAGATGTAATTTTGAGTTCAAATTCATAATTAACCAAAATTAGATTGGCATCAAACCAGTTTTATCAGGCTAGTCTTTGATTCATGTAAATTTTTAATTTTTTAAGTTTTTCATACTTATACACCTTTTTGATACTTATACACCTTTAATTCTTAAACGACTCAAAATCGTAACTTACTACACATACATTGAATAAAATATGTTTTTTTTTCAATACTATTTGTTTGTTTTAATACTATTTACCATTAATATATTGTATTGAAAAGTTGAAATAAGTTGGTAAAGTTTTCTCTTTAATAAAACAAAAGCATATGCGGTGTGTGTTACATAAATGTGTCACTAGCAATCGCATGGTCCACTCTTGTATTCCGTGACTGGTGGGAGTTGTCTATTTTAGAACCTCCACTCTAAATTCTCGATGGATCTGGGATTTTACTTTTCTAATTACTCATCACTTCTTTTTTATACAATATTTAATATAAACCAATTACGATTTTTGGACACTTATCGATTCATCTTGGAAACAAACAAATCCTGATTATATTGATATGGTTTGTTTATTGAAATAAAAATTATCATTTAATATGTGTTCAATCATTATGATTACATGTTTTTTATTCTAATTGATTAAAATTATATAAAAATATACCGTTAAAGATTATGTTTTACGATGATCTAAAGGTGGAGAGGGCGGAGGTTACTTTGTCACAACTTCAGCTTCCACCCATGTTGCTTCGTTTCGCTACTTTTCATCTCTGCTTTGTGAAACTGTTTGAAACCGTGCATAACGGTTGGAATTTGAACCGTTAGGTAACAGTCAAGACATATTTCAGATCTCGAAGTGATTATATCAAAAAATTGTTTCAGATGTTGAAGCAAATTTTTCATGGTTTTAAGAAGGGTGTGACACAAGGAATAGAGAAAGTTTCACACAATTACAGAAATACACATCGGTCATTCGTCAAGTCGCATACGATAATCTTTCTGAAGAATATGATGAATATTTAGCCATGGCTGTTAGAACATCACGTGAATGCCTGCAATCTTTTTGCAATGCTATTTATAAGTTGTATAAAGACGAATTTCTATGTGCACCAACTAGCTATGACATCACACTTTTATACGATGCACATTTAGAAAGACATGGAATTCCAGGATGATTGGTAGCATTGACCGTACTCATTAGGGTTTGGAGAAATTTTTCAACTCAATATAAAGGCCAGTTTCATTGGGTGATCACCAATACCTAACGATCATACTCAAAATAGTGGCGTCACAGGATACATGATTTTGACATGGGTACTTCGGTGTTGCCGGTTCAAACGACACCAGTCTTCTTAACGATTCTCCTTTGTTTACGAACGAGTTGCAAGGAATCGGTCCAAGTTGTCATTTTACTATCAACGATCAAGAGTACACGTGTACCTATTATCTTGCTGATGGTATAACCTCCTCGGTGTACTATTGTCAAGGCTTTTCGTTTTCCGAGCGACATCAAGAAAAAGAAACCTAAGATGGTACAAGAGTCGGCAAAAAAAGACGTCGAAAGAGCATTCGACAGAGGCGTAGCTTTTAAGGGGCGGGAGGGGGCGCCCAACCCCCCGAATTCTTTTTTTGCGATGTAGGGGGTATATAATTTTCGTGTAGAAAATTTTGATATACTCCGGTTTTGACCCCCCCCCCCCCCTTACCCAAAAATTGGCGTTAGGAAACAAAAATTAGATCCCGACCCTCCACTTGATATTTTCAAGTTTCGTCACTGGCATTCAGTATTTTAAAGTTAAGGTGGGCCATAACTAACCGAGCGACACTCGCAACGACACGCTAGAAGATATCAGTTGTAATGTATACATGTATGATATTGCACAATATGACCACTAAAGATAAGGGGTAAGCGATATCACTGGTACACATTCGAGATCATCCAATCAATCTGGTTCCTGACAATAATATCATGATAGAACTGTGAGATCAGGAGACACATTTTCTACTTAGATTTGATCTTACAGAGCACATAGTCACAAACATGGATGTCCATTTAACCGACGAGGAAAACGAGTAGTTTTTTAAAGATGTTTTTTAAGTTTTTTTTATTTTAGGATATTTTTAGTTATTTTGTTTTAAAAAAATGAGCTATGTTTTATTTTAGTTACTAAATGTAGTTTTTCTATAATATAGTAAAAAAAATAACTCTAACTTTTAGCTTCCACACCCCTTCTTGTAGCTTTACCATGGCTTCATTTTCCTCAAATTAAGTGGTACAAGTTTATTGTGTATGGCTTCAATAAAGTTGTGGCTACCACCCCTCCACCCTAAGTAGGGGCGGACTTACACTATGCCCAGGGGTAGCGTCCGCTGCCCCTGAACTTTTACCCCGACATGCAAATTTTTTTTTTTTAGGTTTTTGGTTTTTCGCGACCCCTGAAACGAATTTTTCGCGACCCCTGGAAGAAATTTTATGGTTTTTACCTAAAAATATGATCGAAAGCCCCTTGAAAATATGATTAAAAGCCCGTTAATTACCTAAATTTTTTTTCCCGGGGGCGCTGCCCCCGAACCCCCGTTAGTCCCTACAAATATTTTTTTTAACGCTACCCCTGATTTTTTTTACTGCGTCCCCCCCTGACCCTAAGAGTCTATGAGGGCTAGCTTGTTGGTGGATCTAGGTGGTGGTTAACAATGTCGCGCATGGACCAGGTGCACACATGAGTTTTGTGTGGCAATTATGTTCACTTGCGTTGGGACGTTTTTATCTGATTATTGAGGTTCCTGCTTATAGAGAACTTTTAAGTCGGATCTGAACCGTCAAATATTTGAAAATGGTTGAAATTTTGTAAGTTTCAGATGAGTCTTTTCTTGATCTACTTAGAATATTCTCATTAGCAAATAAGTGACGTCGGTATAGTATGTGTGATGAAGATGAGCTTTTATTGTCGACGTACATTTATGGTTGACAACTCGTTTGATAACCATTTCCTAAAACAACTCCATTCAATGTTTTGATGTAGTAAATGATTCTTTTGTGTTTAACAATCCTAATTCCTAAAGCTTTATAAATATATAATATTGTTAACTTATTATTTTCTAAGTCTTAAACTAGATTTACTATTTCAACTTTTACATACAAATACTTTATATTTCATACATATTAGTATCTAGTTTTATTTTATATTATAATCAAACTTACATTGTTAGAAACTATATAAAAAGTAAAAATAAATAAATAATAGAAAAATATATATAAAATGTTATCTTTGAGAAGATAGATTAAGTACGTTAAGTGGAAAAATTAACAAGAACCCATCATTTAGTTGAGATTAATAATAGTTAATTAGTTAGTGTGATCATGCCTTCTCAACCAATTTATATATATATATTAATTGTGAGTGCTAGGTGTACTCACATAGAGTACTATTCCGCACTATTCCCCTCCACGTGTAATTTTCTAATTGGCTTGAACACGTATGGAGATCTCCCTCAATCTACTCCATTTATTTAAAACTCTCTCCTCGAGTTGTGTCATTTGGAGACTGAAAGTCTCTGCATACAATCTCTATATATATATTAATTGTGAGTGCTAGGTGTACTCACAAAGAGTACTATTCCGCACTATTCCCCTCCACGTGTAATTTTCTAATTGGCTTGAACACGTATGAAGATCTCCCTCAATCTACTCCATTTATTTAAAACTCTCTCCTCGAGTTGTGTCATTTGGAGACTGAAAGTCTCTGCATACAATCTCTCTCTCACATACAAAGTTTTCTCTTTTTTCATCTGCAATTCTTTCCTTCTCTCTTCTCAAATCCTTATCTCTCTCAGTGATGATCGCTTCATCTCTCTCTTAAATTGCAGACCGACGTCTATCTATCTTCATCGGTGACGGAACGTGGGGATGACGGAATGTGGCGGCACTACTGTCCTTTCTCCGTTTTTTGCTCCGACTCCGGCGTCGGCAGGCCACCGGTGGTGGCTTACCCGCGGGTCGTAGATGCGACGCCTTCATGTTCCTAGCCGTTTGCCTCTGTCGTCGGCTGTTGACGTTTCCGGATGTTGGTCGTCTTCTGCTGTTTTGGCGATTCGAGGTTCTTTTGGTGGTGCATGTGCTTAAATCATTCGCCCCGAGCCTTTTCAGAGGTAAAGGTTGCTTTTTTGGAGGTGATGATCCTTTTGGATCTGAGTCGATGGTGTAATTTCTGATTCGTTGTGTTAGCTTGATCCTGAGCCCAAAGGCTGTGATTGTGATTTGGTTTGTTTCTTGGCTATGACGATTTTCATAAATCTGGGCCCTTATGATGATGAATCTTCTTGGTATTAAAATTGATGGTTGTTAGATACTCTTTCTATTTTTTGAGGATATGATAAGTTTTCAGGATTTCCTTATGTTGGTGACGGGATGTAGCGATGACGGAAAATGGGCCGCCGTTGCCGCTTCTCCGTCTGTTGCTCCGATTCCGGCGTCGACAGGTCGCCGCTAGCGGCTTACCCGCCGGTCATAGATGCAACACCAGTTAGCAGTTACGGGATGTGCCGATGACGGAAAATGGGTCGCCGCTATCGTTTCTCCGTCAGTTGCTCCGTCGGCATGTCGCCGGTGGCGGCTTACCCGCCGGTCGTAGACGCAACACCTAGATATTCACATCCACTTTCGTCGCCGGCGCTTAAGGTCTGTAATCTACTGTTTCTGTATGTGGTGTGGTTTGTGTGTTGTTGACACCGGATCTGGTAGCTTTTTACCAGGCTATTCGACTTTCTGGCTAGGGTTTTTGCCAATGATTGCTCTACGATGTGTTACAAGGAATAAGGGGACTTATATGTACTCTAAAGATACACTATCAGGCCACCCGTTTTTTTGGGAATTGGATTTTCTGGATTCTGATGGTTAGTTGAGCCGCTATTTGTCCCGAGCCTTTACGATAGTGACGGACTTATGGTCTGATTTGTTGTCCCTTTTGGCTATGATGAACCATTAGGATCTGAGCCACGTTAAGCCTTAACGGCTATTGGGTTTTCTGATGTGAGCCAGGTTGAGCCTAACAGCTGATGGGTTTTCTGATGTTGCTTAAAAGTGGCTATGATGATCTTCGGATCTGAGCCTGACCTTGCAATTAGAATTGTGACACTCTGGCTTTTGTTATTCAGATTATGATACTTGCTTTTGCCCCTTCATGAGTGAGATAATGGTTAAGTTGACCGGGGGGGTTCGCGATGATACTTGGCATGTGGTTTCGAGAGGCAGATTTGATTTGCCACTCTGATTCCGACACTTGCTTTGTCCCTTCATCCGAATGTGGTTTGGTGGCCATCAGTCGATGTGTCGCCCCACTTCTGTTGTTTTTGATAGATACTCTATCTGATATGTCGGCAAAAAAAATGGCAATGATGAGTTCTTTCTGAGCTTTCATTTTCTAAAGCTTCAATTGGACAGGCCCTGTTGTTATGAGGATGTGATGACCACGTAACGGTCTGAGCTCCAATGGTTGGTGTGTACATTTCTTTTTTGGCTATGATAGGATGGTTTAAGGTTGATCTTTAATTCTCTTCAACTAATCTTTATTGCTTCAAGTTCATGTATTTTCATTAAATACTGCTAAATTGATATTTTATAATGTTAAGACTCATAAACTGGACATGTTGGTTTTAGTAGTAAATTGAATTTGTTTTTACAGTTAAAGGTCTTTTAGTTTTTTAAGTTTTTCTTTTCTTCTTTAAGATTCTATTCTGACTTCGACTCCAAGATTAATTGCAGGTACCACCAGAACATAAACGAGGAAAAAAAGGAAAATTTTTGAGATACCATAGAAATGGAGCCAAATGTGTGTATAAATGAGTATTTGTTTTTAGCCTTCTCTTTAGTTTTAATTTGTTACTTCACAACTTTTTCTACAGGGTATTTGCTTTCTATCTGTTGAATGCTAGCTGCCATTTAAGGTGAGGTTTTTCGATTGCTCTTTTCTGATTTCGTTCAAGTCTTTCTTATTCATCTGATTTGGTTTATGTTATTGTAATACAATGGAGGTGCGGGCTACATGATTAGCAACAAGTTATATAGCAGGGGTACTTCGTTCATATAAATATACACATGAAACTCATACTTCAAAGAAATTTGATCAAATTGGGGATCTAATATGGTTAACAATAATGTCATTCATCCGTCCTTGATTGAAATGTTTTAATGGGTTGGTATTAATGCTTTTTAATCAATGGTTTAATTTCTTCTCTGTTTTGCAGGTATGTATAAAGTTCTTTGGTTACATCTTTGTTTCCTGAGTGAGTCTTATTAATACTCGAACATGTTAAAGGTACATTAGTTTAAATGATGTTATAGTTTCTTTTTTGTTATTAAGACACGATTGTGATGTAAGTCTCTCAAGTTTCACTAAACACTAATCTTTAAACACAAAGAGATGCTATCATATTTTATTTATATTTCTAATTTATACAAATTATCATATTCATTTCGTGATTAGATAAATAGAAACATAATTGACAGTTAGAATTTGATTAACCAATTCGTACTATATAGTGGTTATTATCGTTTGCTTTAAATCCATTAACTTGGTTTTGGCTACGTGTGCTTACAGTTTTCTTACATCAGTTGATCAGGTATACTTTCTCATGACCGAATATTCAATCTTTACCCTGTTTGCAGGTTTAAATTTATGAAATTGTCTTTCATGTGCTTTTGTAATTTAACTTTAATATCTGTTTTTTAATTAGATTATCTTATGCGATTATTTCTAACTGTTGTTTCCTTACCATTTGTTGTTTTATAGAAATTAACTTTGATTTGAATTTCACTTTGAACTTCTGTATCAGGCTCTTTTTTAAATATGCAGGTTGGATACCTTATACTTTTCTTTGGGTGTTCTGCAAATTCTTATAGTTGTTTTCTCAAATGCAGGTAGCATTTATTCCTTTTACCTTTGTTCTAGATGCATCTAACACTACAAATGCTTTAAATTTGAGAAATACCTGCAAATACCCCTAAGTTTTTTAAACTAATGGCCAGGAAGATGGACGCTTAAAGCCATGTACTTCAGGGACCACTTCTCTCGATTCAAGCCTACAAGATTTTTGGGTAATGTTGCTTTTTATTTTCTACTTTTTTTAAGTACCTTACTTGAGTATTAGATTTGCAAACCTGCTCTCATCATATTTCCATGTGATGGTCTTTTGATATTGAAGCATGGATACTAAATCATATCCACTGCGGGTTGTCTGATTTCAAATTCTTCTTATATGATGAGAGAGCCCTTTGAAGAGGTAAAGCATTTATTTAAAGTAGGATGAAAATACAAGATGAATTTAGAAATTTTCTGCTATTTTAATATCATTTATAGTGTTAGTATTTTAGATAATTTAATTTAATTAAGTTGATAATTTTTTTTTAATGAATACAGTGTATTTGTATACTTTGGCATTTTAGGTGACAAGTCTTAGCATCATTGAAGCGCTGATGATGGTGATAGTGATCGTGTAAGTACCGCTGGATGCTTGAGGATCTTCTTAGAACATGTTCATATGCACAAATGTATCTTCCCTCTACTGCTGTCGTTTGATCGTTAAAATTACTGTCTCGACCCGCCGCAAAGCGCGGGTCGAAAGTCTTGTGTATATTGATGGTGACGTAATAACCCATATATCTCCATCCTTTAAATATTTCTTACAGTAGAAAAAGGCTCACAGTATAAAAACAAGCCCCGTAAAATTATATCTTTTACGATATAACATTGTATATATATACAATAGAGAAGTTCCCCTATGGTTTTGTGCCTTTATGAGTTATCCATAAAAAGTTATTATTGATATATACAATCTCTTATGAACAATTACATTGAAATCATCTAACCCAATTGGTAATCTTTTTTATGTTTAGGTCTGTAGTCTCGGGTTCTAAACCAGGGAGAAGCACACATTTTTTTTTTATTCTTTTTATTTTACACTCACTTTTGTTCTGATGTTTCTATGTATTCGTGCCAATATCTTATACCATACAAATATATATATACATGTTGTCTCAAAAATAGGCAAGGATTGCAACTAGTGTGGATGGTTGAGCATACATACTTCAAACGGCCAGACCCGGGTCCGAATCCATTCTCCAGCGATTTCAAAATTTTCTTTTTTTCTTCTTTTTTCCTTTCACTCCTTTCCTTTTTACTTCTTCTGTTTTTTCTTTTATAACTTTCACATCTAACTTAGTTTTGATAAAAACGACTTTTGTTCTCAAATAGTAGCGGTGACAAGATGGAGAGGCATAATAGCATATCAAAACAAGTTTGGTCATAAGGGATTGATGGGTCAAAAACGTGTTTGGTAAAAACTCAAAAGGGCTGGGTGGGGTTGACCCGTAAATCTTCTTTTCTCACAAATAGTTTGTGTTAATTTTCTTTACACAAAAAAAAGGACATTTTTAAATGGTTATTTGGTTTCAAATATAGCAATTTTTAGTTGATACATCTAACTTAGTTTTGAAAAAAACGACTTTTATTCTCAAATAGTAAAGGTGACAAGATGGAGGGGCATAATAACATGTCAAAACATGTTTGGTCGTAAGGGCTTGAGGGGAAAAAAAAACGTGTTTGGTCAAAACTCAAAAGGGCAGGGTGGAGTTGAGTCGTAAATATTATTTTCTCACAAATAGTTTGTGTTAATTTTCTTTAAAAAATTACATTTTTAAATGGTTATTTGGTTTCGAATATAGCAATTTTTAGTTGATACATTACTCCTATAAGATTCAATTTTGGATTTTTCCAAATTGGGTTTAGGTTGTGTGTAGCTGTAATTTATAGAATTAAAATGAATTTATATTTTTTTCTTCTACTAATACATTATACAACTTTCACATCTAACTTAGTTTTGATAAAAAACGACTTTTGTTCTCAAATAGTAGAGGTGACAATATGGAGAGGCATAATAGCATGTCAAAACAAGATCGGTCATAAGGGCTTGATGGGTCAAAAAAACATGTTTGGTCAAAACTCAAAGGGGCTGGTGGGGTTGAGCCGTAAATCTTCTTTGGTCACAAATAGTTTGTGTTAACTTTCTTGACACACAAAAAATGACATTTTTCAATGGTTGTGTGGTTTCGAATATAGCAATTTTTTGATACATTACTACTATAATATTCAATTTTGAATTTTTCCAAAATGGGTTTAGGTTGTGTGTGTAGCTGTAATTTATAGAATTAAAATGAATTTATAATCACTTCAATTCAAATCATGCATAGCACTCATGTTGGAAAATTATGAGTGACGTTATGTTGCAAACACATGTTGTTTTTAACAATAAAAATGTATTTATGTTATTCAAATCATATGAGCTGTTTGATATAATTGAATCGTCTTTGTTATTTTTTCCGACATTTAAAATAAACCATCAATTAAAGTAAACTTTAAATGAGAAAAATATTTAAAGAAAAATTTGTGTTTGCGCAAAAAAAAAATCGTGCAATAATTAAAGACGGTCTGAAATTATAATGGTCGCCGAATAAATAGTGAGAGAGAAATATGGAGAGAGAAATCATTGATTGAGAGATAATAGAGCGGTGATGTAGAGAAAGATAAATAAGTGGTCGAAGAAATAAAACCCAACGCATAAGGATATACAACCACCGGCCCTCCAACCCAATAATAGAAATAAAACCCAACGCATAAGGATATACAACCACCGGCCCTCCAACCCAATAATAATTAAACACGATGTTGTTACATTTTTACTTGCATGCCCTTTTATTTCTTGGCTTGATATGCCTTTTTTATTGCCTTAAATTATTTTGTTATACATTTCACAAGAATGTCATCTTTCGTTCTTTATGTAATATATTTCTTAAATAATAAGAATTGTTGAACTCTAAAACAACATTCTAATTATTGCAACTCCAAATAGCAAAACTACACCCACACACAATTCGATACAACCCTTTTTATTACTATTCATCATATATTACCTTCTAAACACCCATACATTTGTATCTATACAAGTGGAGAAGAATAATACTAATGGTAGAATGATATAAAGTGTTAGTTCTACATATTCACTTTAAGATCTCGCATTCGTGGCATACCCCGATTAACCGCAGCAATGCGCGGTTGATCTCTAGTTGATTTAACAATAACGTACTTGTAATGTCCAAGTCTGTTTGTCTTTGTTTTCAAAATATTTATTTATTTAATATTTTTATCTTAAAAATATTTATTTATATTTGATATTCAACATTTCACCAACTATACGGATCATTATAAGGAATTACCTGGGTTGAAAGCAGGGGCGGACTTACTAGATGTCCAGGGGTAGCGTCCGCTGTCCCTAAACTTTTACCCCGACGTGCAATTTTTTTTGTTGTTGAGGTTTTCGGTTTTTCGCGACCCCTGAAACGAATTTTTCGCTACCCCTAGAAATATATTACACTACCCCTCCTCAGTTTTTATGATTTTAATTTGAATCCCGATATGAAAATATAATGAAAACGCCCGTTAATAACCTAAAACCGAGCTATTAATAAGTTTGTGCAATTTAAATAAGAAACTTATAACTATAGGGGGGTATTATGTAATTTATTTATATTACTAAAAGTAAAAAAAAAAAAAAGTTTGTGCAGATCCCAATCTTCCAAAATCACGTTCTTCTCTGGTCCCCCTCCCCAGCGAACATCCGGACCCCCTGCCTCCCGTTTTCCGACCGCCCACAGGCGACTGCCGGCCGGCTAGCGCCGCCGCCGGACTACTCTTCCACCACCGCAACTCCACAAGTCGGATTCTTCACAACCTCCACAGGTAACCGCGATTTTCTCCTATTTTCTTGTTTTAAGGTTTATTAATTATGAGATTTAGATATGGTTTTGCTGAATTGGTGTTATTATATGTGTGTTGAATTTATAATTGTTTTCATCTGATCTGTTTCTAATCCACATTAGTGCAGTTTGCATCCACTGATCACTAGTATGGTCTGTCAGGTTAAGAACTCTTGCTAGTATTAAAATAACAAACACTAAATGGATTATTGTGATATGAAAACACCATTAATTAATCAAGTTATAGTACTAAAAATAACCAAGGTAACAAGTAGCATATGTTTTTAAACTCAAATGTATTTATATATCACTAAAGGCAAGGCAACCTGTTGCATTGGGGTTTATTAAGTTTGGATTTTCTTGTTTTAGGGTTTATTAATCATTTAAATGTTATGTGTGGAATTGTTAATTGTGTTAGGAAATAGCATTTAGGATGTGTTTTAAATCACTAAATCATAACTTTGTATTGTTTTCTTGAATTATTGTTTTAGGGTTTACATAATTGCTAGAAAGATGAAACCAAAGCCTAAACAAGCTTTAATTAGCAATTTGTTTAAAAGAAAAGTACCGGAAAATGATGAAACTACTCAAACTAGTAAAAAACCAAGTCCAAATGTAGAGACTAATTTTATGCAAGAGGATGTTAATATTAATAGAGCTTTTTCAACACGAAATACTATTGATTTGGATGCTCTTCTTTCGGATCCCGCCGATAGACCGCCTATTATTAGTTATGACCCGAATCAAATTGATGACATGAGAAGGGCATATCTTGTGAAAAAGGCTTATCAACCAAGAGGTCATGATTTTAAATGGAAAGATTATTCTGGTGGTCGGAGACGTTTTAATGTTAATTTGATAATTTTGATTGGTTAGAGTATAGCCCGAAAGTGGAGAAAGCATATTGCCTATGTTGTTACTTGTTTAGTGAAAGTGTTGGTAATCAAGGTGAGAGAGATACTTTTGTAGATGGAGGGTTTGATAATTGGAATAAATCGGGTGTCTTAAAAAACCATGTTGGATTAGTCAATAGTGCTCATAATAAGGCGGCTAAAAAATGTTGCAATCTAATTAATCAAAAGCGATCCTATGAAGCGAAAGTCACCAAGTATAGTGAGGAAGAAGTGATTGCTAATCGGTTTCGATTAATGGCTTCTGTTCACTGTGTTAGATTTTGTTTACAAAACTCATTACCATTCCGGGGACATGATGAGTCGAAAGATTCTCTCAATAAGGGCATATTTCTTTGACTTTTACAGTTGCTTAGTGATAATAACCCGGATTTTGGTAAGTACACCTTAGGAAATGCAAAGAAAAATAACAAGATGACATCCCCATCCATACAAAAAGAGATTATTGATTGCTTTGCGAAAGAGGTAACAAAAATGATTTGTGAAGAGTTTAAAGACGATGTGTTTGGGTTGTTAGCGGATGAGTCTAGTGATGTGTCTTTAAAGGAACAAATGGTCGTGGTTGTTAGATATGTTGATAAGCTTGGAGTTGTTAAGGAGAGTTTAATCGGACTTTCTCACGTCAAGAATACATCTTCCGCAACTCTTAAAGAAGTCATCGTTTCTTTGTTAGCAGATAATCATTTGAGCATAGATCAAGTAAGTAATAAATTTTATATTTTTAATACATATACTTTATAATACATGTATATAATGTATCTTATAGTTTATATTTGTTTTCACAGGTAAGGGGTCAAGGTTATGATGGTGCAAGCAACATGCGAGGAGAGTATAATGGATTAAAGGCTTTGATTTTGAGAGATAATCCTTCGGCACATTACATACATTGCTTTGCTCATCAACTTCAGTTAGTGATCGTGGCCGTTGCAAAAAAAACATGACGGTGTCAAAGAGTTTTATGAGTATCTCTCCATGGTTGTTAATACGGTTTCCGCTTCTTGCAAACGGAAAGTTATGATGTTGGAGGCAAAAAGAGCAAGTGTGGAAAAAGCAATACTTGAAGGTGAAATTAAGACGGGAAAGGGATTAAACCAAGAGGTTTCACTTGCACGAGCTGGGGATACATGATGGGGTTCTCATCATAATACTATAACAAGTTTAATGAAGTTATTTCCTCAAGTTGTTGAAGTACTTGCTTATATTAAAAAAGATGGAGAAACCTCTCAACAACGCACTAATGCAAAAGGTATATTATCATATCTTAAGAAGGTTGATTGTGTTTTATATGCACTTATTGGATAAAATCTTAGGTATCACAAATAGTCTATCAAAACATCTTCAAAAAATGGATCAAGACTTGTTACAAGCGGCTAAGTTGATAAACGGTACAAAACTAGCGTTGAATGATCTTAGACAAAAGGGCTTTGGTGATATGTTAGCAAAAGTCACATCTTTTTGTGAAGATCACAAGATTGAGATGCTAAATATGACGGGAAATTATGGCAATAAAAGAAACTGAAAGAATGTCCTTACCAATGGACATCATTTTGAAGTGGAAGTTTTTAATACGGTTTTGGATATGCAAATTTCCGAAGTTGGAAATAGATTCAATGAGGTTTCAACTACTTTGATAGAAAATATGTCGGGTTTAAATCCTTGTGAATCCTTTTCTAAGTTCGACACATCTAAGATAGTGGCATTTTCAGAGATGTATCCGAATGATTTTAGTAACGGGGAAAGAAGTTGTCTTTTGGGAGATCTTACGGTATTTTATCACAGTGTTAAGGAAGATGATAAATTTAAAAATTTGGGTGGAATGACTGATCTTGCTCGTGCAATGGTGGAAACCGGAACCCATAATACATCTCCTTTGGTTTATCGGGTATAAAGTTGGCATTGGTTTTACCGGTTGCAACGACAACAGTTGAAAGATGTTTTTCAAAGATGAAGCTTATCATGACGGATTTACGTAATCGAATGGGTGAGGAGTTTTTGAACAACGCTCTACTTTGTGAGGTGGAAAAAGAAAGTTTTCTTAAAGTAAAAGAGGAAGATGTGATGGCTCGATTCCAAGCGTTTAAAAACCGAAGAGGAAACATCTTTTAGGTATGTATTTAACTTTACATTTTATAAATCATCGATAAAATTTTTGTTTTGCAATGTAAGTTATGGTTAAAAAAATTTTTGACCGCGACCCCTAATTTTTTTTCTCGATCCGCCCCTAGTCGAAATACAGGCATGATTGTGTTAAGGATGTTTTGTTTGATGTTCATAAGCGAGCGAATATCTCTGTCAAAAAAGAGGCTCCCATTAACTTATTAACGGATCCACTTGAAGGGAGGTCCATTTTACGCCCAGCTAACGTTCTTGTGTTTGGTTGGGCAATGGGGCCGGAAACACGCTTCTTACTGGTGTATCACCCCTTGTAGGGCTTAGGGACAATGAGTTTGTCGCCGGGGGGGGGGGGGGGGCAGCTTGCATTAAAGGTAGAATCAGACAAAGTTGCAAAACACGAGAGAACCTGTCTCGAGAATTAATACGTGTTTATCGTTTTTGCTTTTGCTATATTTGGGTTCTTTGCTCCGGAGGCGGTTGAATTTCTGAGTAGTGTTAAACGGGTCCTACATAGTAATTTATCGTTCCTTAAAGCTCAAAACTTTGTCTTCGGTAGAATTGATTTGCTACCTAAAAGGGGTTGCGGCACAGCTTGTTATCCGTTTACCCGTCACTTCATTATAAATGTTTTTTTTATTATAATACATTTGTGAAAAAAAATCATTTATTTATTCGTCATCTCAATTTTAGTGGGCTTTTTATTCCTTAGTTAAATTTTGGTGGTTCGTTTTTTGTTTATTTTTTTAATTGTGAAACACCGCCTTCATCACTGAGTTTATATTTAACTATTTTCATTTTTATTTCGTGGCTTGATTATGTTAGAATTTTGGGAGAAAAACTAACGAAAAAATGAGTTTTTTCACTAAATGTTAAAATGAGTTTTTCACCAACTTTAGACTAAAATAAAATACCGATAACATAGGTTGTTGCCTCTGTATTTTATGGGTTTGTATAGTACGTTGTGAGGGCTTTCCAACGCATCAAACCATGTCCAAATCCAAGCTCGTATGAATGAGATATCGAATCTCAAAGTTGAGGTCTCGCAACTTGTGAAGCTGTGAAAATTACAGAGGAAAATACTAAGTATAGCATGTTAACTCATCCCACATTGGTTGGGGAATGAAACCAAAAGTGGTTTATAAGGTGGGAACCTTACCAACTATTGTTTCCTTTAGTAGAACACATCTCTTGGATCCTGGCACCCCTAACTCGCACTCGCACACGTGCGCGCGCGTGGCGTGGGCGTATGAGGTGCTTTGATGGCGCACTTCGCATCGCCGCGAGCCGCCTTATTGTTTTTAAGTTCAACCGGAAGTTGGTCCGGTTGAAGACCAGGCGGATAGGTTCAAGCGGACTGTGAGTTGAATCGGAAAAAGTCAGGTTCGAGCGGAACCAGTTCAAGCGGACATGGGTGGTCCGGGCAGAACCGAGTTCAACCTGAACAGTAGTTCCGGTTGAAGTTCAAGCGGAAGTTGGAACGGACCGGAAGATCAGTTCTTCCGGAAAACAGCTGTTACGCGGAGTCTTCCGGAATGACAGCTGGGTAAACACGTTTTGAGATAATTAAGGTAATTCCGCGTTAATTAGAAATCAATTTGCATTAAAGTCGTTTAATGCAAAGTTTGATTACGAATTACTTTAGAGTGCTCTCCAAGACTCCCACCACTATATATACAGCCTCATTAGTTAAGGCTAAACACACTAGAATTCACACAGAATTCTTCCTCTCTTCTCTGCTCTCTCTCTTCTCCTCATCTTCATCTTGTTCGTCAAGAACTTCAAGAACGCGAAGGTATTTTCAAGCTTAGAGTTATTCCGGTCGTACAATACGGTTTAGGCGATTGTATCCTGGGAAACAAAGCGGATCTTCGGTAGACCCGTAATTTGTTTTAAGGGACCCGGGTTTTGACCCGAAGCCTTCGCCAAAAGCTTTTTCATTTCCATCTTTTCTCAAAACCTTTTCGAAAATCCTTTTATCAAGTTGTTTAGATTTTGTTTCTCAAAACCATTATCAAAACTTTCTGTTCGTATTTCTTAATTAAATATTGTTTGCATATTTCTTTCTTTTGTCTTTTCTATTCTAAGTTTTACTTCATTTCATTTGTAATCGTACTGTTAGTTATTTTTATTTATTTCCTTGTATTGTAATCATTGATTTTCCCTGTAATTGTAGTAGGAGTAGAATTTCATTTCATTGTATTGTAATAGATTAGATTTATTTTCTTTTATTGTAATCGAAATAAAATAAAAAGTATTTATTTTATTTTTTAAAACTAAAACACTTAATATAGCATTACACACCTAAACCAAAAATGACACACTAGCATTTACATATAGGAGATTACAAATTATGAAGAGTTACATAAGCGGGAAATACACATGACATCAAGTTGTCATGCCGGGAAGGCGGGCAACAAGCTGCGCCGTCAGCCCTTTTTGATTAGCAAAACCAAGACGTATAAATACAAAGTTCTTCATTCTGGAGGTCGTGCTATTCCCGTGTATGACTCTTTGGATCCGTTTCAGCGTGGCCACCGCCTCCGATTCAAGATGACCGAAGGTATCAAACGCGAAGGGAACAAACACACGTTGATTTTCAATACACGCTTTCTCGTGTTTGCTCACCTTCCCAGCAGCCGCCCTGGAGGCCGCTTGGCCAGCCTTGAAAGTATTGGCCCTCAGCCCCACAAGAGGAGAAACCCCCGTAAGATTGACGCAAGCATGTTTCCCATTCTGCCACCCAAAAACGAGAACATCGGCTGGTCTGAGAGTTGAACGACCATCCGAGGGATCAGACAGAAAGTTAACAGGGGCTTCCTTCTTGGCCGAGATCCCCGCCCGCGTGAAGATGTCGAAAAGAACATCCCGAACCGTGTCATGTCTGTATTTAAAACCAGGGAGCTCTTTGCAGTGGACAGCATGCTCCCCGAACGAATCCAGGCACGCCTTGTTGCAAACGGGGCATTTTTCGTCCATGGGAAACAGGGGGATCATGAGCCTGTATTTGAGGATCGCCCGGTACTCAACGGGCGACATGTGCTACCCCAGTCCATCAATTGGGAGAGCGTGGAGGAAATCTTGCGCATGCGGTTGTCGTAGGCATTCCCAAACTGTCACACCCCAACCAACGGCGGAATATGTCGGGGCGCGAAGATTGTCCAGATGCACACAACACTAATTCAAGTTGCGATATTCTTAATTAAACCCATTTCCATAAACATAGAATCACGCATAAACAAGTCATAATTCAAGGTTACAATTCAAACATAATATCCAAATAAGAGTCATAAAGTCTACTAGATTATTTAATAAGGTCATCTAAGTCCCATGCAATCCTATGATGGCGGAGACGAAGGAATCAAACAGCAGCACCTGCAACATGTTTAACATAAAAGTCAACTACTAGAGTTGGTGAGTAAACATAGGTTTGTAAGCATTTCATAGTTTAAAGATAAGCGATTCATGAGACTAGTGTTTCATTCAATCATGTAAACAAGGTCATAAGTGATGTGCACCAACCCTAGACAAGTAAGGGAGCAATCACCCGGCGCTACACGCGAAGCATGCCGAGTGGGTTGTCAACCAATAGATCTATCATTGTTGCCACGGCTCGATGGTTAATGGTACACAAGCGATTAGCGATTAGCGATTAGCGATTAGCGAATATCCACACGTAGTATCTAACCAAGTATCACATAATAGAATTCACACATAGCATACATGATATCGCATAATAGTTTGAATATATAGACTTTAGAGATTTTGTATAACACATGTTGCACCCCAAAGTTTAAAAAGGAAAAAAGGGGCTATGAATACTCACCTCACGGGTGAATCGAAAAGAAAGATAAGCGATAGCGATGCGCGAATATCACGTCCGGAGATCACCTTTATGATTGACCGAGGTTGAACCAAAATAAATAAATAGAATAGTGAGTAAAGTGAGTAACCGTGACTTGACACGACACGACACGACTTAACCAAATCACAACTCATTGGTGTTTTACTCAAGTGATAGCGTACGGGCTTAGTTTGGGTTCAAGTTTATACTCTATGTAATGTTAAGAGGTTCTAATCTAGCAAACTAGTATAGAGGTCAAACTAGGTCAACAAAAGTCAACAAATTCAATTTCCATGATAATAATCCAAGGTAATACACATGATTATCATATAGGATCAGATCTAACATAAGCTTTTATAGATTTTATAGATCTACTTGAATCTAGCATGAACCTAGCATAGTTTAGCATGAATCTAGCCAAATCAAGCCCATTAATCGGCTTTTGTTCACAAAACAAACCCTATTGAGCATGCATGGTTGGATCTATCATTTAAACACATAAAAGTTCATGATTTAATGTCTTTACCTACTGGTCTAACTTCACATGCCAAGAAAATCATAGATCTAAACATGTTAGGAGGCAAAAATGTCATTTTGAAGCTTTATGACACACATTTCTAACCCTAGATGACACACATATTGAGATCTAGCCATTTTATCATGGAAAACCCTAACTTTATGATCATGATACATAGATCTGGTCCTAAACAACATTCATGAGGTAGATCAAGGCTATTTGAAACATAAAAATGGAATCTTGATGAGAAAATCCCTAGATCTAGCCCTAGATGACATGCTTTCTATAGATCTACCCTAGATCTAACATAAAGATGCAATCTTGATGACATATAACATGGATTTTGGTACTTAAGAGCATGCAAGATCAGATCTAAGCAATATTCAACATAAAAATCAAGTCTTGATACATAAAACCCTAGATCTACACCATGGAAGCATGCATGCTCATAGATCTAAGCCAAAAACATAATAAAGTTTCAATCTTGGACCAAGAAATCATTAGATCTAGATGAAGAGATGATTTAGAACATAGATCTAACCCTAAGAAGCCATAAAGGTTGGATCTTGATAAAACGGGATGGAGATCAATACTTACCGGTAAACCGAAAGGATGAAGAAAAGGGGTGAAGAGGGAGGATCCAAGCTTCAATCTTCAAGCTTCAATCTTCAAAGATGGTATTAGGGCTTGTTTAGAGGATTTCCAGGGGTTTTGGGACGTTTAGGAGCTGATGGGGGCTGAAAGTGGAGAGCATGGGGGGATAATGATGCTTAAATAGGGGCTAATTAGGGTTTCTGCCAAAATCAGTCTGGGGCGTACCGCCCTGAATTTATACATTCAGGGCGTACCGCCCCAAAATGGCAGTCCGGTTCCTGATTATTCAATTCCCGGTTTTGGTGCTCGGTTCTTCGTTTTTCGGTGTTTTCGAGTCCCGTTTTCTCCCAAATCACCCAAATAATGGTCCCATCATGTTCATTACATTAAATCCACTCAAAATGATAACAAATATGTCACGTAACACTAATGTATACGTAAATTAGGTCAAACATGCAATTTTTGTCGGTTTTGCCGTACGTATCACTTTTAAGCAATTCACCTACGATTTGTGACTCAATCAAGTGGGTGATGACTCAAGACATCATGTGTGATCATAAGTGACCTAAAGACTCATAAATATGACAAATCTGACATACGATACTCAAAAACGTGATCTCTCGGTTAGAATCGAATTCGCGCGGGATTTACCGAACGTTCACCGTTTTCATTCTAAACCTCAAATCCATGCACGTCCTCACATGTATTCACTTGTATGCTTAACTAGTATCACATACAAGTCTTGTACATGATTGGATTGCTTGAATTCCCGGTTAAACGGAATGATCGGTGTATTGGCGGTAAAATCCAAAATAGTGACAAATTGAATATCAAATCAATCAACGAATATAATAATGAATCCAATACCATAAAATAAAGTATAAAACATCATGATTAAACATAATTCCTCATTCGATTATCAATCAAGGGTTTCGGGTTACAAAATGGATCGAATCGGATAACCGGAAATCATAAATGTTACAGTCTCCCCTACTTTAGGAAATTTCGTCCCGAAATTACAAATTCAAGTAGACTGAACGAACAACTGCGGGTATTTGGCTTTCATATGGTCCTCACGCTCCCAGGTGAACTCTGGTCCACGCTTGGACTCCCAACGAACCTTAATGATCGGAATACGGCTGCGCTTGAGCTGTTTGACCTCACGGTCCATGATCTCAACAGGTTTCTCGACAAAGTGCATAGACTCGTCGATCTGGACATCCTCAAGCGGAACATGCAAGTCCTCATCAGCCAAACATTTGCGAAGGTTCGAAACATGAAACGTCGGGTGGACATTAGCCAACTCAGGAGGAAGATCAAGACGGTAAGCCACTCTACCGATTTTCTCAAGGATTTTGAACGGACCGACATAACGAGGTGCTAGTTTCCCTTTCTTGCCAAATCGGACGACACCTTTCCATGGGGATACCTTTAAAAGGACAAGGTCGCCCTCTTTAAACTCAAGGGGCTTTCGTCGTTTATCAGCATAACTCTTCTGGCGACTCCTAGCAGCGAGTAAGTGATCGCGAACCTGAGAGATTTTATCGGTCGTCTCCTGGATCAGTTCGGGACCGGAGATTTGAGATTCACCGACCTCGCTCCAACATATCGGTGATCGACATTTGCGACCATAAAGAGCCTCGAAAGGCGCCATACCAATGCTCGAATGAAAACTGTTGTTATAAGAAAACTCGATGAGTGGTAAAAGAGTGTCCCAACTACCACCGAAATCGATGACACAAGCGCGGAGCATATCCTCGAGAGTCTGAATGGTGCGCTCAGATTGACCATCAGTCTGAGGATGGTAGGCAGTACTGAGATCCACGCGAGTTCCCAAAGCTTCTTGGAGCGATTGCTAGAAATGAGAGGTAAATCGACCATCACGATCAGATATGATAGTCAAAGGAGTACCATGACGTTTAACGATCTCGTCTACATAGAGTTTGCCCAATTTATCAGCCTTATCCCTCTCATTTATAGCAAGAAAGTGAGCGGATTTGGTCAAACGGTCAACAATGACCCAAATGCTATCGTGACCCCTGGGAGTCTTTGGAAGTGACGTGATGAAGTCCATTGAGATGTCCTCCCACTTCCAAACTGGGATTCTCGGCTGCTCAAGTAAACCGGAGGGTCGCTGGTGCTCGGCCTTGACCTTTAAGCAGGTAAGACACTTAGATACATAAAGAGCAATGTCCTTTTTCATGCCGGGCCACCAGTAAAGTCTTCGGAGATCAAAGTACATTTTATCCGAACCGGGGTGAACCGAATAACGAGACTTATGAGCCTCGTTCATGATGAATAACCGAAGATCGTCACGGTCAGGAATCCATAGACGATTCAAGAAGTAAAGAAGGCCATCAGACTTAGGCTCGAGCTGAAGCTCAACACCACAAGATAGTTCCCCATGCAAGTTACCAGCTTCAACAGAGGCACGCTGAGCAACGAGAATGCGAGATTTGAGATCCGACCGGTGAAGAGAACCCTGAAATAGAATGGGCTTTACATGCTCCTTACGACTTAGTGCGTCGGCCACGACGTTTGCTTTTCCCGGATGGTAGCGAATCTCGCAATCGTAATCACTTAGGAGCTCAACCCAACGACGCTGGCGCATATTGAGTTCTTTTTGATTTAAAATATGCTGAAGGCTTTTGTGATCGGTATAGATCACACACTCGGTGCCATAAAGATAATGCCTCCAGATTTTTAAAGAAAACACGACCGCACCAAGCTCAAGGTCGTGTGTCGTGTAATTTTTCTCATGCTTCTTAAGCTGCCTCGATCCATATGCGATTACCTTTCCTCGTTGCATAAGGACACAACCGAGGCCCTGATGAGAAGCATCGCAATAGACCACAAAATCGTCTATTCCATCGGGAAGAGTTAAGATGGGAGCTTCACACAACATTTGCTTGAGCGTCTGAAATGCGCTCTCTTGAGCGGGACCCCATACGAAGGGTTGACTTTTCTGAGTCAAAGCAGTGAGAGGCACAGCAATACGGGAGAAATTAGCAATGAATCTCCGATAATAGCCCGCTAACCCAAGAAACGAGCGGACTTCGGTAGGTGAAGTAGGGGTACACCAACTCTTAACGGCTTCGATTTTAGCAGGATCGACATGGATGCCCTTGTCATTAACAATATGCCCCAAGAATTGAACCTCCTTTAGCCAAAACTCACACTTGGAGAATTTGGCGTAGAGCTGCTCCTTCTTTAGAAGTTCAAGTACCAACCGCAAGTGAGATTCATGGTCGGATTTAGACTTTGAATAGATCAGGATATCGTCAATAAAGACGATGACAAATTTATCAAGATAGGGTTTACAAACGCGATTCATGAGATCCATGAATATAGCAGGGGCGTTTGTTAACCCGAAAGGCATAACGGTGAACTCAAAATGGCCATAGCGAGTACGAAAAGCAGTCTTGTGAACATCTTCCTCGGCGACACGAAGCTGATGATAACCAGAACGAAGATCAATTTTGGAGAAACATGTGGCACCTTGAAGTTGATCGAAGAGGTCATCAATACGGGGCAATGGATAACGGTTCTTGATTGTGAGTTTATTAAGCTCACGATAGTCGATGCACATACGAAGCGAGCCATCTTTCTTCTTGACGAATAAGATAGGTGCTCTCCAAGGTGAGGAACTCGGCCGAATGAATCCCTTATCAGCTAGTTCTTGGAGCTGTTTGGACAACTCCTGCATTTCTGAGGGTGCGAGGCGATATGGTGACTTCGCAACAGGAGTGGCACCTGGAATTAAGTCAATACGGAAGTCAACTTGGCGAACGGGAGGAAGACCCGTTATATCATCCGGAAATACTTCAGGGAAGTCCCGTACGATCTGGATGTCTTCGATTCTCTTTTCTTCATCTCGAACCTCCATGACATGAGCCAGAAATGCCGGATAATCCTTGCGTAAGTACTTTCGGGCTTTTACACAAGACATAAGCTTGAGCCCGCTAGATGGTTTATCGCCATGAATAACAAGAAACTGACCATCCGGACGAGGAATGCGAATAATTTTATCAAAACAGACGAGCTCGGCACGATGATGTGACAACCAATCCATACCGATGATGATATCAAAGCTCCCAAGTCGCATCGGAATAAGATCAATAGAGAAGATGTGGCCTTTGAAATCCAATTTGCAATCGCGAATTACAGAATCGAGGTCTACCGGTTTACCATCCGCGACTTCAACGGACAAAGGATGGTCGAGTGCAATGCGAGGAGAGTCAAGTAAAGGCTCAAAGTCTAGTGACACAAAGCTACGATCGGCACCAGAATCAAATAATATAGATGCATAATGGTTATTGATCAGAAACGTACCATTGACGACTTCCTGGTTTGCCTGAGCCTGATTAGATTCAACCAATAAGATTCATGAGATTTAGAGTAATAAATAGAAATAGACATTAAAACAAGGAGATTCAATTGTAAACCTGATTAGCGTTGATGTTGAAGGCACGGGCAGGGGCACCACGGTTTGCATTACCGGCAGGAGGCTGTGCGACCGTGAGAGCGGGGCATGCATTGCGAAGATGAGTGGTGGATCCACAGTTGTAGCAAGCGCGAACCTGAACCTGAACATTAGGAGCCTGGGAAATCAGAGGCTGAGCAGGATACTGAGCCACCGGCTGTGCTCGGACCGGCTGGCGACAAGCATTCATAAGATGACCAAAGCGCCCGCAATTGACACATCGCCTGCAGGGAAGGTGAGCTGGATGGTGATAGTTGCAAGTGTTGCACAAGGGATATGGGCCAGTGTAGGGTCTTTTGGCAGGTGGCCCACCAGGAGCCCATTGGGCCATAGGAGCAGCAGGTGCAGCTGGTGCTGCAGGAGTGGCGGTAACAGCAAAATTTCGGCCCTTTCGCTTCTTTTTGTTAAATTTCCCCGCGGAGGACTCAACCTTGGACTCCCTTTCGGCCGCAGGCTCGGCCATTTCAGTACCCGACTCTTTCTTAGAATTCCTCCTCTTCAGAGTACCTGCCTTGACATGATTATCGGTCAGGCGAGCAGCAAGACGGACAACGCTGTCAAGTGTCGCAGGATTACTAGCCCAAATAGAATCCTGTATCTGCTCGGGTAGCCCACCAGTGTAGGCTTCAATAGCCCGAATCTCAGGAGTAACGATATCAGGCACCAAGATTTTCAGCTCATAGAAACGATCGGTATACTCCTGATTTTCCCCGCTGTATTGTTTCAGTGCCCGAAATTCATCCTCAAGTTTCTTCAGCTCGCTGCGAGGGCAATATTTTTCCCTCATGATTTCCTTGAGTTCATCCCAAGTCAAGGCTAGGGCTTCATCAGACCCACGAATCCTCTTCTCTCCGTTCCACCAGGTAAGGGCTTTTTCAATCAGGGTGCTGGTGGCACGGGTGACTTTCAGCTCATCAGGACAGTCACTATTAATGAAAGTGTTCTCCATTCCCTCAAACCATTGAAGCAACCCGATGGGACCCTCGGTGCCCTTGAACTTTGGAGGGTTACACGAGTTGAAGTGCTTGAAAGTACAAGCAGAAGCAACGGTAGCATTAGCAGGGTTGGCATTAAGCCCCTGCTGGATCTGGACGACCAAATTCGGGAGGACCTCGGCCATTTGTTTAGCGATAACCGAGGCCATTTTACGGCCGCTATCGCCCTTACGACGCCCGTTGAAGTGAATCGACATGCTGAGAAGATAGATAAACATTTATGAGACAAACGGGAATATGATCGATAATCGAATTATGAGGACATGATGTTATTGTGTAAAATGTATGTGTTTGTGAATCGTGATGTTGTGTAACTCGAATCATCATAGTTTACCAAAAATCGTTTTTAAATAAAAACCGCGCGTAAAATTGCGAAATCGAGAGATTAACATAAAACCATCGGAATGGTTCTCACCTCCCGATTGGAAGGCTACAACCGAGACAAATCAGGCTACGATCCTAGTGATAGACATGCTTTGGCCTAATAGGTTTCAATCACTCTCATCGGGGTATCCCAGGTGAGCATCCGGGCCCAACGGTTGATAGGGCTTATATGCAACGCTTTTCTTGACAGAAGCCCCGACTACCGGTGTTGTCCCCCTTCCAGTTACTACATGTCCACCACTAAAACCCTAGTACCGACGAGATTTGAAAATCAAGAAAAATTCCATTTTTCCTAAATGGTACGTAAGGCACCATTTTCTAAGGAAGAGGCTAGGAAGCCTTTGTGATACGTGTATGAGTGTGTGTTGACCAACATTGATTGTGACGAGAGTTGAAATAGGCATAATCAAGAAGTATACAAATGGACAATTAAAGCATATAGGCACATTGTGCATGAGGCTCTCATGCAGGACGCCTAAGGCAATAGTCTAGGTCAAACCGGTTCTAATAACCCAAATCCCTATAGCCGTGGCTCTGATACCAATCTGTCACACCCCAACCAACGGCGGAATATGTCGGGGCGCGAAGATTGTCCAGATGCACACAACACTAATTCAAGTTGCGATATTCTTAATTAAACCCATTTCCATAAACATAGAATCACGCATAAACAAGTCATAATTCAAGGTTACAATTCAAACATAATATCCAAATAAGAGTCATAAAGTCTACTAGATTATTTAATAAGGTCATCTAAGTCCCATGCAATCCTATGATGGCGGAGACGAAGGAATCAAACAGCAGCACCTGCAACATGTTTAACATAAAAGTCAACTACTAGAGTTGGTGAGTAAACATAGGTTTGTAAGCATTTCATAGTTTAAAGATAAGCGATTCATGAGACTAGTGTTTCATTCAATCATGTAAACAAGGTCATAAGTGATGTGCACCAACCCTAGACAAGTAAGGGAGCAATCACCCGGCGCTACACGCGAAGCATGCCGAGTGGGTTGTCAACCAATAGATCTATCATTGTTGCCACGGCTCGATGGTTAATGGTACACAAGCGATTAGCGATTAGCGATTAGCGATTAGCGAATATCCACACGTAGTATCTAACCAAGTATCACATAATAGAATTCACACATAGCATACATGATATCGCATAATAGTTTGAATATATAGACTTTAGAGATTTTGTATAACACATGTTGCACCCCAAAGTTTAAAAAGGAAAAAAGGGGCTATGAATACTCACCTCACGGGTGAATCGAAAAGAAAGATAAGCGATAGCGATGCGCGAATATCACGTCCGGAGATCACCTTTATGATTGACCGAGGTTGAACCAAAATAAATAGATAGAATAGTGAGTAAAGTGAGTAACCGTGACTTGACACGACACGACACGACTTAACCAAATCACAACTCATTGGTGTTTTACTCAAGTGATAGCGTACAGGCTTAGTTTGGGTTCAAGTTTATACTCTATGTAATGTTAAGAGGTTCTAATCTAGCAAACTAGTATAGAGGTCAAACTAGGTCAACAAAAGTCAACAAATTCAATTTCCATGATAATAATCCAAGGTAATACACATGATTATCATATAGGATCAGATCTAACATAAGCTTTTATAGATTTTATAGATCTACTTGAATCTAGCATGAACCTAGCATAGTTTAGCATGAATCTAGCCAAATCAAGCCCATTAATCGGCTTTTGTTCACAAAACAAACCCTATTGAGCATGCATGGTTGGATCTATCATTTAAACACATAAAAGTTCATGATTTAATGTCTTTACCTACTGGTCTAACTTCACATGCCAAGAAAACCATAGATCTAAACATGTTAGGAGGCAAAAATGTCATTTTGAAGCTTTATGACACACATTTCTAACCCTAGATGACACACATATTGAGATCTAGCCATTTTATCATGGAAAACCCTAACTTTATGATCATGATACATAGATCTGGTCCTAAACAACATTCATGAGGTAGATCAAGGCTATTTGAAACATAAAAATGGAATCTTGATGAGAAAATCCCTAGATCTAGCCCTAGATGACATGCTTTCTATAGATCTACCCTAGATCTAACATAAAGATGCAATCTTGATGACATATAACATGGATTTTGGTACTTAAGAGCATGCAAGATCAGATCTAAGCAATATTCAACATAAAAATCAAGTCTTGATACATAAAACCCTAGATCTACACCATGGAAGCATGCATGCTCATAGATCTAAGCCAAAAACATAATAAAGTTTCAATCTTGGACCAAGAAATCATTAGATCTAGATGAAGAGATGATTTAGAACATAGATCTAACCCTAAGAAGCCGTAAAGGTTGGATCTTGATAAAACGGGATGGAGATCAATACTTACCGGTAAACCGAAAGGATGAAGAAAAGGGGTGAAGAGGGAGGATCCAAGCTTCAATCTTCAAGCTTCAATCTTCAAAGATGGTATTAGGGCTTGTTTAGAGGATTTCCAGGGGTTTTGGGACGTTTAGGAGCTGATGGGGGCTGAAAGTGGAGAGCATGGGGGGATAATGATGCTTAAATAGGGGCTAATTAGGGTTTCTGCCAAAATCAGTCTGGGGCGTACCGCCCTGAATTTATACATTCAGGGCGTACCGCCCCAAAATGGCAGTCCGGTTCCTGATTATTCAATTCCCGGTTTTGGTGCTCGGTTCTTCGTTTTTCGGTGTTTTCGAGTCCCGTTTTCTCCCAAATCACCCAAATAATGGTCCCATCATGTTCATTACATTAAATCCACTCAAAATGATAACAAATATGTCACGTAACACTAATGTATACGTAGGTCAAACATGCAATTTTTGTCGGTTTTGCCGTACGTATCACTTTTAAGCAATTCACCTACGATTTGTGACTCAATCAAGTGGGTGATGACTCAAGACATCATGTGTGATCATAAGTGACCTAAAGACTCATAAATATGACAAATCTGACATACGATACTCAAAAACGTGATCTCCCGGTTAGAATCGAATTCGCGCGGGATTTACCGAACGTTCACCGTTTTCATTCTAAACCTCAAATCCATGCACGTCCTCACATGTATTCACTTGTATGCTTAACTAGTATCACATACAAGTCTTGTACATGATTGGATTGCTTGAATTCCCGGTTAAACGGAATGATCGGTGTATTGGCGGTAAAATCCAAAATAGTGACAAATTGAATATCAAATCAATCAACGAATATAATAATGAATCCAATACCATAAAATAAAGTATAAAACATCATGATTAAACATAATTCCTCATTCGATTATCAATCAAGGGTTTCGGGTTACAAAATGGATCGAATCGGATAACCGGAAATCATAAATGTTACACAAACAGCCTTTTGTTTGACCGTCATCTCATAAGTAGTTTCCATCTCAAGCATGTTTTTACTAAAGAGGGCACTCGCCAAAACGTGTTGGGCTTTTGGAGGGGCGGTGTCCTTGTTAGTGAAACCGCTTAGATCAAAACCCGGAATTGTGTCATGGAGACCAGCCAGAGCATCCTCGTAATCAGAGCCCATACCACACACCCCACTCCCCCGTAGGATATGGTCCTGCAGCGCCCAGGATTGGGCTCGCGAGGCGACAAAGGCGTACGACGACGCCTCGACTGCTGAAGAAACCCCGAGACCCCCGTGCCGGATCGGTAAGGAGGCAAGCCGCCATTGAAGGTCCCCAAAGAAGGGACCGCCACACACGACAATATCCTCGATAGCCGATCGCAGGTCCATGTCGAAGCCAACCGCAGCCGCCCTCATATGAGTAGGGGGCAGGTACGTAGCCCGAAGAGAAGCTTGGCAATACCCATACACGAACGAAGCAGAAGAAGTTCACATTGTGGGTCGCCAAGCTTGGGGAGGAGGCGCATAAGATCGGCCGCAGTAGTCGCCCTCCTCGCGGCCAACTCTTGTATAAACCGGCCATCATGGCTAACAGACCCCCCAAGAAGTTTTACCACCCTGGTCGGTCGGCTAATATCTGCCGGGAAGAGGCCCGACCGGACCTTGCCCCCATCACATGAAGGCCAAAAGAGCTCAGTCTTCTTGATGTTAAGGGCCAACCCTAAAGGTGGGCCCTGTTCGTTAATGATCCTGAGAGCCTTGGCGACCTCCACAGCGTCCCCAATAATCGTGCCATCATCGAGATACCATGCATGGAGCAACAGGTGGCAATTGTCCCGGATATGATGCGCCAGAGGGTGTAAGACAAGAGCAAACAGAAGGGGCCCCAAAGGGTCCCCCTGTTGAACCCCAGTAGTGGCCCAGATATGGTCATCCCCCAGGTATAAGCGAGCCGGCTGCCCATATAGGAAATCAACCCACGACGAGATAGACGGGCACCTTAGCCGGACCTCGCGAAGTAAGGACGATCGGTCGACCAAATTAAAGGCATTGGAGAAGTCAACCGTGAGCATAGCAAGCGAACCATCAAGATGCCGCTCCCCAACAAGGCGATTAACACTATGAAGAATAGCCTCGGCACCACCCGGCACACCTACCCCAAACTGGAAATCATTAAGATACTTGGTCATATCATTACAGACCCCCTGCATAGCGACCTTAGATACCAATCGCCTCCAGATGTGCCAACGACAATATGGCGGATCCCGTTATCCGGTTTAAGAAGAGGCGTGAGAGGGGCCGAAGCAACAAATTCAGCCAAGCCGATCGGACACCTCCCCCCCAACCAAAGATTAACAACCAACGTGATGGCACCCAAAAGGTCCTTGGCAATAGCAGACCCCTCCCCACACAGACAATCCATGATGTGCTGGGATCTCAGCCCATCTCTCCCACACGACGTCCCCTTGGGGAAGGATTTGATACAGTCAAGGACGCGGTCGGCGGTCGTAACAAGCGAGGGCTCCGAGAAGGGGGCGGAAGGCAAGGATGGGGGCGGAAGGCGCGGATGTTTAGCTTCTAAGGCTCGTGTTGTTTCAGCGTTGTACGGGGCAACCCCAGAAGAAGATAACACCTTCACAGCCGCGGTGAAATGACCATCCGCGATCTTCCGGAGGCACCGCCTGGTGTTGGGCGCAACACAATCATCTTTGACAGAAGCGACACCAGAAGGACCCGTAGCCCCCTCCCTGGACCCGTCCAGAAAACCAGTAACCAGCTGTTCAAGACCATCGTCCCTCCTCCACGCAGCTAAGGAAGTCATGATGGACCGGCACTGCAAGGCTTTCCGGTTCCCAGAGCGGCAGTCCTGCCGATTCTGGGGCCGAAAACTCGCAGAGTGCACCGAGGAAGAATAAGCAACCTTACCCAGGCGTCGTCAGAACCCGGATGGGCTACCACCCTAAGAAGGGCAGATTTAAGGGCCTGGGAGAAGGCCAAACGACAGCTATGAGGTCTACTCTTGACAGTAGTGATGCGGGCCTTAAAGACCTGGTCCAGAAGCCCCCCCGTCTAACATAAACGAACATCTGACAATAGGCACAGCGACGGGGGGAGACGGTCGAGGAACCCTAATGATATGAATATCAGTGCCATCGTCAGAAGCGGCCCACCGCACCACACCGTCGAGGTGATGGCAGCCACGACTCAAGGCATTGATCTTCATGCAGCACCCGCACATCCAATACCCGCAGGCTTTTAAAGCCCCTTCCACAGCCGAAAACACACCAACATCAGACGCCAGCGCACCCCGGATGGCGCTACGACGCTCATCTGAGGAGAGATGAAAGGTCTTGAGATGCGAAATGAGCCGGGAAATCCCTTTGGAACCAATTGCACCATCCGGGCAGCAATGAAAGGAACGCAAGGGACACTGTACAGACCCCCTAGATGGCACCGAGGCGGATGCCATAAAAGCTCGCGGCACGAGCTGAAACGCGAGAAGCGTAAAGTGCAACGGGAACACACCGGGAAAGACCAACAAATGGTTGGCGAACCCAGGACACCGACCAATAAAAATTACATCACCACCTCACCACGGGAGGGCCCAAGACCGAGAGGTAGGGGGCGGTGGTATTCCTACCGATTAACATCTTAATTTAAAATTTATGTTAGTTCAAGATAAATTACTACTTTCTTAACGGTTTTGCTATTTTCCTTTCTTTATATAAAGTTTCAAATCTTTTAGACGTTAATATTTTTCTTTATGTTTGTTTCTATATAAATTTTTGAATATAATTAACGTCTATAAGCAATTTACCGAGCCTCACTGCGTAAAAAGGTTTTGTCGTTTCTATTTTAACCTAGCTTTTTCATTGTTTAACATCTTGTCATGCAGTAGCCGCAACGCTTCAAGATAAATTACTAGTTATTATTATTAGTCTCGATAATTTTACTAAAATTGTCTGTTTTCAACACAAACTTGTTTGGATCTAAACCGTTTGTTCCAAATTCGTTATAACCGTGTATCTAACATGACTTGATCCCTCGTTTTTTCGAGTCTTTTGAATATGAAATATTTTTATGGAGAGTAGTTTATGGTAGCCCAAGTAAGGCATGGCATCCATGGGAGGGTAGATGAATGTTGGATGTATGATGGAATTGAATGAACACAATGATAAATAGAGATGTTTTCTTAGAACGTCATAAGGGGAGGGGGTATGGTTGTGGCATGGCTTGGTGAAGCCATGCTCACCAACCAATCATCATGTGCCAACTCAATTTTGGTGTTTTTGAAGCCTTGTCAAGCCACACTACATGGTATGATTGTGGTGTGGCTTGGGTGGGTTGGTATGTGCAAACATGAAAAAACAAATGAAAAAACAAGAGGGCATTTCAGCGGCTTAGGCAGGCTTCACAAAACCGTGCCACACAAAAAATAGGAGCCGGGTGGAGGAGCAATGCACACGCGGTATGGTTGCCAAGAAGAGCCATGCGGCTCCCCTTGGAACCGCAACCCGGTATCACCACCATACCGCCCCCCTAACATATCTAGTTCTGCAACATTTAATCCACTTAAAAATATTTATAGTGGGTTTAAATTCTTAACTGTTGGTTTAAGAAGAATTCATCAAAGACAAATATGTAGCCTCCAGCAAAGTGACATGACAACATGTCTTCATATGTACATGAATACAAGACATGGTCTTTGTTCTTATGGTTGTTTGCAGGACTCTTTTGGCTTCAATCTTTAATTAGGTTTCATTTTTCCAATTTTATGGATTTTATTTTCACCTATAATAAAATTTCAATTCCTTATAATTTCTTTTGAAACAACTAATAATAAAAATTAACAAGATATTATCTGCTTTGCGTTTAGTGGGTTGCTCACTCAAAAACTTATGAATTTGTTTTCATCTGACGAATTGCTCGCCCAGACAAAACGCGTCTTGGTAAAAAGAAATATCCACCTTTTTAAAGAAAGTTCCATTCTCCTTCTCAACTGACCGGTGTATAGCGAGGATGATGGGCTTTCTAAGATAGGTTGGTGGTGGTGCAGATGTAAGCCCCACATAGGTTGATAGGGTGAACAAAACATTTCTTATACGAAGGTGTAGCTTCTCTATCAAGATGTGTTTTTTTTTTCTGGACGAGCAATTTGTCGGATGAGACAAACCGTGAATTTCTGAATAAACAACCCAACAAAAATCTCTAATCCTAATAAAGCAATAAAATGGGTATCACATGTCTTATTTCAAAGAGCCCACATCAGCATTACCACATGTCAAAACCACATTTAAGTATCAATTTATTAAATTATCAATTAAGTATAATTACCAATTTTATCAAAACTAAATTTCCATTTAAAAAAATTGACAAACTTAATGTGAATTTGATAAATTCACTCACTAATTTGATTATTTAGTGACCTGGGTTCTGCCAGGAGAAAGCTTTATGAGGCGGTGTCTTGATTCTCACGGATGTCCGAGTAATCGACCTTGGACATAGCCCACAATGGTAGGTTTACACGTGAGACCAAGATCGCCTGATCGATGCCGTTCCAAAAAAAAATTATGAACTCAATCCGTGTAATACACGGGTTACTAACCTAGTAAAGAAATAAAGGACAACTTTTAATAAGATTTACTAGGGATATTACACTAATAAAATTAAAGTCAATAGAGTATTTGAAAAGAGTAAGATAGAGACAAATCTTTTCTTAATCTCAAAGATAAAAAAAGATACTCTTCTATTAAAATCCTTCTTAATAATAGAAAAAATAACACTATCAATTAGATTCGACCCGAAATCGGCGGATACATGGATTTAGTTGAAATCGAAAGTGTCGGTGTGGCAATTTGTTGACCCAATTATGATTCGGTTTTGTCGAATGTAGACCACATGATAACAACTTTAATTGACTGCTTTGGACTGTATTCATTTTTTAAATAATTGGTGTCTCTCCTTCTTTTAGACCACATATCTCTCGATTTTAGTTCATATCTTTTTTTTTTCTTTAAGAGCAATTCATTCAAACGGGCGAAAACTTCTAGCAACAAGCTAGGAGCCGTCAAGTAAAATGCGTCTTAATAAGAATGTCGTCTTGATAAGAAGACATTCACCTGACCAAATTGCTCGCCTAAATAAAACGCGTCTTGATATAATGGTATAAAATAGAATGTCATTTGTATGTTGTGAAAATAAAAAAGTGATATAATTGATTAGTGATAGTACGTAGAATTATAATAACTATTTAATCATTAATTTTTTGTTTTTATATATATTTTTTATTAATATATGTATTAAAATTAAACAATTAAACAAAAAAACATAATTAAACTAATTAAAAAAATCCTAAAATAAAAAAACATTATATTAAAAATTAAATTGGTCCTAAAATATTAATTTTTTTCCTAAAATTACGTTTCTTATTATTTTCCTAAATACTTCTTTTTTCCCCTCCTTTATCTAACGGTCTTGCGGGTAATTTTCGACGTATCAAATGCGAGTACACGTATATCGTTGAACATTTGTTTGTCTTTTTTTAGTTTCATTTTCTTCGCTGCAATATTCGTTATCTCCTCTCAATTGTTGTTCCAAATTCTCCTTATAGTTAACCCTTGATGACGATGACGCCTCACGTTGTCTAGCTTTGTTTTTAGTTCGACAAGTCGGACCAGTTCAACAACAGGACTTTCCTCCTCATCTTCATCATACTCATCTTCGTTGAGGTTAACATATTCATAATTTTCTGACATTTTGGTGTGTTTGGAGGAGGACGAACCCGATTTCTCTATCCGGGAGACCGGCATCCACTTGACGCTATTTTTCATAACACCAAAAGCGGAGAAATGAGGAAACGCCCAACCATGAGTATTTCTATACTCATTCATTGTGTCATTCAAAACTATAGTTTCGTTATCACCACTACAATGAGCATTGAACTTGTAACATCCCCAAATTTCCACAAAGATATATATACGTATTTATATGTATATATAGTGTGAATACGTATTTTTAATAATCAATGTGATAATATTTTGATAAATACGTGTTATATATGTACGTACCTATATTTATTGTTATACGTATCCCGAGACTATACATTAAAATTACATTAGAAATTGTCTTAACATGTTTAGGGGTTTAAAATAATAAGTACATGAAAGTATAAGGGGTGGAATTGCATCAAATTTCTACACGTGAGGAGTCTAGTGAACCGGAAGAGAAATCCCGAATCCATCGGCGGTCTGCGACGACGGCGCCAGCAACGTGAGTTGGTAGGACGAACGAACAAACGTCGATTTCGATTAATACGCGTCATTTTTCTATCATTACTCATCATATGTTGTGTCCTCATCTAATTCCGCACCTAACTCCAATAAATAGCAAGCAGATTGATCAAAATCATGATCTAATTTTTGTTCTAAAGCTTATAAACCCTAGGAACATTCATAGAATCAATTCGATCAATCCAGGAGGAGTTAGGAGCTCAAATTTTGCAGTATGCTATTATTTGGTACTTTAAACAGAATCCCTCTATCAATTTCTAGTTTCATAATCATTAGATTAGGATTTAAAAAGTGAGTTAAAATTAGGGTTTCTTGATCTTGTCCTGTCAAAATTGAGTAATCCAGGTTGAATTAGGGTCCGATCTTTTAAAGTTTGTTATAATATATAATAATTGATAAAAAAAACCCTAAGTTTACCTAATACTTTATAAAGTTTTGATATTTATTTTAAGATTAGGTCAAAACTAGGGTTTTAAAAAATAATTATACAAAATTAAACAACCCGGGTGGAATCGGGATTTGATTTTCTAGGTTAGAACATTTTTTATATACGAAGTATATATGAGTTCAAATTTGATAATTATTAAAGTGGTGGATATTTGAGATATTAAGTTATTTAAGAACACGTGCAGACCGAAAGAGTGAACGCCTGTACAGTGAGCTTTTTGGCTAGGAAAGGGTGTTCGTACAAATCCCCAATGGGACCAGTCACACTTTTATGGGAATTCCCAATTTGAGTGTTTGATTATAGGAAAACGCGTCTTCATACTATCATTATTAATGTTTTACTTATAAAGTGAAAAATGATCATTTTGACATAATAAAAATACACAGTCTTAATAATTGAATATTGTTAGGATTATAGGACGTAGAAATAGACATAGAAGATGTTTATTATATAAAGCTTTGCATTAATGCAATCTGATACACGATTAGGTTTGGATTAAGGACAATAGTGAAGATTCTATCCGAATTAATCAGTGAAAAATAAAGGTGAGTTTCTTCTCACTCTGGGCAATTATTTTATAAAGTGAGATGTTTTGTTCTCTAATTAAGTTACATATTTTGACTACTGATAGTTTCTATAAATATTTATGCTGAAGGGTTAGATACGATCAGTGCAAATGGTGTTTAGTAAGCCGTATAGGTAGTATGTGCATATAGTGACCCGATTACTTGAAACAGACTATCCTTGTTTCTATTCCTGTAGTGGATTTATTTATATGATGTTGTAGTCAAAATTAATCTGTGATTTCCAATGAGCAGTTTGTTTTTAAACTCACTAGCAGGTTTCTGAGCCCCAAATGTTTCTATCTTTTAGACACATAATCTAGATACCATGTAGTAGCAGGTTGCTAGACATGGATGTGATGATGAATGAATAAATTAAGAAGTCTAAATTATGCCTAGTTGAAGACATAGACTTCTAGTATAATATAGAACTGAGATGTTTTATAATTTTAGTTCCCCGCAAATATTATAACTTAAAGTATGAATAAAAGTTAAGACTTCCGCTGTAGGCTTTGATTTATACAATGTGCTTTCTGTTATTCGACGCGCAACACTCCCTAGTGCTTATCCTGCGATGTGGGGTGTTACAAGTTGGTATAAGAGCACTGGTTTAAGAGAACTAGGTACAAGATAGTATTTGGACTTAAACTAAGATAGATTCTCTGAGATATGCTTTGAGTCAATAACTTGATTAAGATAGGATAACTGGATTTGATATACCATTAAGGATAGTGGCTTGAACATTCCAAGTATAATAGATAAGCAATGACATCTGGCCAATGTGATTTCCGATCTATATGTACTATTTTGTTCAGGATCATAATCTGACATAGGGATATTAATACATGTTCTCCTCAAATACAGGTAGTAACTATGGTTAGAGGAGGAAAGGCTGTAAGACGTGGTAGACCGCCAGTTACTAGGAGGCAAACCAGAAATGATGAACCCAAAAATAATACTAACCCTAGACCATATGCTGAGCCATAATTCTGGACTACAATAGTTCAAGATGTCCGAGAAGTATTGCCAACTATAATTGATAAAATTAGGAAAGCCACTTGAGTTCGAAATGGTGATGATAACGGACAGCCAGATCTAGGTGCTGGAGACACTGTGGTGGGACCTGAGCCACCTAGGGGTTGTACTTACAAGACTTTCAATGGTTGTGATCCTCCAAAGCTAAATGTGATGCTATGACTACATTCCAGTGGGTCCGTGAGATGGAGGCAGCAATTGATATTAGCGGGTGTATAGATACACAAGCTGTGATGTATGCTACTCACACATTCAGATCTGAAGAATTGTATTGGTGGGACAATGTTAAAGTAGTAAAGGGTCATGAAGTGATAGCTACGATGATATGGAACCAACTGAAGGTATTGGTGTTGGCAAAGTTTTATCCATAATCGAGAAGGACAAAATGGAAAGAGAATTTCTGCAGTTGCTAGCGGGGAATATGACTCATTGTCAATTTGTGAACAAATTATGACCAGATGGTACGATTTCTTCCTGAGCAGGTTGATACAGAGAGAAAAGAGGGTGAAACGGTATGTGCAAGCATTACCTCCTCGTTTTCGACAACTGGTCAAGATGTTAGCTCCTTGAACTTATAATCGACAATTGACCTGAGTGCCATTGCATATGAGGAGGGGAAACATGTTTCAAGGTCTGGTGGGAAAGCACCAATACGTGAAGGCAACAATAGGGAAAAACAACGCCAGAACAATAAGACAAGTTATCGAGGATTGAAATTTCAGAGATGTAGCAAATTGCACCACTTTCTTTTGGGATTGGGGGCCACTAACAAATCGATGCATCTCCGGAAGATCTTTAACATCAAAGAGATAGAAATCGGTTACACCGTACCACTTACCAACAAAATCCCAAATCGATTGAGCCAGTCACACGAGACAAGAAGATGCTTACTAGTTTCATCAGAAACTCCACAAAAAGGGCAAGAGACATATTGTAAGTTGGTTCTTCGAGTTGCAAGATTGACAAGAGGTGGGAGGTGGTCCAAATGTAAGCGCCACCCCCTCAGTCCTTAATATTGGAATATATTACAAGTGTTAGTTATTATTAGGGTTTAATAGTACGAGACCACGAACCCAGTTAAGTTTCTAGAGTTTCTTCTTCACCGGTTCTTAGCTCTAGTGGCCATCGCTATTATCTAACTTTTTTAGATAATAAAACAAATTTCTTATGGACTTTTCCACTTGCTAACAAATCGCAAGTCTTCTCCACTTTTATCGCATTCTTTAAATTGGTTCAAACTTAATTTCATTATACAATAAAAATCTATCCACCAATTTTGCAAAACCAATGACATTGGTTTTCGTTTCTCATGTCCGCACACTTAATCTCAAAACGATAAAGCGAAACAAAAACTCCACTCTATTAATAATATAATTCGATATATTCTTTTTGGGTTATTGGCTTGTATCACTCTCAACTATTGAGTATTGGCCGCTACCACCACTATCTTTACCCTTGCCATCTGCCACTACCAACTTTCACCTTATTTTCCCCCACCACTATCTCCGTTAAAATAAGTTAACCCCGTTAGTTCATATCCTCCGTGGCATCTGACGTGACCTATTTTTTAAAAAAGAAATAGAAAAAAAAACCACGTATACAACCTTTTACTTAACCTTTTATTCTCATTTAATCACTTTCCCCCTTTTATATAGCCCCGTTAGTTTCTAAGAACCCTAATTCTCAAAATTCGTTTCCTTCATCGTCGTCATCAATGAGCAGATCATCATCGAGTTATGCTACGGGTGAGCGAAAACCTCAGTTTATGAAGATTGATATCAGTGGAAGCCTCTATTGCCACCATGATTTGCCTGTTGTTCATCGAGTTGCTGGAAGGAATAGTCTTCGAATGGGAGATGAGTTTTATGGGTGTCCTCTATGGCCGGTAATTTAACATTGTTCATGCTTCTTACTTGATCCATCAAACTCGTAAAGTTTAAACCTTTTCTTGTTCATCTTTTTTAATTTTCAGATTAGGCACTGCAGTTTCTTCATTTGGAAATCTGATTTTGATAAAATTTGGAAAAGGGATGATCTAATGCGTATAGAGTGTTTGGAGTTGCAGAAGATATGTTTGCAAGAGGAGATAAAGAAATTGAAAGATGAGATTCGAATAACAAATTCAAAGTGGAAGATTGACTTCAAATCAATTTGTGTTTTGGTTTTTGTACTTACTGTTTTGTGGAATGTATTTGGTTGAGTGTATGCATGAAACTCATTAACTGATGTATGAAACTCAATTAGTGTAATGTAATGCTTGTTGTAGCAATGGATCGGTTTTATTGTATTTGAAGCAATATGGTTTAACTTCCTACCATATTTGACCATTTCTTACTTTGAACAATTGACTTCCTACCAAAATTGACCTATGACCATTTCTTACAAATACACCAAATAAAAATTCCTACCTCATGATGTTGCTTCTGTCAATTTAAATTGACAACCAAAATATTTATTCCTTAAAGGATATCGACCAAATTACAGAGGCTACTTATTTGACCAAAATAGTCAATAAGTGCTTACCATATCTGACTTCCAATCATATTTAAGTTCCTACAAAATTGACCAAAGACCATATTTGACAGATAGTCTAAAGAATGTATCACAAGAGGATGGATCTGCTGGTGGTGCTGTTACAAGGGTGAAAGTTGAATTGGGATTTGCATTTTTTAGAGCAGCCATGTATGATCCAATTTGGCTATAATGATCCTTCATCGAGCCATGGAGTTTTCTATGTGCTGAAGCTTTGGCGTGGTATGCAAGCCATTTATTAATAATAACATTATGTTTCTCTTTAACCGCTAGTAGGATTTCTTTGGCAGACCAGTTTGGCTTGGCCTTAAACATGGGTAAAAACTCATTTGAAATGAAATCAGCAGACAATTGCCTATTTTTTTTCATATTCCTCTGGCAAGTGTGTTTGTCTATCACTGATTTAACCATGTAACACCCCTTACCCTTGTGAAATGAACACATTAAACTAAAAGGGCACCCTTTCACACATTTGACAACAAGCCTACCTAGCCTTTTTTTATCACTCTTAGCAATGTAAAGATTTCTACCATTAGCTACTGCATAATTTCTAACAGCTGACTTAAATGATTCCCTTGAAGGAAACCTTATTCCAACAACCCAAATAATCTTTTTCCAATCATTTTCATTGTTTATACATGGTACCTTTTCCTTATACTTAGTACCTCTGATGTCATCTTCTTCACTTTCACCGGGTGTGCAAACATCACCATCAGATTCTTCATAGCTACTATAGGCTTCAACCACATCCCCTTGTTGTTCAACAGATTCTTTTAGGCGTCCTATATCAAGTGAATCACCTTGTTGGGTAACATATTCTTTTAGACATTTTTCAAGTAAAGTTTGTGCTGAAAGTACATCTTGTTCTTGAACTTTCTTTAAGGCTTCCACTGATTGGATCCTCTCATCATCATCTCTATCAGAACCATCAATATCTTCCTCATTGTAACTTTCCCTATCAGATTCTGTATCTTCTGTATCTGAACCACTGTGAACCGAATCACTATCACTATTCTTTTGATCTGAGATTTCAGCAACTATAGGTTGAAGTATTGGTGGTGGTGAAGCCACACTTTTCCTAGCTGTTAATTTAGTAAACCTCCTGGGTGAACTACTGGTCTGAGTAGTGGGCTCAGAATTGGGTTGGGCTAGGTATTGGGTTGGGCTTGAGGGTAAGGGCTTCTCATGGGGCTGTTGTTGAATGAACAAATCAACATAATCAGATGAATTTTTGCAAAACGCAGACCCCAAATCAACCACATCTTGATCAGAATTTAACTTTTTCAAGCATGCATTATCAACCTTCAAGTGATACATAACAAAATCCTTTGATTTATACGACCCGGTTTCCATTACATAATCCATGAGCTCAAAAATTGAAAGTTTATCAATTTCTATACTAATCAGTTGTGAATCACCACCAACATACCTAAACTTTGTAGATGCTTTACGGTCTGTATCTTCTTCAATGGTGCCTCCATGCCAGAGCTTGATGGAGATGCTATCTTCCATGGTGAAATCGTTGTGTTGAATGGCGAAATCGATGTGTTCATCAAGCGTAAGTAACTTGAGAATTGGGGGTAACGATCGCTGATTTGGAAATTAGGGTAAAAGTGACTAAAAAAGGGGGAAAGTGATTAAATGAGAATAAAAGGTTAAGTAAAAGGTTGTATACGTGGGTTTTTTTTTTCTATTTCTTTTTTTAAAAAATAGGTCACGTCAGATGCCACGGAGGATATGAACTAACGGGGTTAACTTATTTTAACGGAGATAGTGGTGGGGGAAAATAAGGTGAAAGTTGGTAGTGGCAGATGGCAAGGGTAAAGATAGTGGTGGTAGCGGCCAATACTCAATAGTTGAGAGTGATACAAGCCAATAACCCATTCTTTTTTATTCCTATGCTCTCACGTTCTTTTTCACTCATGCCCTCCAACACGCCACATACCTCCATAACATCATCCCAAATAAAGTTATAAAATTCTTCATCCTATTCAACTTCTTTACAACCAAATCCTGATACACAATCACCTCCGTGTGTTTGAATGCCTATGTTATCCTCTCTTCTTGTCGACTACTATTCACAAACTAAATTGTCATTTTACTCTTGTGTCTTTTTGGGCTACCCCTCAAATCCCTATCTCCACCATCGCTACCTTCCACCTCCACGGACAATTACTATCCATTGCATATTCGATATTCACAAACCTTGTCAGTTAGGGGTATTCACAGTTCGGTTTGGTAACTTGGGCCAATATTTTTAAGCAAACCACGATTTGACGGTTTGGTATAAACGTAAACCGAACCGGCCGCCGTTTTAACGGTTTAGTTTAGACGGTTTTGACGATTTAAACGGTTTTAAAATTATAAATAAAAAATAAAGAAAATAAAGAAATTAAAAAAAAATTATTAAAATAAGAAGAATTATATTTTTAATATTTAATAATATAATTTAATTATTTAAAACATTAATATTTAATATGAGAGAAATTTGGTATCTATAAGAAGAGAGGTGGAATATTAAGATGCCAAGTAGTGTGAGAAGCTGAGACATAACATACGAGATACGAGCAATTTACATACTTTATTATAAATTTATAATTATAATTAAATCAGTTTACTAAGAAAAATAACAAAGATAAGGACGGTGATTAATATTCCAAATAAATATATATTGAACCATCGCATGTTGGTGCCTTTACCTAGGTTCAAAACGAACGGCACAAAACAAAACGGTAACATGTGGTTACAAATAGGTCAATAGTCAAAACTCAAAAATGATATGTTTAGAATGGTCGGTGTAGTTTGGTCTAGAAAACATTGTTTAATTTTGTGGTTTCTTTCTCGGTCGTCATATTTACTTTTACCTTCTTGCGAGAACTTTTTCCTTTTTGTTTTTCAATATATATATGTCGTAAGAAAAAAATCAATCTGTCACACACGGCTTTAGATGCGAGGGAAACCATAGTAACTCTAAATTTTTTTTTTCTTGATATATACTTTGTTTTATATTCATTGAGAAATAAAACATCAATTACAAAGAATTGGCGGGTAAACGAGCAAAAAGCTACGCCACAACCTTTTTGGATAGCAAAACCAATTCTACTGAAGACAAAGTTTTAAGTTTCAAGGGACGACAGATTACTATGCACGACCCGTTAAACTCTCAATAAAAAGTTTATAAGTTTAAATCCCACGAAATAAAAATTTATAAGTTAAAATCCCACGATTTTTTTTTATAAGTTTAAATCCTACAAAACAAAAAGTTCATAAATTTAAATCCCACGAAATAAAAATGTCTTTATTTAGCTATTCAAAACCATCGCACAAATGTCGCAATAGTATCTCAGTGATAGTTTAGGACGTGGGCAACTTCCTTCTGGGAGCCCAGGTTCGAATCTGGAGAGGGGAGTTTTACAGCCAGGCCTTAAGTGGGGGTGGGTTTCTCCCAGAATGATGTATGGAGGTGGTGTCCTGGCTTTCCCAAAAGGGACATACCCCCTACCGGGACACGGTTAAGACACTCGCGTTTGGACTGGTGTCCGGGGGCTAGGTTAGACTGAATTCACAGTTCAATTTTTTTTTTTAACTATTCAAAGAAAACATGCGAGGGAGCGGTTTCTCAAAATGTACAAAGTTTTATGTATAAATGTCACAAGACCATCAATAACACATGCATCTATACAATGCATTTGTAGCATGCAATGCGAGATAGGAGAGAAGTTCTTGGGCAAGTGATTATGAGAGAAAAATAAGAGAGAAACTGAAAAGAGAGAATAATTAGAGAAAAAAGAAGATGAAAATGATCTATGTGACATGCATTTAGAGTTCTTGTATTGGAGAAGGTCTAATGAATATTCATCCATCAAAGCAAACCAGTCAAGTCATACAGAAAAGGTCTTTATATATAAGACCATCACCAATGCATCATATTTAGAGTGCATTTGTAACATAGAACATGATCTAGAGGTGAGAGAAAGATGAGAGAGACTAAAACATAATTCCACAAATGCGTGTATTTTAACCGCATTTAGAGTTACGTGAAAGAATAAGAGAAAGAATAAGAGAAAGAAAAGTAAGAAAGAAAGTGAATATGAAAAAGAAGGGCCTCTACCTTCAAGCAAGTATTCCAATATTTTGGTGTGGTGTTATTAAATAACGTAGCCCAAAAGTGGACTACTTTTAACATTTCCTTTGTCTAGCAGGTGCTTTAGAGTTTTGACCAAGGAGGCAGCAAAAGAATTGCCACAAATCAACAAAACCTATTCATCTATTCATTCCCACAATAACACATGATATTATTAGCAAACCTTACAACAACCCAAATACTAGGTGGCATTATTGTTAGCCACCAAAGCTGGAATACCGGGTTCAGCAACCGTGAGCGCGCCAGTTGCGATCCTCCGAGTCAGATCCTCCACACCAACTTTCATCACATCCCTCCTCATACCAATATCCGCAGCATAACGGCTAGCACAATACACACTAACAGCCGTCGCCACCATCCCATACACATTTGTCGTCACCAGCCTGAGTGGCGTCGAAAGGACAGCCGCAAGTGGCCCGCCGATGATCGAAACCGCCTGCCCGCTTTGACCCATCGTCCTTTGGTCAACAACAAGAAGACCCGTCTTGCAATAGATTGCAAAATCTTCACAGTTGTTCTTGAATATGTTATAGCAGCCAAACCCATTGTCAAGAAGGTAATTTGCTCGGTGGACCACGGTCTCATTTGGGTCCGAGACCGCGAGGGTGCAGGTCCCACCACGGGCTTTTGCAAGAAAGACAGCCGGGCTGACCGAGTACTCAAACCGGTACAGAATCCCACCGGAAAGGAAGCAGTTCAGGCATGAGGATACGACTCCATTGGTGTCATCGGTGTGGGTGCAGGTGGTACATGGGACTAGGGACCGGCGTGGACCTGAGCTAACCAGGAGCACATCAAGCACGGTCCCGGTTGCTACTTCTTGACCGCGTCTAGTAAAATGCACAACTTTGTCATCACCAACATAGATGCCTGTTAATAACACATTACTCAAACACATCAATGGAAAAACATGGGATCTCCAAGGGTTCATCAAATTTGAAACATAATGATTTGATCCTTCACTTTATTGTAATATGATCCTTCAATTTATTTAATAAATGCAACTTAAGAGGGAAAAAAAATGTTTTGACTGGTGTCAAATTTCAAAGAATGGGCTCAAGAACAACCCTAATTGCACTAAAATCTATAAGGAGATAACAATTGCAGTACACAAATGATTGGAATGATTAATTTAGTCCAAAGTTGTGCTTCTTGAATCCATAGATTAATAATTCACTGAACTATATAAACGAATTATAAACCCTATTTTCAAAAATTTCAAACGAATTGCAAACCCTAACGTCAACAAACTAATGTGGTCAATCGAGGGAGAAAAACGCCAAATTTGCAGAAAATTACTTTAACTGATTCGTGCTAGTGTAAAAGCAAACATCTACGAACATGCTTATAAACTACGCAATCGAAGAATACAGAACGTAATTACAGCTATCAGAAATTAGGGTTCATAGCTATACGAATAACACACAGAATCACAATATATCTGTCGAATAAACTCGATTGATGAAAAAAGTATCAACAATTGAGGAAGTAATACCGTGATGAGCATAAATATAAGCCGTACGCCATGAATATATATGATCTCCTGGTTTGAGACTCCCTCGGTCCAATCTGCATCCCCCAAATCAAATCATACATCAAATCATCCACTCAGAACAATAAATCAACGAAAAAAGTCAAAATCATTGGAGGAAAATCTCACCTGTTTGAGAGCAGGCCCATTATTTTTGAAGACGATGATGAACACGATGGAGCCTTTCACGATTGGGATTTTCTCGGAATTACGGAAGCGGGTTTCTGTAACCGTTTTATTTTAGCGGAATTTCAATGAGAGTATTTATTAAATGACGGTTTTACCCCCGACGCGATCCTTCGTTGTTAAGGAAAGGATTGTAGGAAACGAGGGATGGGCGTCAACACGTCGGCAGTGAAACACGGTGAGCCGGACACGTGTACTTCGCTTTGTAAATGGGCCGGGTAAAAATGTTTGGTCCACGTCGGCCCATTATATTTGAAGCCCATAGATGTGGCATTGCTATTTGGTAATCGATATGTGAAAGCCGGGGTTTTTATTGGGCCACAATACTCAAAATATTTGGGGTTATAGAGGCACAATCAAAAGCGATCAACACACACAAAAACGATTGTTGCGCAGAAAACAAAAAGGAGTAGGACAGATATATGTTTACCGGCTGCTACTAGGGTTTTTTTGTTTTTTTTTTTTTTTTTTTTTGAACTCATAGTACCAAATAGCCATGTACAAAATAATCGATTAACTGAACCGACACTGATTATTAATCGAAATCGAAACCGATATTTAACCGATTAGTCTCTAACCGAATACGGTTAGAGAATAACCGTAGGTTAGAGATCGATCATAGAATTTTGGCGTGGAAATCGATTAGGGATCGATTATTTATAACCGATGATTAGCATTGATCATTAACTGATTAATCGATTATTAATAAAAGAGCACCATTTTATTAATACCTAATTGTTTCAGGCCCAAAATAGTTGTGAATATCCAGGCCCAAAAAAACCCTTCAACATATCTGGTAACTCATCGAGTCCGGTTGTTTGAAACCCTAAGGGCGTAAGTCGACAATCGACTATTCGAATTCATCTCCTTCTCCTCTGACCTCTGTTTGGACCACTTGTAGCCAAAACAACCAACTAATGGATCTTTGTTTTGGATGTGTTTGTGCAATCACACCTTCTGTCAATTTTGGATGTCGAAAAAAACAGGTGCTAGATCTTTTTTTTGGATGCTTACCTGTTGTGTTTGTGATGACAAAGTACCTGTGGATCTTTGTTTTGGATGCTTACCTTTTGTGTTTGTAATATTTAAATTTGAAGTATATTACTTTGTGAACCTTCTGTCAATAATCACCAACTAATTCCTTTTTTTTTAATTTATAATCGATTATAATCGATTAATTTTCAATAATCGATTCGATTATAATCGAAATCGATCAGAGAGGTTAGTGTTTTCTTGTCTAATAATCGATTACAACCCGATTCGATTAACCGGTCATCAATTATTTTCGATTATTTTCTAATAGTTGATCAATTAATTTCCTAATCGGTTAACCGGTTTGTACATGGCTAGTACCAAAGATTACAATTACAAAACATACTATAAATATGTGAAGATTAGTGTTAATAAGTTAGTGGCAAACAAAAGAGAATGTTGGCCTAAAATTTTCGCCACCTGCTTTTTGTTTCCTCCATATCGAACAAGCCTTCCAAGACTCTAGTTTCGAAGGACAAGCTAGGACTTCAATCCAAATTTCCTAGTTGAAGAGGCCCTCTTCATTAGTTACCTGTAAATGCCCAGTTACCTGGAAGGCCCGTTGAAGCTAAGCTCTCCCGAGCTTCGACACATCAATCATTATCGGCCCAATCTTGAATGTTACCGTCATAGACCCATCCTCTGTCTTATACGACTTGCAGACCCCGCTAGATCTGGAGATACACCGAGGAAATTAAATACCCTCCAAACTCAGCAAAAATCATCGGGAGAGAATTTTCCAGTCGAAATCTTAGTCATCAAAACCCAATGGCCTTTTGGAACTTTACCCCAAGACACGACGATCCCCTGACTGGTTGAAACTTGTAAACTTATTCAACTGACATCCATGTGGCTTTAGGCTTCATGTTTGCAAAATGAACCATCTTAGCACTAGATTCAACTAATCAGACTTTGTCATGCTTAACCGGGATGGTTACTCCCTTAGCAGGCACCTCCACCATATATAATGATCCATGTTTCCTTCCACGAGGAATAACCAAATTACCATCAGTCACCTTCCACGACCTCCACCAGAATTTACCTCTAGTCCTTGTTCATCAAACTGACCGATATAAATAAGCTTTGTCTCTAGATCTGGAATTACCCTGACATTTTTCAAGTTTCATGTGGTTTCTAATGGGGTGTTTATATCGATATCTCCCATGCCCGTAACTTCAAGAATTTAATCATTAGCTAGTAGTATATAAAAAATAAACAAAAGATACTTCGCTTTATCCTTCGTCGCCGTTAGTAACGGCTGGGTGTCACATATGCATTCTTGAAGTATAATTTACGTTTATATAACGAATGCAGGAGTAATTGAACATTATATATACCTCTTTGAAAAGAGAATATATTGATTTTTATCTAATCTTATATATTTTTGTTTTTCTTTTTAAAAATTAGTTACACTCTTTTGTCACAATGATAGAATCATCGTTGCTTTAACAACTATATCCAGAACCTTGTTACTTTACATGCCCTTTTCCGAACCAAGTATATTCACAACTATATATTTCAATATAAAATATTATCATGGCCATTTTGACTTCTTAAAAGCTAGTAAAAAAGTGGCAAGCCTTTATTAATTCGCACAATTAATAAAATGTTAGTTTAAATCAACTATATATAAACGTAATAAACATTATATATATCTTTCTTACCGTTCTATATAGGAAAAAACATGTAAACATGGAATTAAGAAAGATTTATTATATAGCTAGATGGTTATTTGTATTCTTCATAATTAATTAATAACAGTACAAATTCATTCGAAACCCACTTGAAGTGGTTACAAAATCACTTTTATTAATTGAAGTTAAACAATTACTTAGTGGCTATCAGCTACGAAAGCACAAGATGTGAATGCAGATGATCAGTTGATCAATATATTTATTTCTTTTTCCAGAAAAAAAAATCAATTATTTAGTACAAATATAAAGCCTTACGCAGTTTGTGCACTTTCGGTCAAATTAACCGGAATATATATACCACAATTTGCAAGTTTTATCGTCCTTGGTGACATTATAAAATGACGAGCGACTGAGTGAGACAAAAACAAAACACATTTTGGATTCCTCTTTTTACCTAATTCGATCTTAGTCTTGGGTTTCCAACATTACATTCCTTCACTAGCATATATAATTTATTTATTTTATTAATCCAAACAGACCGAATATTCTTAAAGTGTATCAAATCTGGGTTCTGGCATCTATCAGGGTTAATTTGATCAACCATTAATTTGTTTCTTATGCTTTAACATGTATATATATATTCTTTCATTCCATTGGATTGGTGATGGTTAATTTAATGAATGTATATGTCATAATGTTGCGATCTTTAGTCATTCACTATTTCTGTCAATAGTTTTTTATTACTTAAACTCACAACGTTTTGGTTAAAGAACCATAAACTATCCACCCGAGAACTTCTAAACTACTCTTAAATTTATTCAACATGTCTAGTGTAGGATTTAAACCCTTGACTTTCAATAAAAGAAACACCAACATACAAAGATACCATTAAGCTAAATTATATAATTTAGTTATAGATAGAAAATGCTCTAATTAATATTTTATTTAGCTAATATAAATAATATATTTATTTATTATTATTTATTAGTTATAACTTTCTTATTTTCTCACAAGTGTCGTTTGAATTCCTATTAAAACTTGATTATGATTCCCCTAAACAATATATGATTTACAAATAGTTATTGCCGGATACCACATAAACTCCAATTGTAGATAATGAGTAATAATATATCGTAACTAAGAACCATGAAATAAATCAATAATATTGACCATCAACATCCAACATAGATCCTAATTGGCTTATATTAACCGATAAAACCATAGTTGATCATAATCTAAAGCCATAAGACAATATAATATTGACTATAGCTAGCCATCATTAACCAATATTGACCACCAGTAACAAGTATATTGACTATGTATCTCTATGTTTCATCTTGGTTCCCCAGTGAAGTGATGTGTCACAGTACATTGTACAAGTCGTAATTGATTTTAAGGGTAAATAATGACTAATAATGAGTAATACAAGTCATAACAACCGTAAAAAGTCTTAATGTATCATTATGTATAACCATTATCGTCCATTGTTTGAGCTAGACTCTTAATGCTTTACTGTGATTCATAACCTTTGATCGTTAATTGAACTACGTACGTTCAATATGTTTCACAATTGTTCATCACTAACCGACCGTCATTAATCATATTTGAGCTCTTGGCCTAGTGGTTAAAGGGAGGTGGTAAGGATTTATTTTATCTGGAGGTCCTGGGTTCTATCAACCACATAAACAATTCTTTGGAAATTTATGGGCTTAAGTTAGATAGGTAAAATTTGACCATCAATGATTATAAATGCTTGCCAACAATTATAATTGACAGTCAACGACCCTAAACCCTTAATGACCTTTGACATTTAAATCTATAATCTATATTTTTTTTTTGAACGGCAAATCTATAATCTAAATAAATCATTATCTGTATATTTAAGGAAAGTTCTTTTTACCAAAATTAATCATTCATGAAACTAACTATAACAGCTTTTTTTTACTCATATTTATTAATTAATTATTTGTTCACTTTCCATTTAGGTGACTGAGAACATTAATTTATTAGTTGTTCATGCTTTTGCAACCATAGTATATTTTTCTCTTTTACGATTGATATCGACTGATATGAGATTGATAGAAATTTTGCAACCGATTTGTGACCGTAATTTTCTTTTGTATTTTTAGTTATTTTTTCACGTTTGTTCCACTGCTCTGTGAAATGAGGCGGTTGCAAATTTTGCGATCGTGTTTAATTTTGATTTTAGTTTTAAATTTATTTCTCAAGTGTTGTTTTGCGACTGGTTTGCGACCAATATTTGGTGGTTGTAAATTTTGCGATTCCAGGTTAATTACCGTTGTTCGTTTTACGAAAAAGGTGATTGCAGTCGCAAAGTAGTTGCAAATTTGCGATTGCTTTATCGGTCGCAAATGCCCAGCTTTCAATTAGTGGATGTCTACGGCTGGCATTTTTTCCTTTTAATAGATGTAATATATATATAACTCCTTCATACGCTAATATTTTTTAAAACCAAAATTACACCAAAATCTTAGAAATTCTGTTATCTTTAATTCTGAAAAAAATAAAGTTTCGTAACTTTTTTAATGCTACACATATGTATTAATGATAATGCTACACATATTAGTATAATTAATAGTTATATTGCATATTAGGTTAGTAACCCGTGTGCTACATGGGTTGAATTTAAGTTCATTATATTAAAGAAAATAAAAGTAAAAACGATTAAGAGAATTGAAAATCATGATTAACATAAAATTCTTATAAACCAGTAAATAATAATTTAATAAATAAATAAAAAATATTATGTTTGAATTGTTGATTAATTTTCTTACAAACACTCAAATTATTTAGTAACTTTATCAAATCTATATTAATTTTGTCTAGTCCTTTTTTAAAATAAAAGTTTAATTCGGACAAAATTTGTCACACCCCCAAAAATCCCACGCGCGATAACGCGCCGCAGGGAGCGTGACAAACCAGGATCGTCGTCCATTAGTTACACCAAACGACCAATAATTAATAAAAACGTTTCATATTTCATTAATTAAAAATACTGTTTTACAAGTGCGGAAGCGTAAATACAATAAAAGTACTTATGTAAAATCTTTTTCACCCAAGGTGACTTGGCTTGTTCAAGGACATTAAAAGTGTTTCAAGACTCATGCATGCGTACTCGTGATACGCGAACATCCGCAACCTGAGAAATAACATGCGAAAAAGTGTCAACACAAAGGTTGGTGAGTTCACAGGTTTATCAGTTCAAAAACAGTTCCAGTTAATGTAAATCGACTGTTCAACAACAGTCCCAGTTCAGTGTAAATCAACTGTTCCTCGACAGTTCAAGTTTTAGTTCAAGGTTGACTGTTCAACAACAGTTCAAGTTCATGTTCAAGTTCAGTTTAAAATCCAGATAATATATCAATAGCTAGCTAGGCTATTTTCAAGAAATCAGTGCACGTTTGACTAGATAAACTAGCTATCCAGTTACTGAAGCTCGACAAGTTCAATTGTGCCTCGTTAAGACTAAGAAGTTTATAACACCCGTTCGATATCCAATCGTGTCAGCGCGACTGACCCGGGTGGGGCTGTCAAACCCAGTAGATCTACTAAATAAGTTCCCGTTGATGTCACATTGACAGTAACTCTAAAAGTGAGGACTTCTCAATAAGTGTGCCACTATCATTCAGGTGATATAATTATCTAACAGTTCAAGTGTTTGCATGTTAATCTCCCCCAACAGGATTAAAATAGGTAAAAAGGGGCCGTGAAACTCACCTTAGGGTGCATAGCAATTCCAGATAAATAACACAGCAAATACCAATTAGCAGGTTTTGTGTAATCTACCGAGCACCTAACGAGCATATATATATAAGTGAAAGTGGCTAAGTCTAGACCAACGATGAAATTAAATAATGTCAAACTATGACATAACGAAGGTTCAGAAATCCAAATCGAGTCGGTGGTTGGCATATTGCCCAAAATCATAGTAGTTGCGAAAGTTGACGAAAATGTATATTATCGACCAATAATATACGTTCATGAAATCAAATAATAAAATGTGTATATATATTTATATATATACATAACCAAATATATATAATTATAACAATAACATATACTCGAATGTACTTATTTGTTTACACATATTTTTATTTATTTCAATAAATATGCAACTCCAACATTTAGAGGGTTTATATCGCACGATACGACAAAATATATTATTCGTATAAGTAGATTTTTATATGAATATAAGGGTTATTAAAATGTTCATTTTTTTATATATTTTCCAAATGTGTATTCCTTTATAAATTACCGTCAAATAAACTAAAAATTTTGTATAAAATCAATTTATATAAACCAATGGGGTAACGAGCAAGATAACAACGACGCCTACGAAAATCATACGGGTCCAAAGCAATGTCAAGAATGAGGGTGGTTGGTTTTAAGTCAAGAAAATGTTCAAAAAGAAGACTAAATAAAATAAACAACAAACCGGAGGTCACCAGGTTCGAACCTGTGACCTCTGGTTAGCAGACCAGCGCTACAACCACTAGGGCAGTGGCCCGATTTGTTAAAAACCTGAACATAAATCTTTTATCTACAACACTAGGCAGTAATCCGGTTTTAAAAGAAATCAGAAAAAGTTTTGGGGCGGATGGGATTCGAACCCGGAACCTTGCGGATATAATTCAAAAGCCTCAGCCACTGCGCTGAGACCCTGCGGACGTTTTTTTACCAACTGTAAAATATATATCACGTGTTTATTCAGTATCATCTTCTTCATATTTAACCCTACATAACCCGACCACCATAACCCATCACCGGAAAATTCTCAGAGCATGAACAGAAGCCAAAAACACGATATTGGTTGATCGAACTTGACTACAAAAGGTTTTTATGTTTACCTCGGATATTAGTGATGACCGAAACGGAAGCAGGGTTGAACTCGGACCCGAAAACAACTCGACGGCGGAATAAACCGTGGTGCTCCGAGGAATAGTTGCGGCGTTCGCGACTTTCCGTGTGTGATCCCAGAAGATGATGCAAAATACTTTGGTCTAATCATAGTGGTGGTGGTGTGGATCGTAGTCACCGAGATTGCCTGTTTTGCGATGGTGGTGGTGGCGTTTGGCGAAGGAGAAAACGAGAGAGAGCAAAAAGGGAGACGAGAGAAGGAGAGATCTGTGTTTCTAGGTGTCAAATGATTGTTGTCTGTTTGATTGTAATCAAAGGGAAGGTGAAACCGATGAGTTATGTCGGTCCTTATTGCGATGTCGGTTTCTTTTTCTTTTGCTCAACAGTCGCCGACGGTTTCAAAGTGAACTCTAATTAAGTTTGAGTAATCGACAAGAAGGGTCCCTCAAGAAACTACAAAAGTGGCATAATGTTTTATGGATGACAAGATTAGCCCTTCATAGTTTAGGCTAATATAAAGTGAGTTTGGAAGTTAACAACATTAGTCCCTCAAGGTTACGAGTCGTTAATGAGTTCTAATGGGGTTAACATGACTAACTTTGACGATGAATATACGAATATATAACAACACATGTTTAACACGTGACGTTTATAAAATGTAAACTTTAGGTAATCACATAAAATCATAAATAATAATCCATAATTATTTATTTTAAGTTCGCATAAAATCGTATATTTAATTTACATAAAATCATAGATTTAACCCATATAAAATCATAAAATAATAGGTATAATTTCATGACACGATGTCACAAAAAATCATAAACTAAATCGTGTGAATATATATATATATATATATATATATATATATATATATACATATATCATATAGAATCATAAGTTTAATTGTCACATAAGATGACAAAGTGTTTACATAAAATCATAGAATGTGATTTACATAAAATCATAGATTATCAAATGTGTAGACCTAAGTGCATGCTCGTATAGTGATGATTACGCAAACCCTAATTGCTAAGGTCAACTCAAGTCAAACATATAAATTTTCATACAATATTTAATACAGTTTACGTTCAGTTAATGACAGAAAAAGACCTGAAAATGCAGATTGTCACATCTTATTTTTATTTCCACATGTCATCATTTTCTGCAGCATACTAGTCCGTTGGTTTTGCGGATAGTATGGTTGATAAGGTCTATTTAAACAATTTGCAGCAAAATGTCCTGGTTTTCCACATTGAAAACAATTCATGATTCTAGGCCCATTCACATGACTACAGACATATGAACGCCTTGGGTAAGATAGCCCATTCTGGCTTATCATCCCATTTGTGTATCAAATGTTTTGGAACTTTCTCAGGTTGCGTAATTAAACAAAATTGTTCCGATTTTGATTTGTTGGTTCTGTTAAAGGCAGACACAACCTGGGGATAAGGAACAAAATCTTTGGGTTTAGACTCACGACCAGCTTTAGTATTAGGCACACGAATTTTGAAATCATTAACTACTTCATTAGAATTAGAAACACATTTTGACGACATAGGTAACATCAATTGTTTTGACTTGGGCGCATTAAGTTCAGACACAGATGCCAAAACATCGTCCTTAGGTAAATCAGAAATTAAACTACTAGACTCATGACACTCTTTGACTCTCAAACATTCAGCATCCTTCCCAGAAACATCTTTGATCCTTACTTCATCTGCACAAGAAACAAAAACGTCAGAAGCACCAACATTATCGTTTAATGATTCCTGGGATGGACCCGATTCACTAGTGACTATCACCGATCTATTCTGATTACCCAAACCATAGGTCATATGTTTCTAATTTTCTAACTCCTCTTCTGTCATGGGTTTCACACCAACCAAAACACTATCTATGGGAGGTCCTTCTTCATGCATTTCTGATTCAGATCTATCTACCTGATCCTCCTCATAGATCATACCTATTATATCTCTAGGCACAGGTTGAAGAACATTATTCTTATTCTTTTCAGAAAAACTAATTCTTATTCCTCCTTTATCCTTACCAAATCTAACATCGGTTATGCAGTTGGACAAAGCCTTACCAGCTTTAAGCATTCTTTTGTTTCTCATTTGATTCACATCTAGTTTTACTTGCAACTCATTGTTCTAATGTGTAAGTTCATCTACCTGCTTCCTAAGCTCAGCAATTTCTAACTTAGCACTGTCATACAGGACAGACTTCTCAGAGGCAAGGGCTTGGTATTTCTCTATATCCAATTTTTGAGCTTTAACTTTCCCCTCACTCTTTTCCCATCTACCCTTAAACGAACTTCTAGAACATTGCATATCAAATAATTATATCTCATTATTTTTCCAAAGTTGTCTAAGGCCAGGAATTAAACGAGCACAAGTGGGATTAGTACATACCTTTGTGTTGTCGACTTCGGCTGCAAATGCTTCCTTGTCTTCAACCAGGTTCTCTTCTTTCTCTTCTGACTTTTCCTCTGTGACCATAAATGCATGTTCCTCCTCATCATTATTCTCCATCTGAGCAATCATAGTACCTATCAGACTGAGTTCCCTTACCTGCAAAGCCCATTGATACTCCCCACAATCATGCACAACCAAAGCCTTTGTCTCTGCTCTTCCTTTACCATCTCCAGCCTTCTTCTCTTCAGGTTTCTCCCTCTTTGGCTTGGTACACTCCCTAGCAAAATGTTCGTACTCTTCACAATTGAAACATCTAAGCTTGCTCTTATCAAAACCCATCCTTATCTTGTCCTGATCTTTCCAAAATTCCTTCCAGTTTTTGCCATAAACTTCTTAGCGCGAAAAACTGCCATAGCCATTTGCCAGGAGACATCAAGCATTTCCACATCTTCAGGATTAATCTGATTCAGCTCGCCTGACAGCATGTCAGTAGGTACCAAAGTTCCAGCCATAAGAGTGTGATAACTATTCATAAATCCCATTCTAAGAGAAAAGTTGGGATCATTAGTAGCATTTGCTTCATCAGGGTTGACCATTCCACTAGAACCAGCTTAGGCACGAGCCAAGAAAGCAGTTGACTTTCTGTTAGCACTTGAATCCTTTCCAGACGAACTTCCAGCTTGCTTTGACCCACCCTACTTCTTCAGATAAGAGAGCTTGATTCAGTTTTCCTGCCATACTGAGTGAACTTAAATGATTCAACTCTCTCTGTTTATCATCAATCAGCTTTGACTTCAGTTTGTTAATAAGCTCATCAACAGTTAACTCATCCAGCTTGTTGTTATCTTTGATGATTGAAATGTTGGTATTCCAGTTCTTTGGATAAACTGATCAAGAGTTTCAGATTCTTATCTTCCTGTTCGGGTTCAACTTCATAGCTTGACATTTCAAATAATTAAGGATACAAATCTTTGAACTTGAGCTTCAAATGACTCTCCCTGAATGTGATTGAATAGATTGAACTTTTGCTTTGTTGATGCATGAACCTTGTGTGGCCGTTACTGTTCGAATTGTCAAACAAACTGATTTGTCGAAGAAATGAACTGAGGTCCGAACCTCAGCCGAACTCTAGGTTCGGAGTTGGCCGAACCTAGATGGCCGAACTCCAAGTTCGGAGGGAGTTCGGACAGAGTTCGGAGGTGCCGAGTTCGGACCTTATGAAGAAGTATAAATAGATTCGTCTTTGTATTTCTTTGTAAGTTTCTGTCTTGTTTCTGTGTGTTGAGAGGGGAGGTTCTGTCCGACCTCCCCCAGAGCTTAATCGTTGTATACTCCTTCGTTATGTAACCATTCAACATGATTCAATGACAAAACTTCCGTCTCATCCATAGAAACGATCCGTAAACGGTTTTTCAGTTGGTATCAGAGCTGTTGGCTCTTTCTATGGTGGAAATCTATCGTTTTTTCTTCATTTCGAGACGTTAAACTTTCGGTTAGGGGTGATTGGAAGTGTTTCTGTTTGGTTTTTAATCAATCGAGTCTTCCTGAGTCATGTTTTTACCTAACAGAAGCCTCTAGATGTCAAAATTCGATCAAATTCTGAATCTGGTTCGAGTTCAAAAATTTCCAGTTCGAGTTCGGACAACGTTCGGCCGAAGAACAGATCTGAAAAATAACCGCTCCGAACTCCAGGTTCGGAGGTCCGATGGTCAGGTTCGGAGATGGCTCCGAAGGTCAGGTTCGGACTAGGTCCGAAGGTCAGTTTCGGAGAGGATTCGGAGGATCGGGTTCGGAGGTAGATCGGACAAGGTTCGGACGAGCTCGGATGCATTTTTTTATGAAGCACTTTTGTTCAATCCAGGGGCTCTGCCCCTTGGACCCCGCCAGGGGCTGCCGCCCCTTGGACCCCGCTTCTCAGGGGCGCTGCCCCCGAACCCCCGTTAGGTGGAAATTTTACAGAAGCGGATCAGTTATCGAGTTTACCCTTGATTCGGTAGCTGTGGGGTGTTATGTTTGAAGAAAATCCAGATCACGATATTTGTTATGAGTTAGTGATCGAATTTCAAGAAATGTGTTTGTGGGTAGTCATGGTTCTTGATGATGGACAGAGATTCAAGAATACGTGTTTCTGATGATGGACAGAGATTCGGAGACATGGTTATGATTACTTGGGAACGTTTGTCGGAGATTATCATTCCACACAAACTGAAGATTAAATGAGATTAAACATTCCGTTGCGGGCCACTTGAGTTTATCATTCCACTACAAGAATGCGGGGTTGAAATCATAAGAAATTGAAGATTTGAATATGTCACTTGTTTAGGGGGAAATTGGGGACCCTAAAAACTTTCAAAGTTTCATAATTGAAAAAGTGAATATTCAAAAGCAATCAGTTCAGGGATGATGGTGGTTTTTGATCTTCATGGAAATGTGGTATATTCTGATGTTCGTGCGAACCGATATGTCAAAGTTTTCAATTATGGTTTGGAACTTTCTGTCATATGCCCGATACTTTCTTGAGTTGTCGAAAGACTTGGTCAGATTCCAGTCTGCAACGAGATATACGTTTACCGGAGTAATATATTGGGATGGATTTGATGCTGAGGGGGAATTTCCGTGATTGAAGATGCTGATCGTGTCTGTTTTCATAAAGATCAGAATGTGTTACAATTCGGTGAAGATTGAAGATTATTATCAAGATGCAGTGATGTTCGTGTGTCTTTATAATTTCCGGATACAACTTGTGAAGTAAACCATTATCATACATGCTGGTTCCAATTGGATGGTTGTGCTTGAAGCTAGGGGGAATTTTATTGGTTGTGGATATTGTACAAGATTCGAATTGTTTCCTGCATACCTGATGATTCGGTCAAGGGGAGTTTGCTAAAGATAGAGATGTTTGCAGCAAGCTGACTGAAGATTGCTAGAAGATCAATGTCTGGATTCGACAGTAACGTCCAAGGGGGAATTTGTTGATGCATGAACCTTGTGTGGCCGTTACTGTTCGAATTGTCAAACAGACTGATTTGTCGAAGAAATGAACTGAGGTCCGAACCTCAGCCGAACTCTAGGTTCGGAGTTGGCCGAACCTAGATGGCCGAACTCCAAGTTCGGAGGGAGTTCGGACAGAGTTCGGAGGTGCCGAGTTCGGACCTTATGAAGAAGTATAAATAGATTCGTCTTTGTATTTCTTTGTAAGATTCTGTCTTGTTTCTGTGTGTTGAGAGGGGAGGTTCTGTCCGACCTCCCCCAGAGCTTAATCGTTGTATACTCCTTCGTTATGTAACCATTCAACATGATTCAATGACAAAACTTCCGTCTCATCCATAGAAACGATCCGTAAACGGTTTTTCATGCTTCAACATCTGTTTGCGGCTTGCCTTGATATCAGGATTTCCTTCATATGCCACCAACAGAGCATCCCACAGTTTCTTTGCAGTTTTGTACTTCTAAAATCCTTGTGCAATCTCTGGGGTTAATGCCATTGTCATAATAGCATAAGCTCTCTCGTCCTTGTTGCATTTTTCCCAATCATCATCCGAGTATTCTGCTTCAGTCTTTACTACTCCAATCTTTCCTGCTTCAGTGTGTGTGGGAATGAACGGTCCATTGACAACTGATCTCTAAAGTCTCAAATCAACACTTTTCAAATGGTTTTGAAATCTGTATTTCCACTCAAGAAAGTTATCAGCAGATGTGAGTCTGGCAGGACGAGTAGTTGATCCAATCTCAAAGTCCAGTTTCTGATACATGTTAGGTTCAAAATCCACGACGAAAGTTTAGGAAAACTTAAAAAAATTGTTCAAATATGAGTTTCCGATCGTAATCACCAGTTTACGATAAAGATACCAGCTGATCGTAAACGAAAGTCGTAAACACCTTTGGATCGTAATCCCGATCGTAAACTCCTCCGGATCGTAATCTCGATCATAAACAACTTCGGATCGTAATCGAAATCGTAAACGCCCAAAGTTCGTATCTTGAAGTCGTAAACATAGTACAGACTCGTAAACTCGATCGTAAACTCGATCGTAAACTCTCAAAAATCCAGTCCTGAAGTCGTAAACACAATACAGAATCGTAAACTCGATCGTAAACTCTCAAAAATCCAGTCTTGAAGTCGTAAACACAGTTTTGATGAAGAACACCGATCGTAATCTTCAAGAGCAGCCCAGAAACGATCGTAAACACCAAGAACAGCAAAAAGCTAACACTTCTTCCAGCCAAACACTCGAATGCAATATCGTGGAACCTCGAATCAGATGATTCTTGGCTCTGATACCAATTGTTAGTCCCGAAACAACAATCGAACACGATATCGTAAACACAATCGAGTGCGGAAACCTCGTTTGTGAGTGATTCGAGAAGAAGATGATGAAAGAGACTTGATTCGAAATGAAGAACATAACAAACACAATCAAATCTTGAATGAAACTTGATCAATCTTCTATTGAATGAGTTTGCGATCAGAAATACAAAAGAGAAAGCTGGAAATCATAATCACAAAACTAGTATAAATCATAAACTACTTGGGTATTTATACTACCCATTACGAATACCCTAATCCAATCATAAACCCACTAGAAGAACCGGCCCAATAAGCCCAAATCGTAAACATAACAAGCCCAATCCAATGTTAGCCCAATCTAATGTTCATGCCTCATAATGTATAGCCCAACAGAAAGGTATCGCTCCAAAAGCTCCTTTTTCGGTTAAGGGTCGAGAATACAAACGGGGCTATTACATTGCCGATGGTATATATCCCACTTGGTCTACTTTTGTAAAAGCGTATACACATCCATATGCAATCAAAGAGAAGAAAATGAAGAAGGTGCAAGAGGGTGCAAGAAAATACGTCGAAAGAACGTTTCGTAGGTTAAAATCTAAGTGGGTGATAATCGATCGAAAAGCACGGCCAACAGACACAGATTTAATGGAGAATATCATGTACGCTTGCATGATACTTCACAACATGACACTGAAAGACAAGGGCGTGGCTATATCACCAGTACACATTCGTGATCCTCTAGTCGAGCGGGTCGACAATAAGGATGTTTATATGGAGATACGGGATAGCGAGGCACACTTTTAGCTACGATTCGACATTACGGAGCACATCTCCGTAAAATTGGACGTCGAACTAACAGAAGAAGAGCTAAACGCAAATTTGTCACACCCTGTAATTTCTGTGTTGGACGTGAATGAGATAGAATCACAGTCAATGTTACATGAAACGATCTCTGGATGGTTAAACAGAGGAGTCGAAAACATTTCATTTCAGATTTAGCAGCGAAAAATAATAATATTATGTTTCATTTGTTTCATAACTTACAAAACAAGTATTAAAAGATTTAAAGACATGGCATTGTTAGGTGTTATGTAGTGAAATCTCCAAACGGCTAGTGTGACCATGACTCCAGATTGTATGAAGGATCCTAATGATAATGCACAAAAGAGATATTCCATACAAGCAAGCGGCCGATCAAGTACCTGAGAATTCATATACTAAAACGGTCAACATAAAGTTGGTGAGTTCACATGTTTAAGTAAAATAGGACTATGATTAACAACAAAGTTGGTTTCCTGATGTATCACCCATTTGATAATGTGTCAAGATGCTGTAAATTATTATTACCACGAACCTTGAATTCCGAAACTAACTAATTACCACTCATGGTATTCTGTCTAGGATTACCGAACAGTGATTATAACATTATGTACCCTATTGACTGAAACGAGAGTCATGATTGGAGCTACCAATCAAGACATGGGCGTTAACCCAATAGATCTATTCACGTGTCATCGTTTCGTTTGAAATTAATCGGATTCAATTAATAGTGGAGCTTTTGATCATAACATGAATCAACATGAATACGACAAGGTGGACGAATAGTTCATGTAATCAATAACGGTAACAGACTATCTAATTATCAGGCATGATATGAGTTATAAGAATTCTCCCCCAAAAGCATTTAAGACAATTTAAAATAGGGTCCGTGAAGACTCATAGAAATCAGGCAGTGTCTAAATGATGTAATGGCAGATAACATGCAACCTAGCAGTCCTAAATCAATATAAGACATCTTAAGGTCTAGGGTTTGGATTGACAGTTATGTCACTCCCGATAATGGTTAAGTCTTGACGTCATGATGACCCGGGTGGTTGTTGATAACAGACAGACTTTAGGAATTATTTATTCTCAATAAATAATTTAATCTTGATAACATTCCGGAAAATAAAGTTATATATATTCTCAAAAAGAAAAATATATAAAGATTTTCCTATGTTATAAAATGATCTAGGCCGATATTTAATCTAATAAATATTAATTTGAATTATGGCTCATTTCGTTTACAAAGGCTGTTTGTAGTAAAAAGCCTGAAATACCCGAGTTTCCACCGATATTTATTAATTCGCGTTATTTTCCAATATTACTAGAAAATAAAGTTCTAGTGATAAAAATATACTTATTTTTATTAATGAAATTCAGAGAATATAGTTTTAGGATTTTAAAATCCTAAAGTGTCGGTTTTGCCGGTACGCGCCCGGTTTTAACAGTTGTGTCCCTACGACTAGTTTTAAGGCCCGATAAATTATCCAAACACTTTGTAAATACAACCTAAGCTACTTTAGGTCCTAATAAGTGTTCCAAATTAGTTCAAGCAATATTTGGCATAACTTTACAAAAACGAGGTTTTCGGGTCCGTAAAAAGTCCATTTTAAAGCTGGTTTTGACCTAGTTTTAGCTCAATCAAAAGGGATCTTTTTAGCCAACTGTTACCACTCATTAATATGTCTAAGTCCACTGTTAGGAAGTCCAAACATTCTAAAAATTTCGGAGTTGGCCCGAGGGGTCGTTTTTAGGGTTTTCCGGCTTATGTTTTGCAATTTAGGGGTACTTAGGGTCATTTCCAAGAAAAGTGCATTTACAAAAGTTGTTTTGAAAGTGTCAAAATGAGTCCCTAAGGTTTTGGATCTGTCCAAAACAGATCTTGATTTTTTGGTCAAGATCTAGTGAAGTTATGTACTTTAAACATGGTTTAAGTAGTGTTCAACTATTCTAAGGCCATAGGTTCCAATGTTTAGGCATTATAACATCTACAAACATATCCTAAGGCATAAAACATCACCAAATCATGGAAACAAGTTCTCATGTCAAAACTACTTAGTAAACTAAACATCATTAACTAAGATTAACAAGGATTAAGTGTTTTCTAGACTTTTATCAACCAAGGGTCATCAAAATCATCAAGACTTGTCAAGAGAGTGTATGGATCATGGAAGTGAGCAAGGATACATGATCTAGCAAGACAAACATGAAAGAAATCCATAGAACTTACGTGTTCTTGAAAGGTTTTCAAGAAAAAGAAGTGATGTTTGTTTTCGTGAACCGCAAGAGAGAGAGAGAGGGAGGGGGCGGTCAATCAAAGGGGAAGGGTGAGGGAGGGATGGTGAGGTGATGGATTTGGTAGGGTGGTGGTGGAGTGTTTGGTGAGTGATTCAGAATGATGATAATGGGGTTGTAAGAAGGGCAAGGTGTGCATAGGGGTGTGGGGCCGGCTTGCATGGTGGCGGCGGTGGTGAGGGTGGCCGGAGGTGGTGGTGGCTGGTGGTGACGGGTGGTGGTGCTCGGTGGTTTGTCGGATCGAGTTACATGCAACATGCAAAGGTGACTGGTTCGTTTTACTAGAGAATGAAACGGTTTGGTTCGGTTTTTAATCGCGAACGAATGCGATTAACGAGTGAAAACTTTCAGCGGATTTTGGTCTCGAGATTTTGACACGGGTGATGGTTTATGGTAAAGCCTAGATAAAAATATTTTATTTTTATTAAAAACGTCATACGACACGTTAAATAATTATTTATCAAAAATGGTTAAGTTTTTAGACAAATTGGTTAATATTTTCTACGCGTTGGGTTTTCACGTAAATATTAGACGTCAGGGTTTACAAATTGATATGTATATTAAATATACTACAAAAGTGACGAAAATAATAAATAAAAATATCATTTTTATTTGATTTCTTATTATTGAAGTTCCACCGATAACAACTATATTAATTCACTGTTTATGGTGGTTGGGATATCGTTTTACCGTGGGGTCATGTCAAGACTATAAAGAGGTTGGCATAATACGTTATCTAAGTTAAAAACCTAGATTATATACACAAATAACAGATAAGCACGTATTTAAACGAGATTTTAGACTTAGAAAACTTACGGGTTGTCACAAAATCCCTCAACCTAGATTTGTATGTTTTTTAATTTGAAGAATAAATGGTGGTTGTTTATTTTTTTAAGGAATTTGTAATTCTCTTAATCTTCGTTTATGTTTTTTAGGAATTTGTAACTTTTTTTATTTATTGAATTATTTTTATGTTGTATTGAATTTTCTATTTAATGTTTTAGTTTTAGGAAATGTTAAATTAAAAAAAAAGGCAAATAAAAAAAATCTTAAAAAAGTATGCCTAAAACATCATTTAGGCAACCATACCCACCACCAAAACATTAAATTTTACATAATTTTTTTCTCTCTTGTTGGCATCACATGATTGGTCAACTTGAAGTTTCATTTTTTCTTTAAGCAACCATACCCCACCCTAATACGAGTGTTAATGTGTTAAGACATGTGTATGATGTCTTAAAGAAATAATGTCATTCATTTGTGAAATAATAACTTCGGAAATAAATTAAGTATTGAGGGTTTAGGTTATGTGAAGGTGAATATGAAAGTGAAACCACCTTAGAAGAACAAAAAAATTAATCGCTATATGTATGTGAGCATAAACATGAATCACTATAGATGAGAGAATATAAATATGTATTACTATGGATATGGATATGGGTTTGTCTTGGTTTTAAAAAGCGCGTCTCAGTGAGCTAAGGCAAGAGCTTCAATGCCTCAATGACATAAGCGGAGATGTACATGATGCACAGGTGGTGATGCATGATTTTTAAGCAAGAAATCAACCTAAGGAGCCTGAGAGGTGTGCTTTTTGTTTATTTTCGGGTTTTGCGCTTCATGTTAATGTACATTAGGCTTTCTAGGTTTTACATATAAGTTTTTTAGATATTAAACTACATACAGGGTTAACTTGTGTCTAAATTTTGGATATATTGCACTAGAAACCTACGAGGAATATACTACAAATTAACATAATATACAACGCCTCGCGTACGAAAAGCGTTCATTTTTCGCCTTACGTCTTGCGTCTCGGCTCAGGATCCCGTTGCCTCAACTCGACTCACGCTACCAACGGAACGTAAACATCAAAATACAACAGCCTAATAGATGAGTATAATATTGAAGTTAAAAGCAAGGTTGAAACTTATACGATCAAACAAGTAATGTGAATGATTTAAATTCCTGGGTTGGATTGTGTACTCTATAAATAGATAGAAGGTTTTAGGCTTACATCTAGGAATTGTTAAAAAAAAAAATACTTTCAACTAAGATACCTTTAATCAACGCATATGTATTAACATGAAGCATAAAATCAGAACAGATTTGAAATCTGGGGTGCTACATTAATCATTGAAGAAGAGCACACCATTTAGCATTTACCAAGATAACCAGATCTGAAATTTGATGATCACACTCAAACAGGGTTGGTTTAAACATAACCTACCCAACCACACTCGAACTCTGTCAATCCCTGTCATACTTGGTCAATATCCGCGAATCATGTAGTCATATTTGATCAATAATATGGGTCATAATAAGAGCTAAAACAATAATCAAACATGGCTGCTTATACATAAGAAAAGTGAATCAATTTTCACAAAACCTTTTGAAGTAAAACAGAAGTACCTAATAAGCATTTGACACCATGAAAACAAGCCTGGTAATTTGATCAGTGAGCACAGGCTGTGTGCTCAGCGACGCTTGTATAGACATGGCTTCAGTTCAGGCCATGTAATCTCCCTGCTAGAATTGTTCTTTGGCTGCAAAAGTACCAAAAATCAGTTTAACTGTCATTTCATGATGAACTCATGAACCAGGGGAAAAGATTAGGTAAATAAGGCTGTTAACCTTTTTCTTGAAGTATAAAAGTATGAACATTTTATTTGAAAAGTCCTGCAATTTGAAACATACGTTAGCATGGAAACGTGACAATAAAACTCAAGGAGGTATTATTGGATTAATTTTCTCTTAACGGGTCAAATGGGTAAAAATAAGTCATAGAAAATGGATGGAACGGGTGTTGACCAGAGAGAATGAGTGTTTTTATGCATACAACCCTGCCCTAACTCGTTTCATTAAAAAAGCTACTTTATTATTATAATTTTATATATTTTTCATAATACATAACACATCGCCTAATTACAAATATAATAAAACTGATGAAAAAGTGTTTGCAGGTTGAACCAACCGGGCCTGTTCTAAGCCGTGCTAAAAGCTACCCATTCTGACCCTTACCCATCCCAAACCCAATTTGCCACCTCTGATAGTTATTGAAGGGTTCAGAGAAAATGAACAAACTTTTGATACAGAAGTAAACCCTAGATCACAGACGGCTTCAGAAAAGCTATCTGGATCTGCTCCACCATTGTTGGGATCAAATCTACTCTTCACCTCTGCTATCAAAAGCCAACCACTGTGACAGAACTATGAGTAAATACGGGAGCTTTATACTAATAAATTATATGAAATGATGGTATGAAGATAGATACTTTTGTTTAAGTACTCTGTGTGCTTCCTGAAGAAAACTTGGGAAGTTGGTACCCATCAATGAAAGGCAAAAAACAGAAACATCTATAGATGAAGAATCAAGGGGTGTCTGCAAGATTTCAGATCAATTTAGATGCGGTTATATCAGTCCTTCTAAACAACAAACAGGTCCATTTGGGTCAAAATTTTTTATCTCCTACAGGTAAAATAAATAATAGCTTAAAAGAAAACAGATCAAGCAATCAATGAAGGATTTGTAACATTATGAAATTTGATGAAAGGCTTACATTTGACATGTCACAAGCGATCACGGAAGGATCATTCGAGACAAGGTCTATAGAAAAAACCTTATTCTTTACACCTTTTGCAAGACGTGCATCCCCTATATACACCAGAATGTGACTATTAAATTAATGAGCACTTGGGAGATTAAACATTCAACATCAAAACAAAAACCTAAAAACAGAAACTGTTCTTACCACACCCAAAATCGGCGACAACTAAAGAAGAGCTGTGATCCTTTAGCCACTTCATGATAATATTAACCGGCTGTTCAGGCCAACGTGACATCTGCTCTTGATATCCTGTATGATACTGGCCACATGAGTTATATATTAGTTGTATGAAACACTAGAAACTCATATTTTCACTAGACAAGTCCCTGGCAAAAAAGTTTCATTAGAATGTCAGCAATTTAATTAATGAGTTTCTCGGAAGTTATCAAGTGTATTATGGTCCTTGCAATTTCAGTCAAGGTTTTTGGGTATGCACTACGATTTACAAAAACTGTATTTTTCTGATTTTGCGACTTGAAGTGACAATAATTGGATTTAAGTTTTTGAATAAGTTATTATGATTACCTTTATTAGATTACAGATTATCAGGTTTTAAACTCTTATTCCTTACTTACATAATCAAAGTTGCCAAACACTTACTTAACTGATTTTCATATTATTACAACTACAAACATCAACAGAAAATAACCTTCTCTTGCAGCATGTTTTATTACCATTAATTACCTGATTTTGATGATTTAATATCACATAACTAGTTAAAAGAAATACACATCTAAACACCACCTAAATCGACTACGAACCAAGATAATTATAGAATTGGAGCATTTATTGCCATTTATATATTTTAAAGTGATCCCTACTATTAGTCTTTGTGCTTTTAGTGGGACTTTACTGGGTACGGTTGTTTTTGTTGTTTATGATTTTAAAGTGTCCAGGTATGGGAACCATATGCTATGTAAACCCGAGCTCAGGCCTCACCGCCTCAAGTTTCTATTTTACATAAGTTAATCTAGCTAGTAACACTGTGATAAACATCCTCAATGAATACGGCCGATAAATAATATGCAATTCATCTGTAGCAGCACATCTTACCATGTTAAACAATGAAGGGTCTTCCTTAAAGTAGTTAAGGGCTTCACCTCCACTGCATACATATAAATGATCAGATACACCATTTGATGATTCGTATGTCAAACTTAATTCATGACAAAAAGAAAAGTCAAAAGTCACCCTTTTACTGGCAGAATAGTGTGAATCAATATAGCAAATAATCATCACCAATCATTTTACATCTAAGCAAATGTACCCACTACCCAGTGATATACTAATATCTCACTCATAGAATAAGGTCTGTGGAATGTGAGCTGAGGGCAAACCTTACCTCCATCCTAGAAGATAGAGAGAAACAAACAAACATACCCAGCGTGATCCTACTCATTGAGTAGGTCTGGGGAGGGTGAGATAAGGGCAGACCTTACCCTTATCACATGGATAAAGAGAGTGCACCCAATGAGACCTCCGGCTTGAAAACAAACCAAAGCACAACTACGTACGCTAAGCATCAGGTAGAACGTAGAGCACATAAATGACACATAAGGCATAAGGGTATGTACTATACCTAGAGAAGATAAATGAGTTATATCAAGTATTTAAACCTAAGGCTAGAGTTCAGAAGAAACGCATAATGTTATTCCATGGATATAACAATTTAATTGAACGAGACCCCAGGTTCAAAAAACCTTATACATTAAAAACTAATAAACAGTTACATGTTCAGATAAAATTCCATGAATATAACAATTTAATTTAATGGTGAACGCTCATGATATAATTCAGATAATATGTTTTAACATGCAAATAAAGAAAAACATAAACAGGAAGTCCTTAAACTTACGAACAGGTATAAAGCTTCTCGTTAATCATACGAAAATGACCTCCTGATAACTTTGCTTTCATCTACAAATACAGAAACAGATTATCAAAATTATAATTCATATTGAAACAACGTATTTTTATCAGCATGAGTAGAGAGGGACCTTTTCAAGAAAAGATGAGGGTTTTGAGGAACTTTTAAAAACAGTTGAGGTAGAAGGCAGTTGTTTGACAGACAAATTTGCAGAATGTGTGACAGTGGTGTTACTGAGCTTTGTTGAGGTGATTTCGGTTTTCCTGCGGTTGTTTCTCCTCTTGCGCTTTCGGCTATTTAAACTCGCCTCTTGATTCATTGTTCTCTCCACTTTGCTGGTGTTAGCCTACGATACCACCATAAAGATGTTGATGTTAATTGTGAAAGGTGTGTATACAACTATATGTGTGTGTTTGCTGTTTTCAAGAGAGGAAGAGGAAAGCATATCAAACTTACATCTGCATCAACAAGAAATATAATAATAACATTATAATGACCACAATAATCAATCAGTGTAACATAAAAATACATTTATATATTCATTGCTGTTCCCTGTGACATATAATAATCACATCCAAATAAAAAAAAAGTAACCAAGGCTACTTATCGCAACATGCTACCCTAACTAGATTGGGCACACAGTTGCTGCTTCATTGTCTAAGAAAAAAGAGACCTTAATGATTTGAACCAGAGTCAAATAGTGCTAGCTAGTTCAAAGAGAATATCAGTATGGCATTTCATCAAGCATACATGGCTGGGATTCAAGATGCAGAAAAGTGAGTGGTTGTTACCTAATAAAGAAAGACTTTCCTAATCGTTTGACATGACATGGTCTATGTATTCCTAATCGGGATTACAGAAAGAACCACCAGCCAATATACAAATTCATATCAGAAAATGTGATAAAACTTTTGAAATATGTTCATAATTCAACCACGCACGCACACCGGAATGGAAGTTGAGAATCTCTAAGCTTGAATTAACCACCTAGCATCAACAAAAACACACAATAGAACCAAAAAACCTAGTGAACGAAGATACAATAGATACAATGTCAATTGGCTAAATTAGAATGATTACCTTGCAACAAAAAACCCAAACTCACAATGAAGAAACTTCAGTTTTGCTGTATCTTCCAAAATCTTACTATTCCAAAGGGGACACCTCTACCATATTAGAGGTAAACAACTATTGGTTTTATGTTCGGTTTTACATGATATTCAAGCAATTAAAAATTGATAACCTACTTCACTTGAAATAAGAAAGTTATGGTATACATCCAACCAAACGAATCTCGCATCATATGAGAACTCAATGAAACCCTAATTTGAAGATAATAAATTTGGAGATGTTACTTACGACAAGGTCCGGTGGTAATCTCCGGCAGGTAGGCGTAACGTGCTCGCGACGGCGCTCCGGAGCTGTTCTGCCGATCCTGTATAGTGATAAAAGAGTGAGAAAAAAAAACATTCCTGCTATTGTTTTCAAAGTTTTTTTTAGGTTTTACAAAATTACCACAAAAGTTTTGATTGTTCTTTTTTACAACCATGTTTGTTAATTTTGTAAAAACACACCACAAGAGTTTTGTATATTATAAAATTATCCTGGACTCCGATGTGGACACGATAACATTAATGTGATAGCATAATGGAAGCCAAATCCAAGATGAAACCCGAAACTAATGTCTTGTTGCCTCAAATACGGGTTAGATGGATGATTATGAGCTATGGTTGCCAAGAATGCTTCATGGTAAAAAAAGCCAACTCATTTTCTTCTCCAAATTCGTAACCCTCTTTTGGGTTCATGAGAAAAGTTGATTAAACGCCAAATTAAAGGTGTATAAGTGTTAGTTGGTCATACCTATTTATAATCATAATTGTTGTGACACTCGTCAAATATCTGTGTCGGTAACCCGACCAGTTTATTAAATTTGGGAAATTTCATTTTTTTTAACCAAACTGTTCTAATAAAAATGATTGAAATAAATTGTAAAACTTTTAGCATATAATAAGAGTGGCTAAATTATTTTGAAATTTTGTTCTTGTTATAAACTAAATTCGTATGTTATGTAAATAGTATTCTATAAAAAAAATGCTATTTTATATATTATGAGTAGCATAAATGTTATTCCATAAAAATGATATTTTGACTAATTGGTATTTTATAAAAGTTGGGAGGCTAAATATGTAAATATGAAGTTGGGGTTTAAAATAAATCAAACAAGTATCCTGAGGGAGTAATATGCACCTTGTCTAACTAGAGGGTTAGTTTTATCATTTCTCAAACTTGATTTTGAAGAATTAATGTCTACTTTCTTTAACTCCGATCATCACCGCAATCATTGCGGTTTCGACCCCTCTTTATGACCACCAAATTGGTCAATCAATGAGCAATTAATCCATAACTAAAAATCTCCATGAATGATTCCTACATCTACATATCATTTTTTCGATTTTCCTTTGAGACGAATTTCACCGAACACACCCTTCGAGCTCTGTCCCCTCGTTTCTTCACTGTTTCATCACCATGGCAAACCGGCCGACCACTGGAAGTCATCGTGAATCATTCTCGTTACATCAAGCTAGTGATCAAGCAATCTGACGTGAGTCATAGCCCCTTTTTTTATTTATTTTCCAAACCATTTTGGGTAGAAAACATGCATAAACATTTTCTATCATCATTACTTTATTTTCAAGTAACTCATATTATTTACCATGCTTATCATCATGAATCATTGTGAAACTTTAATCATTCAAACATTCATACTTTTTACACAAAGTCAAATACTGTTGAATACATTTACTTGTATGTATCTGTCAGTCGGTCCTGAGAATTTGGATGCTCAGGGCGCAAGTCGAAAATTTGCCCCTTGTTAAAAACTTTAAATAGTACAACACAAAGTTTTAAGGGTTTGGAACCTAGTCAAGCTATGTGGCTCATCCCCACGCCGATTTTATTAACTAAATAAAAAGTTTCAAACTTACAGTTAAATTACAACATATAAATCATCTAAAATGATTTTCATTATCTTCAAACATTCTATCAAATTCGTTTTCATTTTCATCAATATTATTTTTCTCAACATTATTGTCTTTCAACATTATTATCATCAACATTATTCTCATTACCATTATTTTCATCAACATTATTTTCACTAATAGTATTGTCTTCCATATTCTTTTCATCAACATTTTCTCCACTAGTATTACCTTCATGTCTAAAATATTTTTTTTAAAGATCCTTGTAAAGATTGAGTAAGTTTTCTTGTTGTTTTTTTCCTTTTTCTATTTTGGGCACCAAATGGTTGTACACGAGGGGCATGATATCAATGACAAAAATATATTTAAAAGTAGAATAAATGAAACAATATCACCTGATGAGTGATGACTAATGTGATGTTTTGTTCTCTTCGAAAAATAATGAGATTGCCGTTCGCAGTTGATGCCCCCTACCAATTTGATGCTCAGGGTTGTAGCCCATTTGGCCCATGCCCAGGGCCGGCCCTGTATCTGTGTGACATCGTGTGAATATATTCTTTGCCATGCTTGCTATTGTATGCTATTTGGAAAAACTTTATGCTTAAGGCTCTAGAGCATCAAACGTGAGGTTCCTTGCGAAGAACTGAACATGATGACGTTGAGGTTCTTGCAAGGGACTGAACATCGTCCTAACGTTGAGATTCCTGAGAGGAACCGTTCAGGATATGTAGAGGTTATTTGAGATGGATTGAACACGTGGACAAGCATTCTTACCGATTGCTGGTTTGCGAACCATCAATCGGGCGTCCTGTTTATGTGTTAAATATATGTTTATGTGATAAATATCTGTTATGTGATGAATACTTGTTTATGGGATAAGTATGTGTGTGTAAATGTTTATTCAAGTATGACTTTGCAAAACTTACCAAATGATTTCTAAATATGTTTTCTATTAAACCTATGACTTACCAACTATGTAGATAGTTGACCATTTTTGTGTGTTTTTCAGGTTATTGAGAATCAAGCTTACATTCTTAATGCTACACATAGGATGCTATCGGACCAATTTAAATAAATCAGAAATTATTTCTATTTGCTTTTGTTTACTTGAATTTATTGTATGACATTGAAATTAGGTATAAATGAATTATGAAATTTTAATTAGTGTCATGTGCTTATGGACAATCATCATGCCCCGACGTTTCCGCCGTCGGTTGGGGTGTGACAATTGTGGTGAAATTCCATAAATTTGATGTCGAATGTGAAATTTTGGTATGATTGGTGAAGTTATGAAATACTAGTTGACGTATGTGATTATAATGGTTAAGTAGATGAGAAAGATGAATTTTCACTAGATTGAATGATAATTTGGTTAGTAGTGAAGTAATTTGAATGATGAGGTAAAAGTATGCTTAAATGGGTGTACCCTTGGCTTGATAGGTTGTACACTATGTGTATAAAGTATGCTTAAATGGGTGTACCCTTGGCTTGATAGGTTGTACACTATGTGTATAAGCTTTTATACACACCAAGTGTTTGATGAAATGCCTAAGTGGAGTTAATTAATTTATTTCATGATTTAAAGTAGTGTCAGCTCTATTAAGAAGCATGAAATATGAATGGGCATAAGTATGATTTGTCACGTATGTTATTACACCCCCAATTTCCACTAACGAAGTTTTACAGTGTGGGGTGTGAACCAGACCAGGACCCGAGTCATTAGTTACAATCAAACTATAACTAAAGGATTCAAAATGTAAATAAATTCTAAAAACCAGAATAAGTTGAACAGAGTTTAAAATATTAGCGGAAGCGTAATAATAAATCCGCACAAAACAAGGCACCCATTATGAAAAGCATATGTAAACCATAAGTTTTAAATGAAAATGCAATAGAAAAAAGTTTGAAAAGAAGTTGTTTGCCACATACACGTCCAAGGAACGATGCTCTCCTAACGACTTGTAAAGCATGCATAAAAGCAAGTGTCAACCAATGTTGGTGAGTTCACATAAGTAATATATACATATAGTATAGACAAGAGCATATGAATACAACAATTTTATTCATAAGTAGTGATGTAAGTTACAAGTAAAATCCATATCGTATGTAGCTAGCCTAAGTTCATGTCACAAAAACGTTCGCAACCGAAGCTGACTAATGCATGTGGGATTGAACTACGTGTTTTGCCTTCCTTGTGTCTACCTGATCACGGTAGGTATAGGCTGACATTGTTCTCAGTCCGACCGCCATTCGAGTGATGCATCACTTGCCCACTGAGTGGGGTTTGTCAGACCCGAGTAGTACTACTCAATATCACCTCTCTATTTAACTTATTAACGACTCGATTAGTAAGGGCTTTAAGTGGGTAAGCATTTAAGTGAACATGTGATATGTAACAGATTATTACTTTAACAAACAAATAAGAGTTGTTATCACCCTAAACTGAATGTAACCTAAACATTAGTGTGTTAACATCCTAAACCAGATGTAACGAAAAACAGTTTGTGTGCGACCATCCAAAACCGGATGTAGTGAAACAGGGTTGTGAAACTAACCTTAGGGAGGGCTGATACAGGCGTGCACTTAGACAAAGTGTGTTTTGGTTACGCACGACCTAATATGACGGATATGTGCTAACTGATTAGAGGTTGTCGTTAAGACGAGTTGTTTACTTCAACTAAAAGTTATAAGGTTGCCTATGACTTAACACCTAGCAAGTAGAAGTGTAGACCCAACATACTGACCCGAGAACATGATGGTTGATCATACATTCTCATGTTATAATATCTGGTCCTAACAACGCACGAGCACATAGATTCACAATACAAGGCACATGGCACAAACATGCTTAAGCTATGCGACTAGCAGTAAAAAATCAACGCCCAGAAGTCCAACCCGCAACCTGACTTTAATTCATAATTAAATTCCTAAATTTTGCAGACATATAATTCCCTACATTCTAAACAAGTTTCATGTTGAGCATATAATCCAACTAGCAAATTAGAATGCCCAAAACATCAACAGAAAATACAAGTTCCTAGAGCGTTGTTGTTTGCACACTGATCTTACACCGGCATGATCAGTTCCCAAACAGTGTATTTTGAGAGTGCGATAATAGCCACAAGAAATATAAGACTTCAAATTTAATTTTTCAAAAAGAATCATTCAATTTTCATAAAAATTGAGTGATTTGTGCTACTATGAATTAGACTAAAAATTTGGGTTGTTGTTGTTAAGGAAAAATGCACATGTTAACTTTTCAAGCTTATAACTTGACCAAAACTCTGAGTTTGATTACCAAAATCTCCAGATCCTAATTTACCATATTTTCAACCTTTTCCTTTTGATAGACCCTTAACAAAAACTAACATAGAATTCTCAACATGTTGACACAAGTACGTAACTCCAAACAGTAGACAGATTTACACACACATGTTGTGATTGAAAATTAAGTGACCAAATGAAGGTTTTAGTAGGTATATGAATAGTCCAAGTATATATAAGAGTAATTATTTTCATATGAAATAAGAATTACATGCATTGGACAAGTATTGATCAAGTTATGGTTGTTTCAAGATGACAAAAAATTTGGATATATTCTGTCAAAAACGAGTTTTAACCAATTAATTATGTAACCAAGATTTCAGCCACAATTTTAATCACAAATCATCTTGATACACATCATATAACCTCACACTACATTACACAAGAATGGGACAGCCCTCATAGTGCACATACAACCGAACTAACACCCTAAAAATCATAAGATCAAAATTTCCAGCACATTGCAATCAATAGACATTAAATTATGATAATTTTCATCATAGACATAATCATCTAGAAAATCAACACCCGGAAGTCCAACCCGCAACCTGACTTTAATTCATAATTAAGTTCCTGAATTTTGCAGACATATAATTCCTTACATTATAAACATGTTTCATGTTGAACACATAACCCAACTAGCAAATTAGAATGCCCAAAACCTCAACACAAAATACAAGTTCCTGGAACGTTGCTGTTTGCACACTGATCTTGCCCCGGCATGATCGGTGCCCAAACAGTGGATTTTGAGAGTGCCAAAATAGCCACAAGAAATATAAGACTTCAAATTTAATTTTTTAAAAAGAATCACTCAATTTCCACAAAAAAATTGAGTGATTTGTGCTACTTTGAATTAGACTAAAAATCTGGGTTGCTGCTAAGGAAAAAATGCATATTTTAACTTTTCAAGCTTATAACTTGACCAAAATCTCCAGATCCTTAATTTACCTGTTGATACCTGATATGTGCGTCGTGTGGAGTATCAAGCAATGTACAAGATCAAGTCAAAGTATGCTTGGCCGAACCAGGTCCGAACCTGAAGTTCGGACTGGCCGAACCTGGGGTTCGGACAGGGATCGGCCAGCTAGGTATAAATAGTTGTTTGGTCTTAGTAATAGTTAGTTCTGAGCGTGCGAGATTACTGTTAAGTGTGTTTCTGAGTGTGTTTCTCTAAGTTTGTTTCTAAGTGTTTACTGATTGTAATTGTTCTTCGTTGATCAATAAAACAATCGGTTAATTACGTTTCGATGTTCGAATAGCTAGATCGAGTAGACGATCCATGCTCATGCATTTCAAGTGGTATCAGAGCTTTCTGGTTCACTCTACTGATATGTGGTTGCTATTTTTGAACTTTTGAAGCGTTTTTAGTGATTCTCGAGTTTATATTTGTGTTTTTAATCAATTATATCGAGTGTTTGGTGTCAAATCTGCTTCTAAAGCATTTGCTATCGGTTTTTTTGATCCACAGTAACGAGTTTCGTCAAAATCAAGTTTGGCACGGAAAACGAGGTGAAAATGAAGAAAAGTCAAAGTTCGGGACAACCGGTCAAACGCAGAAGTCAAAATAAAAAGTTGCTGAAAAACTTCACGGCTTGCATGCCTTGAAACACCCTTTCACGGCCTAGCTAAGCTTTGAAGCACCTGATCAAGCTGTGATGCTGAGCCGCAGACCAGTCACCGGTGAAACTGATTCACGGCCTGACTTGCATGCTATGAAAGACCCTTCACGGCCGTGAAGGACCCTGCCCAAGCCGTGAAAGCCCAGTCCAGGCCGTGTAACCGAGAACAGTGGCGGGTCAGCCTTTCACGGCCTCATCTGCTGGCCGTGAAAGCCCTTTCACGGCCTGGAGCCTTTTTTAATAATTTTGGAATTCGGCCCATATAAATACAGGGTTATTTTCCACCATTTGGGACATCTTGGAGAGTAGAGAAAAAGCCAGAGAAAGCCCTCATTGAAGTCCTTCAAAGATTCGAAGATTTGGAGCCTTCAACGAGTCGTAAAGTAGCGTTTTTCATCATTTCGAGCTTTTATTCGGTATTGTACTTACATTTAGCCATGAATTTCATCATTTCGAGCCATGGTTTGATCATGTAATTGTGTCGATTTTTTACATACGATTATGGTTTGAAGTAATAGTTTTGTTTCTTTATTTCAATTGATGATATTTGTGTTCTTGGTTGTTCTTGGATACTTCTTAGCCTTGTGGGACCCTCATCATTAGGTTGCAGAGCACCAACCGATTAGGAATCCTATTGTATAGCCGAACCACAGAATCTACGGCGTACGCGTGAACTAGTAATAGTCACGATCGTTAAGAACCCTAGTAACCAATCAGGAGTCCAACCCTTAGGGCTGAGTGAGAAATCACCTACCCTCTGCCAGTAGCCACCCTCGACATTGTCAAGTAAACAAAGTAGTCACCGATAGGTCGGGTCTGCCCTTACTTAGTCGTGTCTAGGACCTGCTGGGTCAATTGATCCATAGAACTTAACCGCTTCACAACCCTAGAACCGTTAGGATCATCCATACCCTGACCCTTCGACCAGTTGTGAGTTGAGTCACCGATAACTCAGGACTTAGCCTAGGGCACTTCAAATCCATAACCAACTTATCTACACTTCACCCTCGACCATTAGTAACCTTTTAGGGCCTGTCTATAACCCTAATAGTGAACCAGTCCATAGGAATTAGGTCGCCTTGTCTTAGGAACCCAATTCACATAAGCGACAAGGCGTATGCACAAAACCGATACAATCTATTAAACTTGGGCGGGGGAGTCATTGCCTAAGCGATCCTCTTACACTACTGAATTAAACAAACCCAATCTTTAATTTGTTCTCTCAAAACCATTCACATTTCAAATTCATATCTTCAAAATACAAAATAAATAAACCGGCTTAACTAAAGATCAACTGTTTTACATAAAAAGTGTCCTTGAGGTTCGACATCCCAGTATTACCAACACTATACTACACATGGCAGGTATACTTGCCTACATGTGTGTGTAGTCCCTAGGTGGATAACCATTTTTATAAATTTAAAACTTGGTAGTGTAAGACCATATTTTCATATACACTTTCACACAGATCAAACCAATTGAGAGAGAATCAATATTATAAAGAAAAAGAAAGGTTTTGTTACGTTTCCACATCAAAGTAAAATATAATACTTAGTTCTTTTTTATTTCATTTAATGCCTATTGGTGTTCCAAAAGTACCTTTTCGAAGTCCTGGAGAGGAAGATGAATCTTGGGTTGACATATAGTGCAACTTGTCAGATATATTGGGTCATATGGGATTTCCCCGTTTTCTCCCCAATCTTCATAAATCAACTAGAAATAATAGGTCCCGGCCACCTTTAGGAAATAAAAAAGCACTAGAAATTTCTTGTAAAATATAAGCAACGCCAAACCCTTCTAAAGCCCAAACCTCCATTTCTCCTACCCGTTGCCCCCTTTCTTAGCCCTTCCTTTAAGGGGTTGTTGTGTAAGACGTGAATAATGCCCACTGGAACGCCCATGGATTTTATCATCAACTTGATGAATTAATTCCAAGATATAAGGCTTTCCTAATATAACAGGTTTTTCAAAAGGATCACCCGTTCGTCCATCAAATATTCTGCTTTTTTTCTGGAGACTTGGGTTCAAATATTTTTTTCAAAAAAGAATTAAGAAATAGTACTCATGGTAACCAATCAAGCCAACGAAATTAGTAATATTATCCGTGAACGTACTGAGCAATATAATAGAGAAGTCAAGATTGTAAATACCGGTACCGTACTTCAAGTGGGTGATGACATTGCGCGTATTCATGGTCTTGATGAAGTAATGGCGGGTGAATTAGTAGAATTTCAAGAGCGAACCGTAGGCATTGCTCTTAATTTGGAATCTGAAAAAGAATGTGCTAATACATCTAAGAAAAATTAGCAATAATTTTTCTGTGGACTTCCGGAAATCTCTTTCATGTAGCTTGGCAAGGAAATTTTGAGTCATAGGTACAGGACCCTTTACATGTATGACCTATTGTTCATTCAATTTGGGATCCTTATTTTGGTCAACCATCTGTAGAAGCTTTTACTCGAGGGGGTGCTCCTGGGTCAGTGAATATCGCCTATTCTGATGTTTATCAGTGGTGGTATACAATCGGTTTACGAACTAATGAAGATCTTTATACTGGAGATCTTTTTCTATTATTTATTTCTGACATATCTTTAATAGCGAGTTGGTTACACCTATAACCAAAATGGAAACCGAGCGTTTCGTGGTTCGAAAATGCAGAATCTCGTCTTAATCATCATTCATCAGGACTCTTCGGCGTAAGTTCCTTGGCTTGGACAGGGAATTTAGTCCATGTCGCTATTCCTGCATCCAGAGGGGAGTTTGTAAAACATCGAATAAAACAAATAGAGAAAAGCCGACTATCGGAATCGAACCGATGACCATCGCATTGAGCAATACAATAGAGAAGTCAAGATTGTAGATACCGGTACCGTACCAAATAAAACAGACACAAAGCTCTTATATACAACGGTATCAAATAAAACAGATGCATAACGATTGTTCAAGAGAAACGTACCCGTCACTGAATGGGTGTCTTGACAGGCCTCAGAGGCGTTCAGCACAAATGCTTGTCCTCGAGCGGCTTCAGATTTCTGCTTCTTCAACTTAGGACAATCACTCAAGTGGCCAGCAACTCCACACTCATAGCAGTTCCCTGGGGTCGGAGGCTTGTTAGACTGGTTCGGACAGTCCCCGTATATATGGCCTTTAGCCTTGCAGTTCCTGCAGTAGATGTTAGTTACTGCAGTCAAGAGAGTGGTGCAGGTTACATTTGCTGCAGAGAGGGTGGCTTCCAGTGTAGCCAGCCTTCTTAAGGTCCTGAGCTGGTGTAACGGCTACATAGGCCTTAATGGCATCAAGGGCTTTCTCAACAAGAGCTTCTATTTTCTTCTTCATCTTCCATTCATGACCACGTTACCCTTGATGTCAGGCTTTTTGCTTTCACTTGAGGTAGGGGGAATGAAAATAGGCTTAGCATCAACAACTTTCTTCGAGAATTGAGTGCCTTAGCGGGACGCTTGGTAGGCCAAGTTGTGTGCTACACGCACAACACTCTGAAGCGTTTCTGGATTTAATGACATAATATTCCCTTGGATTATAGGGGAAAGTCCCAAAATATATCTCTCAATCTTCTTGTAGAGCGGTGTCACCATGGTGGAGCATAGGTGACCAAGCTCATGAAAGCGCTTGGTGTAACCGGCAATATCAGCACCGATCATAGTCAAGTTCCAAAACTCTACTTCCAATCTCTGAAGTTCCTCTCTCGGGCAGTACTCGCCTCCCATGAGTACCTTCATGTCATCCCATGACATGGTATAAGCAAGATCAGGGCCGAGAGATTCAACATATGAGTTTCACCAAGAAAGAACGCGCCTTCACTAAAAGTGTAGGTGGCGTACTTCACCTTGTACCCATAAGGACAGTTGCACATACGGAACACAAATTCGGTCTTCTCAAACCCCCGAATCAGTCCCACAGCACCTTCAGTGCCTTGAAGTTTGTGGGCTTGCAACTCATGAAATCTTTATAAGTGCAATCACGACCACCTGAAACGTTATTCCAACATTTTGAGGACAATCCTTTGCAATTGTAATCAGCGGTCTGATAACACTAAAGAAATCTCCAGCTTACCATTAGGGGAACTGTTTCGGCCGTTAGAGGCGGTGGAATGGTCTGCTTCCGCGATAGCTAGGGCATCCGCAATGCGCTGGGTGACAAGGGCTTCAATAGCATCAACATCCATCACAGGGGGAGGGGTGTTCCAATTGACGCGAGCTTCTGGTTGTCTTCTCGGTGGCATGTTTCTTAATTTCACAATGGTAAAAGAAAGAATAAGACATGATCAAAGTAAGTTAATATATACACTAGACATACATAAATCCAACTACTACATACACAATAATCAATACATCACAGCAAAATAAGTAGAGAAACATAACCATCATTAGCATAGATTACTTGTTTTACAAAATTCATAATGGCTACAAATATTTTCTTGTGGAAACGCAGTTCCACATCAAAATACAAGTCATTCATACATTAATAAGTAGGGGGTTAACAGCTACCCCCTAAGTTACAATAATCCAAAACTATAATGGAGCATGATCAAGCAGAGCCAGGACATCTGCAATCTGTGTGATGATCATCAACAGCAACTGGAGTGTCTGAGCAAACTCCTCAGCTAAAGGAACACGAGCAGCAAACTCCGTAACACCAATACGAATATCAGTAGCAATGCCACAAACACCAGACAGACAGACATGTGCATGAAGAGAATCAAGAGAACAACTAAAAGAGGCAAGGTGCTCCTCAAGGGCGGACACACGGGTCTCGAGAGATGTGACCAGAGCGGAGGGCGCAAGAGTCTGAAGAATCAACTGCATATACTGGATGACGTCATTATGACGAGCCACAACAGCAAGGAGTGAGGACAAAATAGTCTCCAGAGGAATCTCAAATGGAACAACAAGAAAGACATCGATAACTGGAAGGGTCGGAGGGGGTGCAAAAGGCTCAACAGAAGCTGCAGCAGTAGATGACACACCCACCTCGAATATGCTACCATGGATCCTCATGCACTTCTTTGGAGGAAGCGGATCAGACACAGAAGGAACAGGATAGGGATCAGAAGATCTAGAACACTTGAGGGTAGACCCCACAAGGACAGCAGGCTCAGAGATACGAACATGACGACGGATAACAAATTTTCGGGGAGTGTACATCTGCAAGGGTCCACCAGGAGTGCTACGATAGGGTCGGGAAGATGGGACACAATCGGGAGAAGAAGGGAGTCCAGGTCTCAAAGTAACCACAACGGTATCTCCACCGCATGCGGATCAGCGTGAGTGATGGCTACGTCGAAAGGGGTAGTCTCATCAGGATCCTTGTCAGGCTCGTCGTCGGAGTCTGAAACAGTGAAGTCTAGAACGCTCGTAGGGGAACGGGGACGGTCAACTACTGGAGCATGAACGGGAGAGGTGGCTCGTATGTAGGCGACTCAGATACATACGTAGGAGATGGCGGCATGGGCTCTAGCGGGCCAGGGATGATCTCCAACTCGTCGTTAGAATCCGATGATATCTCCATAGGCTCAGAAGAAGACATGTTGTGACAAAAGTTTCCAAGTCATAATAATAGTTATAGGTTAGTTATAAACAAGTATAACAGGCCGAAATATGTATCACGTATGGCACATGTAAATGATACTAGCAGAGCTTAGGCTATAGTTTAGGTCCTACTAATGCAACCTAGTTCCCTATAACCTTGGCTTTGATATCAATCTGTCACACTCAGTAAAATATGTGTCGTGTGTGAGCGAGATGGAATCACAGTCAAGGTTACACAAAACGACCTCTGGATGGTTAAACAACTAGAGTCGTTTAAGGATTCGAAAAACATTTCATTTCAGGTTATACAGTGGAAATTAATACTAAGTTTCATTTGTTTCATAGTTTACAAAACAAGTATAAAAAAGATTTAAAGACATGACATCGTTAGGTGTTATGTAGTGAAATCTCCAAAATGGTTAGTGTGACCATGACTCCAGATAGATCGACAGGTCCTAATGGTATGCACAAAAGAGAGTTCCATACAAGCAAGCGACCGATTAAGTACCTGAGAATTCACATACTAAAAGGTTAACATAAAGTTGGTGAGTTCACAGGTTTAAGTAAAACCAGAACTGTGATTGATAATAAAGTTTGATATAAGATTATCACCCATTTGACAATTTGTTAAGATATTGTATATTATTATTACCATGTACCTTGAATTCCAAAACTAACTGATTACCCACTCATGGTATTATGTCCAGGATTACCGCATGACGATTATAACTGTATGTACCCTATTGACTATAATAACGGGTGACGGGACTGGAGCGACCAATCAGGACAGGGGCGTTAACCCAATAGATCTATTCACGAGTTATCGTTTCATTTGAAATTAATCGGATTCAACTAATAGTAGGGTTTTCATCATAACATGAATCAACATGAATACAACAGGATGGACGAATAGTTCATGTAATCAATAACGGTAACAGATTATCTATTTATCAGGCATGATATGTGTTATATGAATTCTTCCTCCAAAGCATTTAAAATAGTTAAAAGAGGAGCCGTGAAACTCACATGAGTTTGGCAGTTTTCAGATAATAACAGACACGGTGATCAGATAAACCTAGCAGTCCTAAATCAAATATAATATAGCTTAAGGTCAATGGAGTGGTGTCACACCCCCAAATTACCACTAACGGAGTTTATACCGTTAAGGGGCGCGACTAGACCAGGATCCACAACCATAGTTACAAATACTAAACGAATCAGGGTTAGTTCAAACACAAGATAGAAATCAAAGTCTTTAATTACATACGCAGCGGAAAATTAATTGTCTTTAGCACTAACCACGTGCCTTACATAAATGTTGTTTTAAATTCCCAGAATAGTTCAATTAAAATAAAGGTCTTCACGCGCCATGCCAACCCGCTCCGGATACTCCTTAGCGATCTGCAAAAGTTTAAACCACGCAAGTGTCAACCTAACGGTTGGTGAGTTCACAGTGGGCTTGTCACATCCTCCTCCCGTTAAGGAATTTTGGTCCCCAAAATTAAATCATACCATGAGTTTCTGTGGACGTTTGCTCGAACAGGTGAGGATACTCACCCCCAAATTACCACTAACGGAGTTTATACCGTTAAGGGGCGCGACTAGACAGTGGATTGATAGTTAAGTCACTCCCAATTAGGTGGTCAAGTTTTTACGTCATGGTGACCCGATAGTTCAGTTGATAACCGATTGACTTAAATAATTATTTATATACAAATAAAAATTAGAAATTACGATAACATTCTAGAAAAATAAGGATTTTTATATTTTTAAAACATATAAAGGTTTTTCCTATGTTATATACATGATTATGGCTAATATTTAATTCATTAAATATTACCTCAAGTTATGGGCTCAAATAGGTTCACAAAAACAGTTAAAGGTAAAAGCCCAAAACAAGCAGTTTATCGGTATTTACCAATACGCGGTATTTTCCAACATTTTTTAGAAAATAATGATTGCTCAAATAATTTATTTTCATAAAATTATCTCAAAAAAAAAACAAGTTCAAATATTTTCTATCCTAATTCGTCGGTTTTGCCAGTACGTGCCCGGTTTTAACAATGTGATCCCCGCGACTCGTCTTATGACACGATAAGTTATCAAAAAAATTTGTAAACATATGCTAAGTCATTTTAAGTCCAAAAAAGTGTTTCAAATCAGGTTTGACCATATTTGATATATCTTTACAAAAACAGGGTTTCGGGGTCCATTAAATACCCGTTTTTGAGCCGGTTTTCCCTATGTTTAGTACTTTTCTAGAGGGATCAACCTATCAATGTTTTAACTCAACATATTATGTTGAAGTTTACTTTTGGAGGTCCTAGGGGGCTGTCCAAAATTTGGGCTCGTTCCGAGTTGTTGGTTTTCGGGTTTTAACACTTTGTTTTGGTGTTGTGGGGATCCTAAACCTATGTCTAGCAAAAGTGCCTTTATAAAAGTTTTTCCAAACATATCAAAAACAGTCCCTATGGTTTTCGATATGACAAATTTGGATCTTGAGTTTTTGGTCAAAAACCTAGCATGATTATGGTACTTTAAACATGGATTAGGCTATGATTAGTTATTCTAAAGCCATGGATTCTTAAGGGTCATGTAACATAACATTTCTAACAAGATCTACAACATAAAACATCAACAAAATCGTGGATCTATGTTCTCATGGCAAGTAAACATGTTAACTAAACAAGATTAACAAAAGATTAGTGTTTTTTTTAGACTTATCATCTCCAGGGATCATCATATACTTCAAGATTTGATAATGGAGTGTTTGGATCATGAACATGGACATAGATAAGTGATCTAACAAGATTAACATAAAGAAATGTCCATAAAACTTACTTGATCTTGAAAGAAAAACCAAAAATGAAATGAATAGAGGATGATGATGCTTCCTTGAGACTCCTAGCAAGCTTTGATCACTAGGAAATGCTTGATCTTGAGCAAGAACTAGAGAAAGAGTAAAGAGAAAGAGAGAGTGAGCCGTGAGCCCGTGAGGGAGAGGGAGAAGACAGGGTGTGGCGGAGGTGAAAGTGTTAGGGTTTTGAGAAATGAGAAGTGTGTGTGTGTGTGTGTGTTAAAGTGTTTATATATGAGGAGTGTAAGTCACAAAGGGGGTGTTTGGGTGCTTGTTCGACCGGTTTAGAGTGCGGAGGGGGGGGGGGGTCTCCTTGTAGTTCGGTTTCTAGACAAGAGAGAAGGGAGCAAGGGTGTCGTGGTCTAAGTGCTCAAAGAAACCAAGTGTTGTGTGTTTGGGTGTGAACCGAAAACAAGAGAGGGGAGGGGGGCCGGGTTTTCGGTCAAACCGAAAGGGTGAGGGGGAGGGAATGGTGAGGTGATGGGGGATAGTTGAGGGTGGTTGGTTGTCTTGATGGGTTGTGGTAGAATAGTGATGGGGAGGTGGTTATTGATTGGTATGGTGGTGTAAGAGGATGATGGTGTGCATGGGGGTGGGGCCAACAAGAGAGGTGGCGGTGGTTGAGGTGGCCGGAGGTGGTGGTGCTCGGTGGTGGAGGTAACCAAGGGTGGTGGTCGGGTGGTGGTTTGCATGCAAACATGCAAGGGTGACGAGTTTGGTTTTTAACGAAAACAGTAATGGTTGGGTTCGGTTGTCGTCGCGATCGAATGCGATTAACGAGAGAAAAATATTTGGTGAGTTTTGGTTTCGAAATTATGACACGGGTGATGATTGGTGATAAAGTCTAGATAAAAATATTCCATTTTTATTGAAAACGTTAAACGACACGTTAAATAAACATTTAACGAAAACGGTTTAGATAGTGAACGTTATGGTTTGTATTTACAACACTTTGCGTTTACGTAAAGATTAGACGTCCGAGTTAACAAGTTTGTACGTATAAAATTATACTACAAAGGTGACGGGGGATAAATATAAATATTATTTTTATTTTTCTTATTATTAAAGTTCCACCGATAATAATTATATTATTTCAAAAATTAAGGTGGGCGATTATCGTTTCTATCGCGGGGTCACGTCAAGAGTAAAATGATGTTGGCATAATACGTTATCTAAGTTATAAAACATAGATTATATGCATAATTAACAGTTAAACGAGATTATTGACTTGGACACTTACGGGTTGTCACAAGTAAGATCTGGTTAGAGTTAACAAAGACGAAGTATCAGGAACCCTCATTTACATACATTGTGTCCTTTGACGACCTCGGTATCTTACCTTCACTATACTATGCCGAGATGGGTGCACTTGCCCGTGTATGTGGTGTATAGTAATTGTTCGTTATCGTGTTTTATAAATTTAAATCTTAAATATAATAGTAGTGTTGAAATCGACTCATAATTGCCATATATTTTTATACACACCCACACGCACACCAGTCAAGTCAATGAAGCATAAGTATGGTTAAAACTTTTCCTTCCAATCTTCAAGGTCACTGTCATTCGTCAGCTTGGGAGACCTTAAACTTCCTCCATTAAAGTTCTCAGTAAGTTAAGATTCAGCCATGATGCTTAACTTGTGAGATTCTTCAAAGAAAACAAACTGGATTCCTCAAAAGCCAAATTTCAAAACTCGCTCTAAAATTTCTCAAAACAGATTAGAATTCGATGCTTTGATCTTATCCAACCTATAATAACAATAAGAAAGCAAACTAGTTGAGAAATTAGCTTAAACAAAGGATTAAATGAAATTTAGACTTAGAAAATATTTTCACAGCTTGTTCTTGGTAAAGAACAAATCTGATCAAAATCAAGTATGATGAATTTGTGTTTTGAACACACCAATAGATCCGAAATATGTGTAGGATCAATAGTTATAACAAGTGGATTCACCAAAACTCACTCAATCTAACCTAATTTGATCAAATAGTAAACTTAGAATGTCTTTTTCAAAATCACGTGAAATCACTAACTCGGATTCAAAACTTGATGAAAGTTTATGTGGATTGTTGCTATGATCACGAAATGTGCCTAGGATATCTCAAAAATCATTAATTTTATCCAAAACATCTTCAGAAAAGGATTTGATGTTGAATCAGTGAAGAACAGTGCGTGAAAGTGAGTTTTCACGAAACTCAGTGAATCCAAATTTTAGGAATCCAAACTTGTTGTTTTCAATGATCCATTGATTGTTTTAGGTTCCAAAATCACTCTAGTTCGTCAAAGGACACAAAACAAACAAAGATTGATAACTTGATTTAGAATTTTCTCAAAGTTCAAAAACAGGGTTTCCAAATTCTAAGCATCACCAACAACTTTGATACTATATTTCAGGATCGATATTAGTTGTATTGTCTCAATCAATTAATTGATCAAAGTACTAAAAGCATAAATCAATAGTCAATCCATGGTTTGTGCAGCAATCAAAGTGTAAATTAGAAAAACACACTAAATACACCACTAAATACACCAAGAACACACATAAGAAAATATGTTCCCTGTATTATATTAAAGGATGAAAAGCCATAATAGGGTTTACAATAATGTTCCTATTTTAACTATACAAGAGATCAAGCAATCAAGCATAATGTACAACATTCCTATTATGATACGAGCATGCCACCACTATTAGCCCAAGACCCGGAAGCTGGCCCACAAATTAAGCCCAAACGGATGAGTAAGCCACCTAATAGACTTTTGGAATTAGGGTTTACATCATCAAAATCTGTGCCACATCAGAAATATTCTCTAAGTCACATATATACAATCCATCTTGAACGTATAATACATTCTGGTTCATATAGGGCAATCTTCATTGGTTAGTTTGGAGCATTGTGAGTCGTCTAGGCAAAGGTTATACGATCCAGCTAGATCGTATAACTAGATC
>JBCNJP010000019.1:26272573-26290521 GCA_039602395.1 Deinandra increscens subsp. villosa
TTTTTAAGCAAGGGTTGATTTGGAGTTTGTCTAGATCACGCATCTCGTGGTGGACTGGATGTGGGCCGCTACCCATCTAGCTCGCCAGAACTTGATGCGTTGTCTTAATAATAAATCCGTAAGTTTCAATTTTTGTTTATCATATGGAATGATTTCAATGATTTGAAGTCAACCTATTATTTTCAATATTACAAAGGTATACATGTTACCAGTGGCGGACATAAGAAGGCAGCAGGGGTAGCGCCCGCTACCCCTGAACTTTTACTGCTATGTGTAAAAAAAAATTTATTTTTTTACGTTTTCGGTATTTCGCTACCCCTAAAAAGATTTTTGCGCTACCCCTGGAAATATTTTACGCTAACTCTTGAATATTTTTATGGTTTTTTATTTAGATCTCGACATGAAAATAAGATCAAAAGCCTGTTAATTAATTTAAACCGAACAACTAATAGCTTTGTACAATTTAAAAATACAAATTGTAAATTTAGGGAGTGAAGTGAAACAAATGGAATGGATAACAAGACTACATCGACCTTTGGAAACTGACACATTTTGGCTCTCAAATTTAATTTAATGTATTTTCGTACAAAAAATTCTGATGCATTTTTAATTAAGGGACTATCGCCCCTTGGACCCTATTTTTTTCGGGGGCGCTGCCCACGAACCCCCGTTAGTCCCGACAAACATTTTTTTGAACGCTACCCCTGAACTTTTTCTCTAGATCCGCCCCTGCATGTTACACTCGTCATCGTCCTCTTCATATTCTATTCTTCAGTCTCCCTTTTAAACTAGGGGAGACTATGGCCTTCAATTGTTTGGTTAATCAGGTAGTCTCAAAGTTGGTTCAAGCTTTAATTTTGATTCTTAGTTCTTATCACCCATCGTAATCTTGGGTTTAATTACTAAGGACTCATTTGTTTGTTATGTAGAATGGGAGATTCTCCGTAGGTAACTAGTACACTTTTGGGGTATCAAAGATGTGGTGGGTTAGCTGCAGTACACCCTATATATAAACATCGATGGTGCTTTAAGGGTAGGCTAGGATTCAGACCGAGAATTAGCCCATGGTTGTTGGTTGTATCAAAACTTTATGCCAGATTATCTAATAGCGTTTGCAAATTAGCCATTGCGGTTAGGTGAAAATTGATACCGACATAATTGATTCGGTAACCGAAAATGTATTCTTATTTTCGGGGAAATCTCTTATTGTCGTTGCAGAAATGTACTTATTTCTGGCGAAATCCTCCATCCTACCTTTCGTCTAAAACTCGTAAGTCTCTACTAATTTCGAGATGAAATTTACTAAAGTATGGGAGACTATAACATCCATCTTCAACCGTTTTGACAAAAACCGACCCGTTCCAAATTTTCACGTATTTTAGATTTTCGGTTTAATATTTACCGGGAGATCACAAATTTGGACATCGGCGTGTCACTTAGAGTATTAGATGAGTCTAGTATTCCTCATTCACATCATGAATCATCACATACAAATTCGAGTCTCGAAACATTGGTGATTAATCAAAAAATGATACACGCGTAAATTTGCATGCGGACGTGTTATCTGGAATTAAATGTTTTAACGTATTTTGATATATGGCATGTTTACATTCATTTTGATTGGCTTAAATGTGGTTAATATGATGACAGAGAAATAAAATGTGAAAACAAAGAAAACCCTGGTCAGAGACGACAAATAACAAAAAACCATGCACGTGGAAGGAGATCCGACCAAGAGAAGCCCATCATGGGCGCCTCACGGACCGCAAGCCTCCCTTGGTGAACCCTCCGCAGTCCGTGAAAAGGGTCTAGTAAGAGAAAACCCTAATTTTCTCTATTTAAACTGAATTAACCCCATTTTTGCCTCATTTTCACCCGACCCTAATTGTTCCCAGCCCTCTTACACCTGTCCCAACACCCTACTTCATCCTTTTTAAAGAATCATGGTCATTTGGTGTGGATCTTGGCTTAACTCATCATGATTTTCACCTTTCTTGCTTAATAAGCTTTAGATCTTGTTTTGGTTATCTTAAATGCATCAAGTTTTATTCTTTATGATAGACCTAGGGCTGATTTAGGGTTTGCATGCAATGATAGATCTAGGTTTTTTCAGATGATAAAAGTTTTATTCTTTTGCTTAATGATGATGCATGATGATGATAAAGGTTAGATCTTGCATGATAGAAACTAAAGCTTGTGTTTTTATGCAAAAATGTGGATACAGATGCTAACTTCACGTTAGATCTAGTTGTTAGAGTGATAATGTCGCTAACTTATGATGCTTATGTAATAAAAATCGAATTTTTGTAAACATACATGTATGTTTATGAATAAAAGTTAGGTCTTGATTGTAGATTTGCTTTAAAGTTGATAAACTTAAGTATGATCTTGCATGCATGATGTTAACAAACAAATCATGAAGATGAATATGCGGTAAAGTTAGGAACTTTACGTAGGACAACACATGTGACGTAATAAATGTGGAGTTTTGATGATGATCGATAACTAAGCATAAACTTTGATGGTTTAGTATGCATGCAACAAGGAGTATGTGCAAATTTCAACGCTTAACCTGCGATAAGAATGAGATCTCTATGTGGAAACTTGACCGTCATGCATAAAATGTTTGTCTTACTGTGTGATTACTAACTATGCATATTGTCACACCCTGTAAGATTTGTGTCGGGATGTGAAAAGGTTATCACAGTCAAGGTTACGAACGTACTCTGGATGATTCAACAACTAGAGCCGTTTTGGAAATTGTTAAATTGTTGGAGTAAATAGGAGTTTTTCCAATATCATTACGCAGCGGATTAATTGTAATGAGAAATGTAAATAGTTTTAAGTTTACAACATATAAGTTTCAAAAGATTTTTAGGACATGACACCGTTAGGTGTTATGTCAGGAAAATCTCCAAAAGCTAAACCATACTCCAGAAACAAATGAAAAGTCCTAAGATGCAAAGGCAGGAAACAAGCAAGCAGGTCCGATGCATGCACAACAGTTAAGTTTAAGTACCCGAGAATTCATACGAGAAAACGGTCAACAGATAATTGTTGGTGAGTTTCACAGGTTTAAAGTGCTAGCAGTTAAAGGTTAAATAAAAATAGTAATCGGAAATAGTTCATTTTAATAAATTACAATATTTGATAAGACTAGTTGATAATGTTACCATGTACCCTGAATACCGAAACTGACTGTTTACCCACTCTTGGTACCTATTGTCTGGTTGGTACCGCATATGTATGACATAACAATTTGTACTCTTTGACAAAAGACGGGGTCATGATTGGAGCTACCAATCAGAGCAGTGGCGTTAACCCAATAGATCTATTCAAATGTTACCGTTTGCAAATGATAATTAATCGGATTCAGTTAATAGTGGGGTTTGGGTTATAGCATGAATTAACATGAGATAACAAGTATGGACAATGGAAAGGCACATCAAACAGTTATGATAACAAGGTCTAATTGTCTAACATGGAAAAATGTATGTATGAATTCTCCCCCAAAAATAAAATAGTTAAAGGAAAAAGGGCCGTGAAAACTCACATGATTCGGAAACGCTAGTCGGAAATGTGATCAACAGGAAAGGCAAGCCTAGATAATCATAAGACATGCAACATAATAAGTAATTGGGTTGACATTAATGTCACTCCAATTAGGTAGGTCAAGTCTTGACGTCATGGTAGCCTTAGGGTTAAGTGATTTGAAAAGTCAAGGGAATATATCCGGTTACTTATTTATTTGGAAATAATGTAAAATATATATTTTTAATTAAATAAAATATATAAAAATTCCCAAATAATATATAAAGATGGTAAATATTTATAGAAATAGATATTAAGTCAAAATGAGGGTTTTTATATGAAAATTGGTTATTTTGACTAGTTAGCAAAAAACCGGGCGATTTCGCGGTACCCGCCGATTACACGATATTTATCCGTTTAAGTTAGAAATCAATAAAGTTCAATAAAATATGATTATTTTCTGTCCAAAATAGGTGGATAATCATTTTAAGTGTCGGTTTGCATTAGTTTGCCGGTTTTGTGTATTTAGTGTCGGTTTTGCCATTTTGGTCCCGTTTGCCCGTTAAATGACACTGTTAGGTTCCTAAATTTCACCATAAGCATTTGTAAACATGTTTTCATCATTAAAATAAACCTATGAGTTCATTTGGACCAGATTTGGGTTTCCTTATAAAAATGGTGTTTCCGGGCCCGTTGGGTGTCGGTTTTAGTCCCGGTTTGTGCCCAATTTCAAGTAATTTATAAAGAGATCTTTTGGCCATGTCTTAGGTTCACTTTAACCATCACAGTCTACTGTTAAAAAGTCTAAAGTTTCTTGTCTAAATGGATCTATAGTGAAAAGCAATTTCTAGGGTTTTTAAAGTGTACTTTTGTATGTAAAAGTTTGCTATGGTGAGTTTAAGCACTAGTAATCTTTCTAAAGTCCAAGATATCATATTTTGACTATAATAAGAGTCTAAAAACGTGTCATAGGCATCAAGGGGTTCAAAATTACAAGATCTACACATAGCACATGATAAATACAAAGTTATTGTCTAAAAATGCAAACTAAGCTAATACTTGTGTAAAAGTCTAACCAAACTAAATCTTGAACATAATAATGCAAGTAAATATTATCATGAGTTTCTAGTAGGTAAATACATGGAGGAACATGAAGTTAAATACAAGTAAGTAAGCTTTTATGGGGCAAAATGATGTTTAGACAACAATGTGAGTCAAAACTTGCAAATGGAGTGATCTAGTTATGAAAGAATACTAGTAATGCTTGCTAGAACAAGATTTAACTATGAAAAGTGAAGGTGAAACCTTGTTAGGAGATGAGAGAGGCCGAAAATGATGATGATGTTAGTGATTCTTGAGTGTTCTTGCTTCCTATTGTCATAAATCATCAAGAACATGAGTGATTACTCAAGAGATTTAAAGAGAGAGAATAGAGAGAGAGAGGTACTTACGGTTCTAGAGAGAGAGGAGCGCAAGAGAGGATTTTCTTGAAAGGTGGAAGTGATAAGTGAAGGCTAGGGTGAGTTAAAGTGTTTAAATGTGAGAGAGTAAGTAAATTGGGAGTGTTTGGTTGTGTTTGTCTGTGTGGTTCGGTTTGTATATGGACCGAAAGAGAGAGAGTGAGCCGAGAGAGGTAGAGAGATGGAAAGTAGAGAGTGTTTGGGATATGTTTAGGGTGATAAATATCTAGTAGTATGAGGGTTAATAAAAGTCTAAGTATTATATGTGTGTGTGTGTTATGTATGGACCGAAAAGGAGAAGGAAGGGGACGGGTTCGAGTCCCTTGCTTGGGCCGGTTCATGTGAGTGCATTAAGGAGGTTCAAAAGGTGTTAAACTCTTGACACATGGGTGCACAATGGATGGTATATGGCTGTAAATTTAGAGAGGGAAAGATGGAAATACGGGAGGGAAACTATTGACCAATGGGTCTTAGTTTTGTTGTGGCTTGAGACAACCTTAAGCTATGGTTGTTAAAGCATGCATAGGGTTGTAAGAGTGTTGTCTAGTGTTGATGGGAAGGGCATCTAATGGAGGTCAACACAAGTACACAACTAACTAGATCATTTATATGGTAATGGTGGTGGTTTGGTTGGGTTTCGGCCGAAAGAAAGCAAGAGGGTCGCGGGTTCAATCCGGGTGGAGGCCGGGTCACGAGAAGGTGAAGGGTGACGGGGGATCGGGTCGCGACTAGGAGAAAAGAGAAAGAAATAAATGAATCGAATCGGGTTTTGAATGTTTTATAAAATCATTAATCACGACGATACACAACAATGAAATAATGACTCGGTTTGGAACTAGAATACTCGAGGGTTAATAGCTTGAAAAATCACGTTGCATGTATATATATATTGCATGCATGTAAAATACAAGTGTCGTGAACGTTAATAAAGTTTAGTAAAATGTTTTGGACGTAAAATATATTGAGGTTTACGTGAGGGATGGATCACAAGTCTCGTTTTGTTGTCGTGTCTAAACACGTTGTTATTTAACATGAAATTGTTTTTATTAGTCACAGATGAAATGTGTGTCATAAAATTGATAAAAGTTTGATCAAAGGTTGCGATTAAAATGAACGTAACATGATAAAGGATAATGATGATAAATCCACAAGATGATGGGATCATGTTTAACGTTTACCACATAGTTTGGTAAATTTGATAAATGAATTCGGTTAGTCGCTTTATTATTATCTAAGTTCCAGCGACCATTTCGTGCAAAGAAGTCATCATGTTCAATTATTGTTTACAACATGAAGTAAGGCTACGTCAAGGCTATTTTCCTATTGTAAATGAATGTAATTATGATAAAATTGGCACATTGCAAGTAAACAATTACGTAACACAGTTAACACATAAGTATATATTATCGGTTTAAGTCCTTGGAAACTTATGGGTTGTTACACATATAATTCAAGTGTGAACTATCATCATGACATTTTGTGATCATGCAACATCAAGCATGCAACTTTAACCTTCCAAACCCTAGATCTAGCATAAATGAGGCACATTTATCATGAATCATGCATCAAGATCACATATTTTCATAACACATGAAATATCCATCACTTATCATCATCATGCAAACATAATACTTCATAAAAATCAAAACTTTAGAATCTTATAACCTAGATTTAGTCATATCATCACATGCACAACATAGATCAGACCTAAAACTACTATATGGATCAAATCTTGATGCATAGAAACCAAGTAAACAAGAATAAAAAAACATACCAAGAAAGAAGGATGATTATGGTGATGAATTTGAGCTAAGATCCACAACAAATGACCCAAAAATCTTCAAGGAATGATGGCGGATGATAAATCGGGTCCAAAAACGGCTGTAGATGGTTTTTTTTATTAAGAAGTGGGGGTTTAATGGGGTTAAGGATGCTTAAATAGGTGAAAACAGGGTTTTTGCTCGTCAAATACATGATGCTGACCGCAGGAGGTCACTAAGAGAAGCCCAAGGTTCGCATGCCGCTAGGACTGACTATCATTGGTCTGTTTTACTGTCTTCGCTTGTTTCTTCGTTATTCGTTGTTTTCGACTACGGTTTTCTATGTTTTTCACCATTTTTCACCCCAATCATATCAATCACATTAAATCCAATAAAATTGAATATAAACATGTCATATATTAAGTAATGTTCGAACAACTACACATAACACATTTTCGTGTAAAACGACGTTTGTATCACTTTTTGGGTAATCACAAATGTTTCGAGACTCAACTTTGTGCGTGATGACTTGTGATATGATTTAAGAATACGAGACTAAAAAAATAACCAAATTCACACATTAGATTCAAATACATGATTTCCTGGTAATCGACAAATTGCGTACCGAAACCGCGTAAAAACCGCAATTTGCTTTATTTTCGTTCCGCGAAACCCAATTGGTTCCAAAAGATTTTAATTAAATATTTTGCCTTAATAATTGATTGGATATCATTTAAAAACATTATTTTGAGGTACGAATACCCTAAAATTCTTCCGGTACTTATTAAACTGAAAATCGAGAAAACTCAAAATTTCAATATGGATTGGGTTTCATAATCAGGTAAAATGCAAATGTTACATCATAACTTTATGTCCTTGCACAATCAGAACGTTAATAAGAGGTACATACCGAGGTAATCATGGATAGTACTATCGGGTTTTGACAAACCCTACCCGTCTTAGTCGCTCTAACGTTAACTGGAGGTCAAGCGGGTACATTATTCACCTAATTTATTTAGCTAATTGTTGTGGTGACAATTGGCATAAAAGGCATATCACAATTCATTCAGCTTTGTTTATGGTGACTTACGGTATTGGTTAGTTGAGCGGAGCCCTCGTAATATAAATAGTACAATTATCATGTTTGGTACACAAAGGAATTCTTTTTTGTTATAATTAGTTATGCTTTGGATTCATAAAATATTTTTTCTCGAATGATTATCGAACATTTCATAAACTTTTAATTTACAAACCTGTGAACTCACAAACATTATGTTGACCCGACTTAGCATGTTTTTCTCAGGTACTTGTTTACATATGTATGGATGGCATACTTTAGAACCTGTATTACATATAGGAGTCATGGTCGCTTTCAAAAATTTTGAAGAATCATTTATATAACTTCAAATATTGTTTTTTTAGTTATGAAACATTTACTTTCTCCGCTGCTATTAAAACTTATGTCTTCTAAAACAACAACGATTTGTTAAATAAATTAGTGGTCGTTCAACGTAATCGAGACTATTATCCATGAGCGTCGCATGCCTGCTGCTTTCCATCATTTTCTTGGGTGTGACAGAACATTCGATCTTACACCCCATATGACGCAAGGGATCGGACCGTTCCTAGGGTTGGCGTTGTTCACGTTGAAAAAATGGATTTCTGTAACTGTCCGCGTCATCCTAGATGGTGGAATTGGTTTTTGTGGCATCATAGCATTTCTCTTGCTGTAATTCCAAGTCCCCGACCCATTATTACAGTCCTTGATTTCTATTATGCCTTGGTGTCTCGTAGGTGGTCCTCGTTGCCTCGGTCGACGAATCTACAAGGAAAATGAAGGGGATCTCGCTCCGGTCTTACCATTTAATCTTCTACTGCACTTTGATACCAACTGATGCAATCCTAGATCGCAAATCGAGTTAAATATTGAGTTTTCAAGCAAAGAATCGAAGAACACGAAGTTTACTTCTTCAAATCAAAATCAAAACTAAACTTATGAAGACTAGAATACTGGAAACGGTAAATAAAGACCGGACTACAAGTTATGCATGAAACTTGAAAACTCAATCAAGCTTAAACTCTAACACAATCATCTACTTATTTAAAATTCAAAATAACTAAATATAATTAATGATAAAAGCGCGTAATAATAAAGGATGCTCAGGTTGGACTCATCCGGACCACTTCTCAGTCACCGGCTCACTGCCATCATATATATGTATATATATATATAGAGAGAGAGAGTGTGTGTGTATAAAACATAATACTAAATTATTATGATAACAGAAAACCAAACCTAAATCGTTTTAGTTTTTTATTATGGTTTATATTTTGAAATCATATATATATGGAGTGAAACAATCCATAACCTTATTTATATACATAACCTTAATTATATACATAACTCAATAACACATTCTAGCCACCAAGAAGTTATCACATGTCACTTAAGTTCCTTTTCCAGGAGGGTTAAATTGGTCATTTACCCAAAAGTAAAATACCCCTCACTTTTAAAACGGCTCTAACTTTTTTTCCCGAAATCGGTTTTTGTTTTTTGTAAAAAATACCATTGGACAAGTTGCATTTATATATTTAATTCGGATGTAGTCCCGACTTTTTTTGGAAAAAAAATTTCAACATCCGTCTTAAATGTAAAATAGCATTGGTGCTTTTTTTTGTAGCACTAGTGCATTTCTCTGGGTGTATTGGTGCATTATTCTGGTAGCACTGATGTTAATGACGAATATTACATAAGAAAGTTTCGAAATAAGTTGGGACCACATTCAATTAAAGATAAAAAAACGACGAGTCCAATAATATTTTTTTTTTAAAAAACCGACTTCAAAAACCAGTTATAGCCGTTTTTAAAAATTGGGATGTAGTTTTCTTTTTGCGTAAAAACCCATTTATACCATTTTCAGTTTAAAAAAAATTAGTGACACATGTTACTCATCCAATGCATGATTCTTTGATTTAATGGCTATAAAGTGAGTTATTGGATTATTTATATAATTAAGGTTATGTATTGTTACACTCCATATATCTTTCTTTCATTCTAATAAAGCAATAACTTGGGTGTCACATGTTATTTTTTAGGGCCTCCACATAAACATTGTCCACTTGTCAATACCACATTCAATTTCTAATTTTCTTCATTTAAGAATTTAAAATTTCCAAATTTAATATTTAAACTTTCTAAATCTATAATTTAACATTAGATTTACTTAAAATTAATTATAGATAGTTATTAATATTTATTAACTCTATGTTGACATAAATTATTTATTAACTAACTTACCAAATTTACATAAATTATTTTAAATTTTCTAAGTTTAAGAGATGTAACAGTCAATTTTTGAATTTTTAATAATAGTTACTAATATTTATTCATTAACATTTTATATATTACGGCTAATTTATTCAATTAAAATATTAAAATGTCAAACACCCTTTTATATTCTGAAAAAATAACTTTTACGCGTTCGATTATCATCTTCAACATTTCTAATTATCTTTTAACATTCTCGGAAAATTCAAGTAAGCCTAAATAATAATAACTTTTATTATTGTAATCGTTAACATGTTTTTAAAGTAAATCATTAAACAATTTATTTTTTCAACCGTGATATATATATATATATGAAATACTTTAATTTCCTATTTTTATAAAAAATATACTTTTTACTTAACTACTATAACATAAATATTTTGTATGATCTCACAATTATATCATTCATAATTTTTAAATCTCATATCAACTTTTATTTTTTTATAGTTATCTCATCTTATGAATATTTATTCAACCCGTGTAGTACACGGGTTACTAACCTAGTATATATATATATATATTTATATACATAAAAACCATTAAACAAGTCTTTTATATTATTTTAAAATTTTATATATGTAGGTTATATAAAGTAAAATAACCCGCACATAAATTACACATGTATAGGTGCACATGAGTTACACATGTATAGTTACAACTAGAGATCGACTGCGCGTTGCTGCGGTAATCTAGGAAAATATAAAAAAAGTGAATAAAATAGATAAAATATAGATTTATAAGTGTTATATAATGTTTGTATAAACACATCTTTCATAAATTCAAGATGTTATATTTCATATCTTTAACCTTTAATTGTTCATGTCAATGCACTTAATATCTGTATTACATCACATATTTAAAGTTAACGCATCGTTTCAAATAAAGCTCTCCATATCCATGCACTTTTAGTGTAAACTATTATTATTATTATTATTATTTTTTGGTTAAAATAGCCTATTTATTGACCATTTATTTGGTTCGTGGAATATATAGGAAAAATAGTGAATATAGGTTCATAAGTATATTAGCCACTTTTTAAAACTTCATTTACCGCTTATTCCATGTTTTGAATTCCAGATGATAAATTTCATATCTTTAACTTTCCACAGACTCTTCTTCAGTAGCAGCTAACACCACGCGTCGTTTGGAATAAAGCTTTTTGTATCGAAACACTTTCAGGATCATATATATATATATATATATATATATATATATATATATATATATATATTGTGTGTGTAAAATAGTCTATGTATTGACCATTTCCTTGATTCGTGTAAAATATGTGCTACCTAGTACACTTAAAAACTTATATAAAAAAAATAAGGCTATGTTATAGTGAAAACAATACAAACCAAAATTAAAGTGGGAAGGTTTGAACCCGCGCCAAACAAAAACAAAGACCTTGCAAATCCAAATCCAAAAAGTAACCATTCCGACGACATCATTAAAGTTAACGTTCTAGGAGAACTTATATATATATATAAATATATATAAAATGAATTTACAGGTGTATGAGAGACACAAGTTGTCTATTATTATATGTATATAGAATAATTGTATGGCAATGCCACATATATTTAGAAAAAAAGTTCATATGCCAAACGTGCAACGTTTTATATAGTAACCACTCCGACGACATCATGAAAGTTAACGTTATAGCAGAACCTATATATATAAATATATATAATGAATTTACAGGTGTATGAGAGACACAAGTTGTCTATTATATGTATATAGAATAATTGTATGACATGTATTTAGAAAAAGATTCATATGCCAAACGTGCAACATTTTATTTTTTAATAAATATTATACACGAACATACAAAAAAAAAATATCACGGCAACGTTCTACCCGGAAAAAAATTAACATGTTTAAAAGCAAACATTAATATTAATAGTTGATAGTAAATAATAAAATGAAAAACAAAAACAGAAGAGTTAATGTTAATAGAAAATAATAAAATGAAAAATAAAAAGAGAAAAGTAAAAAAAAGGTAGTTCAAAAGATTCGAACTTGAGTTTTGGGTTAAGGGGGACAAAGACTAAAACCAATTGGGCTACAATGCGTTTTGCCAAATTTTTCTCAATATATATATATATATATATAGGGAGAGGATATATATATAATATATATATATATATATATATATATATAGGGTTAGGTTCAAATGAGAACTTTTTATTTTGAGAACTTTTGAGAACTAAATCTCAACCACAAATTTCAGGGGGGGACCACTACAATTCATGGGAGGGGGGATACATGTAATAAACATGTGGCTCAAATTAGTTCTTTTTAGTTCTCAAATCAAATTGGTTCTCAAATGATCCTCTCCCAATATATATATATATATATATATATATATATATATATATATATTATTGATTTTGTTTTCTTTAGAAAATGTCAAAAAGACGTGGAACCATAGGAGCATTGTACGATCCTATGCCATAGGTAAAATTTGAAATTGTATATATATACGATATATAAATAAAAATTTTAATATATTGTTTTTGTTTAAATTTCATGAAAAACAAATAAATATTACTATCATATCGATCATACTCTTATATTATAAATAAATAAGATAGAAAAGGTGATACAAATTCGTTTTATTACACGTTTTCTTGTAATATTTAGTGTTTTTATAAACCCCTCTCTGTATATAAAAGGACTGAAGAGGGAAACAGCAAAGCATATGAGTGCCCTTGTTCTTTATTTCTCCTTAAATTAAACCATCCTTAATTTTCTAAAGATCATTAAAGTTTCATTCCTCTAAATTTTACTTTGGGCAATTATTAAATAAATAGATTGCATAAGCGTATATACTTTTAACTCATCTGATCCATCATCCCATTTAAGGAGATCTAGTCACCAAATTAAACTAGAAAAGTATTTATCTAGCCCTATTCGCTTTCCACATGTTAAATTAACTCATCATCTTTTCGTCAATGTTAATTAGTAGACTAATTCAATACATGTTCTTGCATATTGGAACTTTGAAACACAAGCTTAATTTGTAATTGGCTGGTCTCTTTTATTATATCTATTTTCATGAAAAACGACAAATAATAAATTTGGCGTCGCCCCTGTGGAATGAAACATGGGTTAATAAAAAGGGCTTTGGGTTTCTTTATTGCATGGAGGGCTAGTGCCATTTAAGTGTAGCCATCACTTAAACAATTAACATTGTTATGTTTCCTTTATTTAATCTATCTAGATGATCAAAAAAAGACGGCCAGAATCCAAAGTGCCATTAAAAAGGTCACCAGAAAACGCACAAAGGCCTGTGGCATGTTGGAAATCTAAAGTGCTCATACCTAGTGCTTCCTTAAAAAACCTTTTGGTAATTTGATTTGTCTATGTGTAAGTTCCTGTGTGAGAGAGAGAAGACTAAACTATTGGCTATATACAGGCTTCAATTGCTTACCTGCTATCAAAGGAGAAGAAGGGCTAAAGAAAAGTTTCACACCATTTGTGGGTGCCCTTTAGATATATTATGCAGTTAGGTTTTTAAACGATGTGTTAGGTTTGATCGATCATTTTTTACACTCACAACCATTTTTAATATAACCAATTAGGATGTGAAGTGAGTTTGGATATGTTGTTTGGTGCTTTAGTTTTGTGTAGATAGTGTGCTAGGTTTGATCAACCATATTTAATACTTAAAACACAATGTTGAAATAAATTAACAACACATACCCAGTAAATCGCACCAAAAGCACAAATAGTACTATTAGTAGGGTGTGAGAGGGGGTGAGATGTAGATAGCTTACCTTTACTGCAAATGATAGAAAGACTGCTTCTAAGGAGACCCTCAACTCCAAATCACAAGAGGAAACAACAACGAAAAGAACGAAACGAAAAGGGAAAACACTGATACTACCACACAAAAGACAGTGAGCAAGCTAAGACAGGAATAAAATATAAAAATATAGAAATAAAATAATCAAAACATATATATATATATATATATATATATAATAAAAGCATATAAAAAATAAAAATAAACCGCATAAAAACATAAAATATAATATAATAATATAATTAAGTAAAATAAAATTAGCATAATAATAATAAATAAACTGCTAAATATATATATATATATATATATATATATATGTAAACTATAATAACAATAATACTAAATAAATAGACACCTAGTAGCAAACTTAACCCCTCCCCAACTACCCGACTTCCTTTAGGTCTTCTTAGTCTTAATCCTACGTTTTTACGACGTCCTATCTTCGACCATATTCTCAGAGAGGTGCAAGTCTACCAAATCATGTCTAATGCATTTGTCCCAAGACAGTTTAGGTTTGTCTCTCCCTCTACACCCCTCGACAGGGATGGACTCAACTGCTCTAACTGGCGACGTCAACAACCACCTCTTCACATGCCGATACCATCAGTCTTCCCTCCCGAGTCTTCTCTAAAATCGGTTGAACCGCACATTTTCCCCGAAAGACTTCATGCCTAATTTTGTGCAAACGTGTGTGCTCACTCATCCACCTCAACATCCTCATCCCAACGACCTTCAGTTTGCGCACATGTGACATCTTGATGGGCTAACACTCAGAACCATAAAACATTGTCGGTCTGACAGCAACCTTATAGAATTTTTCCTTTAGTTTTATAGGAAATCTCCTGTCGCACAAAACACAAGTGGTTGCACACCATCTACCCCAACTTGCACGTATACGATGGGCCACATCACTATCAATGTCCCTGTCGCTTTTGTGAAGTAAGTAGTTGTTTGCAACACACGCACACACACACGCACGCAGTACGCACGCACACACAAATACACACACACACACACATATATATACATATATATACATATATATATATACATCGATATATATGGTAATATATATATATATGTGTGTAGTCAAAAGTTCATTGTAGACCCCTTAAAAAATGTAGACCCCGTAGACCCCTTAAAACTCACTAAAAATTATAAAACTCATTGCTGTTAAATTTGGTTTTTTTTTTAACTTTTTTTTTATTTTGTCATGTTTCTATCTTTATATTTTAATTTAGGGTCTTATATAAAGTTTTTAGTTTTTTCTTTATTTTTTTATTTTCTTAATTTCAAATTATAATTTTAAGTGAGTTTTATAGAACATCAATTTTTAAAGTTGCAGTGAGTTTTAAAAACAATGAGTTTTAAACTTAAGAGTGAGTTTTATAATTTTCAATGAGTTTTATAGAACATTGATTGTTAAAGTTGTAGTGAGTTTTAAACACAACAGTGAGTTTTAAAACTCAACAAAAAACTCAACAATGAGTTTTATAATTTTTAGTGAGTTTTATAGAATAATACAACATTTTTTAATAACAATTGAATTTCAATATGTCCAACAACTTTCTAGGTTTTCTTTATATTTATAAAAACTTATCGCATAAAAAATAACCAAACTCAACAGCAATGAGATTTATAATTTTAGTGAGTTTTATAGAAAACAATATAGGGGTCTACAGGGTCTACAGTTTTTAAGGGGTCTACAATGAACCTCACCCTATGTGTGTATGTGTGTGTGTGTGTGGTAAGAATCGTGCGAAAACCACTATTATGTTAAAAACCAACACTAAAACCTTTATATATCCTTCATACATTAATATTTATAAAAAAAAAATTATACCAAAAATCTTATAATTTTGTTATTCTTAATTCTGGAAAAAAATAGTTTTCGTAAATTTCTTTATTACTACACATGTGCAATATAACTATTGGTTAATTATACTACACATGTGTAGCTTTATCAGATTTTGACGATTTTGATGAACATTGAGCATGATTAGATGTTGCTTAGATGTAATGCTAATAATTTCTTACAATAATTTAGATTTGATCTTTACTTAAGCATATTTTGAAGGCATAGAGGATGTTTATGTATAAGGCGAACCACAACGTACCCACCACATCCTTAACACATTAGAGCGTCGAACAAACGAGCCCGAGCAACAACCGCGCGACGATGGTTTGTTCGTGTATGTTGCGAACATGACGCCCCCGCCACAAGCCTTCCCACCTTTCCCATACCAAAACTTTGGCTTCAACTCCTACTCGCAACAAAACTTCGCTCCATTTCAATCGAGCCAAGGTTATTCACCGTACCAACCTTTTCCATCTCCTATCCCACCTTCTCGTCCCTCTTCACAAGAACTCATTGCGGTTTCTCGAGACGAACCCGAGGTGGTTCCGGGGACGCAAGAGGAGGCGGCGCCGGTCGGACCGAGAAAACGACGATCTCACAAGAAAAAAGACACCACCGAACCGAGACAACGAAAAGTGGTGCAACATTGGACCGAGGAGGAGGAGGTGGCACTAGCTCGATCGTGGCTTGACACGTCGGAGGATCCGATTCACGGTAAATAATACACTTTTTAACATTAAAAAATTTAAAACATTCAAATTATTAATTATTATTTTTTAAACGCAGGTAATAGTAAAGACCTTATGAGTCTTTGGTCGGAGATTCGTCGAAAGTTTTTCACCGAGATGAAGAGGGAGCCGTACCGAGCTAACGATTTGTTCTCGGGAAAGTGGACGGAAATGAACAAGCTGATGAAAGCCTTTTCCACCGTATACGGTCGGAATAAAAGTAGTCGACCGAGCGGTGCGGACGACCAAGACATCATCATAGCGACAATGGCGGAGTATCGAGCAAACGCGCCGGCGTTCAACAACCTCAAGGCTTGGCAAGTGGTTCGTGATGCACCAAAGTGGTTGAATCAATCGGACCTCACAAGGCCGACAGGACGACCAAGTAAAAAATCAAAAACGTCGTCTTCCGCCGCCGCCACCGACTCCCCTAATATGTCCGACGCTCGGGCATTTGATTTGAACGATGTGAACGATTACGACGAGGATGTCGAAATCGAGCGGCCTAGGGCGCCGGGTAGGGACAAGGCAAAGGCGAAGGCGAAATGAGCGACGTCCTCATTGGCAAGTCAAGCACCATCATCCGACTACTCCGTCCGCCATGAAGAAATGCGAGAACGTTTTGATAATTTTTTGACACTTAAGAGAGAACAAATCAATGCCGTTAACGCTCTAGAAAAAAGAAAAAGCGTTGGAGAGACTCATGCAACCGCTCCCCGATGAAGAACCTGCCCGAAGCCTCGTGTTGCAAATTCGAGCGGGTATCATGAAAGAATATGGCCTTTAGATGTTTTTTTTAAGAATCTAGATTTGTTTTTTTTTAAATGAATGTTGTAGGTTTGTTTTTTTTTTTAAATCTTCTAGTTTTTATGTCTTGTATTTTTTTAATGAATATTTTAGTTTTTAATATGTTTAATATTAAGTAATCATTACATGGGGGTTATATATGGAGCCTCACTACACCACTTTTGGTATGGAGCCCCTCATGCTGACATGGACGCCACATGACATATAATGCACACAAGGGGCTTCATCCACTACGGATAGCCTTAGTGTCATGAATGGTTAATTTTGGTAAAAAAATCTTTCCTTAAATATACTGATAATAATTTATTTGTATGACATCTTATTTAGAGGAATTGGGTTATAAGTATAAAAAAATGGAGGTTACAAGTTGGACCAGTGAGTTTTCTTACAAGTGGTGAGTTACTCCTGATGGGATTGGAGATGATCAAGTGGGTGGTGTAAAATCCTCGTCAGTGATCCATATTTTCCGTTAAAAAAATAGATTTAAAATGTCAAAGGTCATTAAAGGTTTAGGGTCGTTGACTGTTAATTATAATTGTTGGCAAGCATTTATAATCATTGATGGTCAATTTTTTTTTAACGGTTAAATCTACACTACCTCTAAACTAAGCCCATAAATCTCCAAAGAACTGTTTATTGTAAGACGTAGTTTATATATATATATGTTA
>JBCNJP010000019.1:26291021-26411365 GCA_039602395.1 Deinandra increscens subsp. villosa
AAGTTTCCAAGGACTTAAACCGATAATATATACTTATGTGTTAACTGTGTTACGTAACTGTTTACTTGCAACGTGCCAATTTTATCATAATTACATTCATTTACAATAGGAAAATAGCCTTGACGTAGCCTTACTTCATGTTGTAAACAATAATTGAACATGATGACTTCTTTGCACGAAATGGTCGCTGGAACTTCAGATAATAATAAAGCGACTAACCGAATTCATTTATCAAATTTACCAAACTATGTGGTAAACGTTAAACATGATCCCATCATCTTGTGGATTTATCATCATTATCCTTTATCATGTTACGTTCATTTTAATCGCAACCTTTGATCAAACTTTTATCAATTTTATGACACACATTTCATCTGTGACTAATAAAAACAATTTCATGTTAAATAACAACGTGTTTAGACAACGACAACAAAACGAGACTTGTGATCCATCCCTCACGTAAACCTCAATATATTTTACGTCCAAAACATTTTACTAAACTTTATTAACGTTCACGACACTTGTATTTTACATGCATGCAATATATATATACATGCAACGTGATTTTTCAAGCTATTAACCCTCGAGTATTCTAGTTCCAAACCGAGTCATTATTTCATTGTTGTGTATCGTCGTGATTAATGATTTTATAAAACATTCAAAACCCGATTCGATTCATTTATTTCTTTCTCTTTTCTCCTAGTCGCGACCCGATCCCCCGTCACCCTTCACCTTCTCGTGACCCGGCCTCCACCCGGATTGAACCCGCGACCCTCTTGCTTTCTTTCGGCCGAAACCCAACCAAACCACCACCATTACCATATAAATGATCTAGTTAGTTGTGTACTTGTGTTGACCTCCATTAGATGCCCTTCCCATCAACACTAGACAACACTCTTACAACCCTATGCATGCTTTAACAACCATAGCTTAAGGTTGTCTCAAGCCACAACAAAACTAAGACCCATTGGTCAATAGTTTCCCTCCCGTATTTCCATCTTTCCCTCTCTAAATTTACAGCCATATACCATCCATTGTGCACCCATGTGTCAAGAGTTTAACACCTTTTGAACCTCCTTAATGCACTCACATGAACCGGCCCAAGCAAGGGACTCGAACCCGTCCCCTTCCTTCTCCTTTTCGGTCCATACATAACACACACACACATATAATACTTAGACTTTTATTAACCCTCATACTACTAGATATTTATCACCCTAAACATATCCCAAACACTCTCTACTTTCCATCTCTCTACCTCTCTCGGCTCACTCTCTCTCTTTCGGTCCATATACAAACCGAACCACACAGACAAACACAACCAAACACTCCCAATTTACTTACTCTCTCACATTTAAACACTTTAACTCACCCTAGCCTTCACTTATCACTTCCACCTTTCAAGAAAATCCTCTCTTGCGCTCCTCTCTCTCTAGAACCGTAAGTACCTCTCTCTCTCTATTCTCTCTCTCTAAATCTCTTGAGTAATCACTCATGTTCTTGATGATTTATGACAATAGGAAGCAAGAACACTCAAGAATCACTAACATCATCATCATTTTCGGCCTCTCTCATCTCCTAACAAGGTTTCACCTTCACTTTTCATAGTTAAATCTTGTTCTAGCAAGCATTACTAGTATTCTTTCATAACTAGATCACTCCATTTGCAAGTTTTGACTCACATTGTTGTCTAAACATCATTTTGCCCCATAAAAGCTTACTTACTTGTATTTAACTTCATGTTCCTCCATGTATTTACCTACTAGAAACTCATGATAATATTTACTTGCATTATTATGTTCAAGATTTAGTTTGGTTAGACTTTTACACAAGTATTAGCTTAGTTTGCATTTTTAGACAATAACTTTGTATTTATCATGTGCTATGTGTAGATCTTGTAATTTTGAACCCCTTGATGCCTATGACACGTTTTTAGACTCTTATTATAGTCAAAATATGATATCTTGGACTTTAGAAAGATTACTAGTGCTTAAACTCACCATAGCAAACTTTTACATACAAAAGTACACTTTAAAAACCCTAGAAATTGCTTTTCACTATAGATCCATTTAGACAAGAAACTTTAGACTTTTTAACAGTAGACTGTGATGGTTAAAGTGAACCTAAGACATGGCCAAAAGATCTCTTTATAAATTACTTGAAATTGGGCACAAACCGGGACTAAAACCGACACCCAACGGGCCCGGAAACACCATTTTTATAAGGAAACCCAAATCTGGTCCAAATGAACTCATAGGTTTATTTTAATGATGAAAACATGTTTACAAATGCTTATGGTGAAATTTAGGAACCTAACAGTGTCATTTAACGGGCAAACGGGACCAAAATGGCAAAACCGACACTAAATACACAAAACCGGCAAACTAATGCAAACCGACACTTAAAATGATTATCCACCTATTTTGGACAGAAAATAATCATATTTTATTGAACTTTATTGATTTCTAACTTAAACGGATAAATATCGTGTAATCGGCGGTTACCGCGAAATCGCCCGGTTTTTTGCTAACTAGTCAAAATAACCAATTTTCATATAAAAACCCTCATTTTGACTTAATATCTATTTCTATAAATATTTACCATCTTTATATATTATTTGGGAATTTTTATATATTTTATTTAATTAAAAATATATATTTTACATTATTTCCAAATAAATAAGTAACCGGATATATTCCCTTGACTTTTCAAATCACTTAACCCTAAGGCTACCATGACGTCAAGACTTGACCTACCTAATTGGAGTGACATTAATGTCAACCCAATTACTTATTATGTTGCATGTCTTATGATTATCTAGGCTTGCCTTTCCTGTTGATCACATTTCCGACTAGCGTTTCCGAATCATGTGAGTTTTCACGGCCCTTTTTCCTTTAACTATTTTATTTTTGGGGGAGAATTCATACATACATTTTTCCATGTTAGACAATTAGACCTTGTTATCATAACTGTTTGATGTGCCTTTCCATTGTCCATACTTGTTATCTCATGTTAATTCATGCTATAACCCAAACCCCACTATTAACTGAATCCGATTAATTATCATTTGCAAACGGTAACATTTGAATAGATCTATTGGGTTAACGCCACTGCTCTGATTGGTAGCTCCAATCATGACCCCGTCTTTTGTCAAAGAGTACAAATTGTTATGTCATACATATGCGGTACCAACCAGACAATAGGTACCAAGAGTGGGTAAACAGTCAGTTTCGGTATTCAGGGTACATGGTAACATTATCAACTAGTCTTATCAAATATTGTAATTTATTAAAATGAACTATTTCCGATTACTATTTTTATTTAACCTTTAACTGCTAGCACTTTAAACCTGTGAAACTCACCAACAATTATCTGTTGACCGTTTTCTCGTATGAATTCTCGGGTACTTAAACTTAACTGTTGTGCATGCATCGGACCTGCTTGCTTGTTTCCTGCCTTTGCATCTTAGGACTTTTCATTTGTTTCTGGAGTATGGTTTAGCTTTTGGAGATTTTCCTGACATAACACCTAACGGTGTCATGTCCTAAAAATCTTTTGAAACTTATATGTTGTAAACTTAAAACTATTTACATTTCTCATTACAATTAATCCGCTGCGTAATGATATTGGAAAAACTCCTATTTACTCCAACAATTTAACAATTTCCAAAACGGCTCTAGTTGTTGAATCATCCAGAGTACGTTCGTAACCTTGACTGTGATAACCTTTTCACATCCCGACACAAATCTTACAGGGTGTGACAATATGCATAGTTAGTAATCACACAGTAAGACAAACATTTTATGCATGACGGTCAAGTTTCCACATAGAGATCTCATTCTTATCACAGGTTAAGCGTTGAAATTTGCACATACTCCTTGTTGCATGCATACTAAACCATCAAAGTTTATGCTTAGTTATCGATCATCATCAAAACTCCACATTTATTACGTCACATGTGTTGTCCTACGTAAAGTTCCTAACTTTACCGCATATTCATCTTCATGATTTGTTTGTTAACATCATGCATGCAAGATCATACTTAAGTTTATCAACTTTAAAGCAAATCTACAATCAAGACCTAACTTTTATTCATAAACATACATGTATGTTTACAAAAATTCGATTTTTATTACATAAGCATCATAAGTTAGCGACCTTATCACTCTAACAACTAGATCTAACGTGAAGTTAGCATCTGTATCCACATTTTTGCATAAAAACACAAGCTTTAGTTTCTATCATGCAAGATCTAACCTTTATCATCATCATGCATCATCATTAAGCAAAAGAATAAAACTTTTATCATCTGAAAAAACCTAGATCTATCATTGCATGCAAACCCTAAATCAGCCCTAGGTCTATCATAAAGAATAAAACTTGATGCATTTAAGATAACCAAAACAAGATCTAAAGCTTATTAAGCAAGAAAGGTGAAAATCATGATGAGTTAAGCCAAGATCCACACCAAATGACCATGATTCTTTAAAAAGGATGAAGTAGGGTGTTGGGACAGGTGTAAGAGGGCTGGGAACAATTAGGGTCGGGTGAAAATGAGGCAAAAATGGGGTTAATTCAGTTTAAATAGAGAAAATTAGGGTTTTCTCTTACTAGACCCTTTTCACGGACTGCGGAGGGTTCACCAAGGGAGGCTTGCGGTCCGTGAGGCGCCCATGATGGGCTTCTCTTGGTCGGATCTCCTTCCACGTGCATGGTTTTTTGTTATTTGTCGTCTCTGACCAGGGTTTTCTTTGTTTTCACATTTTATTTCTCTGTCATCATATTAACCACATTTAAGCCAATCAAAATGAATGTAAACATGCCATATATCAAAATACGTTAAAACATTTAATTCCAGATAACACGTCCGCATGCAAATTTACGCGTGTATCATTTTTTGATTAATCACCAATGTTTCGAGACTCGAATTTGTATGTGATGATTCATGATGTGAATGAGGAATACTAGACTCATCTAATACTCTAAGTGACACGCCGATGTCCAAATTTGTGATCTCCCGGTAAATATTAAACCGAAAATCTAAAATACGTGAAAATTTGGAACGGGTCGGTTTTTGTCAAAACGGTTGAAGATGGATGTTATAGTCTCCCATACTTTAGTAAATTTCATCTCGAAATTAGTAGAGACTTACGAGTTTTAGACGAAAGGTAGGATGGAGGATTTCGCCAGAAATAAGTACATTTCTGCAACGACAATAAGAGATTTCCCCGAAAATAAGAATACATTTTCGGTTACCGAATCAATTATGTCGGTATCAATTTTCACCTAACCGCAATGGCTAATTTGCAAACGCTATTAGATAATCTGGCATAAAGTTTTGATACAACCAACAACCATGGGCTAATTCTCGGTCTGAATCCCAGCCTACCCTTAAAGCACCATCGATGTTTATATATAGGGTGTACTGCAGCTAACCCACCACATCTTTGATACCCCAAAAGTGTACTAGTTACCTACGGAGAATCTCCCATTCTACATAACAAACGAATGAGTCCTTGGTAATTAAATCCAAGATTACGATGGGTGATAAGAACTAAGAATCAAAATTGAAGCTTGAACCAACTTTGAGACTACCTGATTAACCAAACAATTGAAGGCCATAGTCTCCCCTAGTTTAAGAGCGAGACTGAAGAATAGAATATGAAGAGGACGACGACGGGTGTAACATGTATACCTTTGAAATATTGAAAATAATAGGTTGACTTCAAATCATTGAAATCATTCCATATGATAAACAAAAATTGAAACTTACGGATTTATTATTAAGACAACGCATCAAGTTCTGGCGAGCTAGATGGGTAGCGGCCCACATCCAGTCCACCACGAGATGCGTGATCTAGACAAACTCCAAATCAACCCTTGCTTAAAAACCCAAGACCAATGTTTATGACCAACATCGATCGCATACTAAGCTAGCATCACACATAATCATTGGTGGTAGCATGTATGAGCCTCGGTTTAGCGAAGGTTGTAAATGACTGAAACATGAATTAATGAAATACGAAAGTTTAAAGTGGTAAAAGATTAAAACGTGAGGTAGGTGCGATCGTTTAACCAGCAAAACCAACATAAATAGTATATTAAATATGGTAACTGAAGCGTGAGTAAATGGATTCCATCCCATAATTGATCATTACCAATAGAAATTGAGCAACATTAATTTAATCGAAACGAATGACATTAGCATGAATCTAGCACAAGACGAAATTCGATGGAGCGAACTTCACAAGCCGAAACCAAGAATTAAAGATTGACCAGCACACAAAAATTGGATCCTAGATTGAATAAATCGATCATTGGATGCATAGAGTGTTGAAAGTTGAACCCATGAGTTCCTCGAGGTAAAAAGTACAGTCCATGAGTTGAAGAACAAACATTTTCCAAAGGTTGCGGTTTAAGAGAATAAGAGATATTTTATGATTAATGATAAAAGCGGGATTAGAACAATTTCGATCATTGAAGATGAAGGCTCCAACGAATTTATCTAGTTACAAGGTACATATAAGGTTCATAAGGGTTATGGAAGTACTTGGTTAACCAAATGAGGTAATAACGACTTGGGCCCATCTAGGATTTTGAAAAAGGTTGTGGATCCAGAACGAAGAGCTATATCACATGAGAGGAGCGATTTAGGGACAACGTCCCAGTGAAAGTTGATCTTGAGGAAAAATGTGTGGCTCCTTGAATCCATTAGGAAAGGTTGTTAATGTGAGATAAAAGGTTTCAACTTTATATGATGAGTCTATTGGACTTGCGATGTACATTCGAAATGCAACATTTTCATTTAATGAACTAAATGGGTGCTCCTCTAGGTGTGGAACTTGGTTAAATGAAACCCTTATCAGAGAGTTCCTGGAGTTGTTTGGATAACCTCAACATCTCCGAGGGTACGAGACGATAAGGCGACTTTGAAACAGGAGTAGCGTCAGGCGCATGTTCGATTCGAAAGTCGATGGCGAATGAGAGGAAGACCAGAGATGTCTTCGGGAAATACTTCTGGGATGTCTTCGATTCCCCTTTCTTTGACATGAACTTCCACGACGTGAGCTAGAAATGCCACGAACTCCTTGCGTAAATACTTGTGGGCTTCGGTGCAGAACACGAGGCTTAGCCCACTGGATGGGTTATCGTCACGAGTAACCAGGACTTGGCCATCCGAATGAGGGATACAAAGGATTTTATTGATGCAAACAAGTTCCACATGATCTCGAGACAACTAATCAGACACTCGTCCTTCACAGTTTTGAAATGTATCTGATAAGGAATGTATCATATAAGGAAGCTTTTGTTCACCGCTTCCCAGCCGATGTGAGATGTTATACCCTACCCCATTAGGGAGCCCAACGTCCTCGCTAGCACACGGGCCCGAACCTGGATCTGATACCATTTGTAACAGCCTAAACCACCGTATTGGATATTATCTGCTTTGGTAGTCGGCACGCCTTTTTAGGCACCTGCCCCTCACGGTTTTAAAACACGCCTGATAGGGAAGGTATCCAGCCCCATATAAGGAAGCTTTCATTCCCCTTCCAAGGACCGATGTGGAATGTCACATCCTACCCCTCTTAGGAAGCCCAACGTCCTCACTGGCACACCGGACCGACCCTGGCTCTGATACCATCGCCCAGACCTGTGGTTACGGGTGTTCAAAAATATCCGAATCCGAATCTGAAATATCCGAAATATCCAAAGTCAAAAAATTTGAAAATTCGGATATCCGAATTTTTGGATTCGGATATTAATTTTGAACATTTTCGGATATTCGGATATCCGAAAATATCCAAAATATATATATTTCTTACAATTTTAAATTATATAATTTTTTAGTTTAACATACTTTAACTTAAGAAACCCTAAATCTAAATTTCTAAACGTCGCTGCTCACTCTATTTGCCTCTTTGGATCTCGTCGTCCTCCAAATCTCGGCCCTCACTGGTTTATTGCCTTACACCGCCGATTTGTAGTTCACCATCAAGCTTGTTGCACACGGATTCGAGCTTCAACATCGAGACATTTTTAATTTTTTGTTGGTGTTTGACTATTTAATGTACTTGTATTACACTATTTGCTCATTTAAACGTTTATCACTATTAATTTTAGAAATTATATTTGTTTTTTTAACTTTTTTTTATTTGTTTTGAAAATTCGGATATCCGGTTCACTATCGGAAACACCCCTACCTGTCGCAACCAAGATATTGTTTATTTTGACAGTCGGCATCCGCCTCTCACGGTTTTAAAATGCGTCTTCGTGGGGGGAGGTGGTATCCACATCCTTATAAAGGAGTGTTTAGTTCTCCTCCCCACCGAGGGAATATTACATAAAGGCCAACGAATAAACGGGTTCAAGGAAGACACGAATAAATCATGATATGAAGGATACGGGTTTAGACGTGTTGTCCAAGAATAAATAGATATATATTTTTGATAAATAAATTGTCACCTAAAAATAATGCGATGGACTCGGTAAATCTTAGTTTTTAAAGGAAACGTTTTTCCAAGATATAAATAAATAAACATTTGATGTATCGTAAATAGATATTAAGTGATAATTTGAAAATAGATAAATGTATAATATTAACTTTAACAAATATTCATTTTGATTATTTCATAAAATGTTAAACCACGTACTGCGTCTTTAATAAAACGGTTTTGTTAATAAAATACTCCCTCTTCAATAAGGGTGTAACAAATAGAGAAGATTTACGAATAGCCTACACTTAATAATATAATGTAATCATATGGTGCTTTTTTTGATCCCACCATTTAATTATTTTCCTTTTATAAAAGGGACATTTACGCGTATATCTTCCCTTCTAAGCTTTAGAAATTGCATATATCTCTAAAATTATGTTTAAAAGGCATTGTAAAGAGGCATTTACATATGTCCCCCTCTAAACTTGAAAAATTGCATATATTCCAATATCATGCTTAAGTAGGGGGATATATGCAATTCCCTCTTTATAAAAACTATAAATCGCATATGGTATACCCTTTTAAGCTAGTGATATGCTGATTTTATGTTCAATTATCTTGCATAAAACTATAAATTGCCCTTGCATATAAATTTTTTGAACAACAATAAAACTTTTGTTGGAATTTTGGGAGAAAAACTAGTGAAAAATGAGTTTTTTCACTAAGTGTGAAAATGAGTTTTTCACCAACTTTGGACTAAAATAAAATACAGATAACATAGGTTGTTGCCTCTATACTTTATGGGTTTGTGTAGTATGTTGTGAGGGCTTTCCAACGCATCAAACCACGTCCAAATCCGAGCTCGTATGAATGAGATATCGAGGCTCAAAGTTGAGGGTTCGAAGCTGTTAAAGCTGCGAATTTTAGAGAGAATTGAAGTGGAACTCATCCCACATTGGTTGGGGGATGAAACCAAAAGTGGTTTATAAGGTGGGAACCTTACCAACTATTGTTTCCTCTAGTAGGACACATCCCTTGGACCCTGAGGGGTGCGACACCCCTAACTCGCACTCGCACACGCGCGCGCGTGACGTGGGCTTATGAGGCGCAATCTGGCGCTTTAATGGCGCACTTTGCACTTCGCATCGCCGCGAGCCGCTTGAGAGCCGCCTTATTGTTTTTTAAAGTTGGTCCGGTTGAAGTCCAGGCGGACAGGTTCAAGCGGAGTGGGTGGTTGAACCGGAAGAACATGTTCAAGCGGAACCAGTTCAGACGGAAGGTGGGTCAAGCGGACCTGTGTGGTTCGGGCGGAACTGAGTTCAACCGGAACAGTAGTTCCGGTTGAAGTTCAAGCGGAAGGTTGGTCCGGAAGCGCCAGTTCAGCCGGAAAACAGCTGTTACGCGGAGTACTTCCAGATTGACAGCTGTAAACGCGTTTTTGAGCTAATTAAGGTAATTCCGCGTTGATTAGAAATCAATTTGCATTAAAGACGTTTAATGCAAAGTTTGACTACGAATTATTTTAGAGTGCTTTCCAAGACTCCCACCACTATATATACAACCTCATTAGTTGAGGCTAAATACAACAGAATTCACACAAAATTCTTTATCTCTTCTCTACTCTTTCTCTTCTTCCAATCTTCATCCTGTTCGTCAGGTTCTTCGAGACCTCAAAGGTATTTTCAAGCTTAGAGTTATCCCGGCCGTATAATCGGTTTCGGCGATTGTACCCTGGGAAACAAAACGGGATCTTCGGTAGACCCGGAATTTGTTTTAAAGGACCCGGGTTTTGACCCGAAGCCTTCGCCAAGGTTCTTTGAAATCTTATTCTTTTCTTCAAACTAATTTCAAAAGATTTTTCTCAAACCTTTTCTTATAACTTTCTGTCAATATTTTCTTTCATTCAAACCATTATCCTTTTCATTATAAGTTTTGTCAAGTTCTGTATTTATCTCATTTGTATTGTAATTTTAATTTATTTCATTTCCTTGTAATCTTGTATTCATTTCTTTGTATTGTATTTCATTTCTGTGTAATACTTTATTATTTCCTTGTAATTGTTGATAGGAGTAGATTAACTTTATTTCAAGTGTATTGTAATAGAATAAGTTTATTTCTTTTGTTGTAATCGTACTAAATAAAAATATTTATTTTATTTAATTTTACGAACAGTCTTCCTATAACTTTTATTAAAAGCGTAGTACAAGTATCGGCACATGCACAAACACAAACACCGACAAGATACTAATTAATTAAAGAGTAAAGAAACTCTATTTTACAATTAAAATTTATTTAATATACATTAATAAGTTTTTTTTTAACAGCAAAATTTAATATTAAACAAGCTAGCAAAGCGCTAGCAAAAACACCAGAAATATACATATCAATTCGTCAAATCCGTAACAAGTGAAAATGGTTAATGTTAGAAGATGGGAACGCACGTCATGTCTGAGTCATACATTACAGCAGGGAATAAATGAAAGAAAGAGTATGCTCTGAGAGATCGATGACATATAATATTTATGGGAACCACGAGGATGATTATGTTATAAAAAAAGACCAAGTTGTTGGTTAAAAAATCAAAATGCACATAGACAACCATCATGTACTTGTTTAACATAATCTGATCATAAACTTATATGTTGCTCAAAAGCTGAAGTTAATGGGAGTAATATGGGGGTCACGTTAAGAGAGAGAGAGAGAGAGAGAGAGTAAGGGTTTGGTTCGAACTTAATGGTGTCTTAATGGTAAATTTGCTGACCGAATCAGACGTTTTAGCCATACAGACGTGTTTGTTTCGCTGGGCTGTGGCTTACCGAAACAGACATTTACTTCTGTCCGATCCAGGCAAGAAATCGAAGCTGCATCATACAGACGAGGCGAGGGAAGGAGCTGTGCGAGCTGGGGAAGAAAAAAACGAGGGAAGGAGGGTCTGCGAGCAAAACGACGAGCTGGAGTGAGTTGAGCAAAGCAAAAAATGAGACAAAAACCTATTTTGTGCTCGCCCACAGTTTTCGGAGTTGCATTCGTGTCCGCAGGTCGTGCGAACGGGAAGGCAATTTCATCAAATTTGCACCCCCCCCTGCGCGCGGGTAGACACCGGAGTAAAACACAACATAAGAACTTAACATGTCATGTAGGTTTTCATATATAAGCTAACTATATTTTTGTTCCCAAATCAATGTGGGACAAACTAAAATTAAAGAAAAAAATAGATTTTTTATTATCACACCAATATGGGACAAGGTAATGAAGGAAAAATTTTGGTGTTTTGTTCCCACACCAATATGGGACATGCTAAATGAAAGAAAAAATAGATTTTTTTTTGTTCTCATAGTGATTTGTTAGTGTTTTTTTTTTGTTTGATTATACGGTCATTCAGATATCAAAACAAACAGCACATTATTATTCAGCAGCTTATTGATTCAGCACTTCTTTACCATACAGACAGCTTATTCATTTAGCACCAAATGAAAAAGACGAACCAAACACTTTGTAGTTATGAGAAAACTTCCTGTAGAAAATTAAAAAACTCTTTTTTCTTAATTTTTTTTATTTTATATATGTTTTTAAGTAGCAAAAATAAAAAGAATATAAATTTTAGTTTTAGTACTAACTATGTATATATATGTAGATATAATATGATATACTATATATATATGCATGCAACACGATATCATTACTACATATTAGTTAAATTTTGAGTTGTTCTACTGAATGAAGAAGTGGTGCTTTTATAAAAACAAAAAACAAAAAGTAAAATATGAAGAAGTGGGTTTTAAAGAATAACGTGTGAAGTTAAAACGACTCGGTCACTCGGCTATATACAATTAATAACTTTATCTATAATTTAGTTAAAATAAATTATAATTTTTATTTAAAAAAAATGATTATTTAATTGATTATAGTAAACTAAAAGAACTAACTATTAGAAGAACCAATTGATTTTTTACACTAAAAATATGATTTTTTTAATAATTAATTATTACAAATAAATTAAAAGAATAAACTTATTATAATGATATAGTTTTACTATTTTATCTTTTTTATGTAAAGAAATATCACTAATTAATTGTAAAATAGTAAATAAACCTTATTGTAGTTGGTAACTAAAGAGGTAGATAACGTATGAACTGGAATCAATTAGTGTTCATGGACTTTAGTTCTTAATTTTGACTATTCATCGATCCTTCTTTCCGTTGTCGATCTGCTTAATTCTACTGATCATCCTTCTTGTAGATTTATTGGTTTGGTGTCAAGTTTATTTAAATACCGCTCTTGAATCTTGATTAGATCTTATAAACAACAATAACAAAAGGATTTCATGGGCATTAGACGACCCATCCTCGATTGTATATATGAAAAATAATAAATTTAGGTTTTTGAACCAATAAACAAGTTTCTATATTGTTGTTAAACTAGATTTTACTATCGCGTTGCAGCGGGATAACGTGGGTAGAAAAAAAAATAGTTGCATTGCTAAATCACAATGTAAATAAAACTAAAATATAAAAAGACTACACAACGATGTTAAAATTAATTAAAAGCCTAGTTAAACATCATACTACAGAAAAAATAGATACTTAGGCAACGGAGTGAAACTAACACCAGAACCAATGAAGCGTTATAAAAACGATTTAAAAGAAATTATAATTTTAAAATCAAAATGAAATTATGTAAACAAAAACGTATGAAGTTATCACGACTCGGTTATAAACAATTAATGATGTTATATATAATTTGATTGATTGATATTATATTCTTATTTAAAAAAATTGTAATCGAATTGATTATAATAAATTAGAAGAGTTAATTATTTGATTATAAAATGATAAAATGGTAAAAACTTTATAATACAAAACGGTAAATAATTTCAACTTCCCTTCAACTTTTTTATACTTCTTACAATAACCTCACTCCTGTTACTAAATGATAAGTAATCACAACTTTGTCTTTTATATATAGATATATAATTGATTTTTTTTTATCAATTATAAGTTAAAAAAGATAATTGATCTAATTATTGTAGAAATCACTTTTTGTTTTATTATTCGAGTTTAATAATCATAATAATATTTATATAATAGTTGTTGAACAAATTAACATTAACGAAGATAAGTAAAACTAGTGGTAATACTTCGGTAAGAGTTTGAGTACAATTTTGTGAAGTTAATATAAAATACCCACTTATGGTTTACACTTTATTTATTTATAGCATATTTTGGGTGATCTTATCATGACGTCATAAACCATGTGGAAAGCGCTTTCTCTTCTCTTGTCGGTCCATGCTATTCACACATTATTTCAGGTTCAGGTGTGATTCTCTTATTAGTTGAGGGAAAATTTGTTAGTTCTTTCTTAAATGGTCCTGTAACGTGACCACATAACATAAATAGAGAGCGTGCACGGATAATGCACGGCGTTTCTAACCCGGCCAGACTTCTTCGTGGGCCGGACCTAATATATTGGGATCCGGATAACTATATCTCGTCAATTATTAATACGGACAATTAATGTTATTATAACTATATAAAAAAGTAAAAGACAAAAAAAAAATACTTATATAATAACCTTAAGAATATGATATAACAATTATAAAAGCTGTAAATAGTGTATGCTTGACAACATCCAATCATCATCCTCCTCATGTTGTATGTAAAGGATGATAATCAGCTTGTGATTATCACACACAGAGAATGAAAACGAAGAAGAAGATCTTATTATCTCATTAACACGAAAACTAGCTTATATACAAATGACCCTAACGGCTAGTTAACCATCGTTACAAACTAACAGAAAGAAACAAACTAATTACATTTTCAGTCCCTCATCTATCCTGGGAATTACACTCCCTCATCTATCCTGGGAATTACACATGGAGTAAAAACTCTAAGAAACTCCCCCTTAATTCCAAGAAGATGATTGCTCAACATTAACATGGCACAGTAGAGGTCCATAGACGTTTCTATACTCATGTGTCAAACACCCACTTCTATGGAACCCAGAAAGAGCCATATTCAAAAATTACTTGAAAGTAATCATTCCCACCATGTCTCTAAGCTGCTCAAACCTTGCTCTCACTAAAGGTTTGGTTAGGCCATCAGCCTTTTGTAGCTCTCCTTTTACAAAGTCAACTGCTATCCTGCCATCTTCAATGCTCTCTCTAATAAAATGGTAACGGAGATTTATGTGCTTAGACCTACCGTGAAAGACAGGATTTCTCATAAGTGCAAGAGCTGATTTGTTGTCCACAAACAATACAAGTCCCTGCTGTTCCTCACCAGTTATTTCACTTAACAAACCCTTTAGCCATATGCCTTGACAAGCTGCAGAAGTGGCTGCCATGAATTCTGCTTCACAAGAGGACAAGGCCACAGTTCTTTGTTTGGAGGAATACCAGGAAATAGCAGCTCCATTGTAGAAAAATATATTTCCAGAGGTACTCCTGCAGTCTTCACTATCCATTAAGTGACTGCTGTCACTAAAACCAACCAGCCCCTTACCAGTATTAGCACCATAATTCAGACCAAAATTCAATGTCCCTTTTACATACTTTATGATCTGTTTAACAGCTTTCAGATGGGCTTCCCTTGGTTCCTGCATATACCTGCAAACATACCCAACAGAAAAAGCAATATCTGGTCTTGTTTGGGTAAGGTATCTAAGGGACCCTACCAACTTTCTATAGTATGTTGCATCCACCAAATCCCCTCCTGAATTCTTAAACAATCTAATTCCAGGTTCCATGGGAACTCCTACTTCCACACAATCTTCCAGGCCTGCTAATTTGACTAGTTTTGCAGCATACCTTGATTGTTTAATAAAGATCCCATCTTTACCCTGACTTACTTCTATTCCTAAATAGTACTTCAAAAGTCCCAAATCTGTCATATCAAATTTGTCTCTCATTTCCATCTTAAATTCCCTTATACACTTCTCATCATTTCCTGTAACAAGAAGGTCATCAACATAAACACATAGCAGAACACAAGAATTGCCTTTCCTTCTACAATACACTGACTGCTCATGCATACACCTAACCATTCCAAGTTCCTTTAGAACACTATGCAGTTTAGCATTCCATGCCCTTGGAGCCTGTTTAAGGCCATACAAAGCCTTTTTCAGCCTAAAAACCTTTTGCTCAGACCCTTTCTTAACATATCCCTCAGGTTGCTTAACAAAAACTACTTCTTTTAGCTCACCATGCAAGAAAGCAGCCTTAACATCTAAATGATAGACATTCCAATTCGATTTGGCTGCAAGAGCTAACATGAGTCTAACTGTTTCAATTCTGGCTACAGGAGCAAATACATCATCATAATCCACTCCTAATTCCTGAACATACCCTTTTGCTACTAGCCTTGCTCTATACTTTGTAATTTTCCCTGTTTCATCCCTTTTGATCTTATACACCCATTTCAATCCTATAGACTTACTTCCCTTTGGTAGATCAGTCAATTCCCATGTACCATTTCTCTCAATGGCATCTATTTCTTCCCTCATGGCCAGTTTCCACTCTTTATTCTTAAAAGCTTCCTTGAAACTTAATGGTTCCTCTTCTTGAGTGAGGAGTAACTCAACAAGTTCTAACTCTTCTTGTCTATTAGCCAACTGCCTAACCCTGTTGTCTAATACAAAATCTCTCAATTTCTCTGGCATAACAGATACTCTAGAGGATTTCCTGGTGGTTTCAGTTGCCTGAGATGAGCCTATGGGATGTGGGTCTAAAGGTTGATCCTGATCATCTAATTCTGGTTCATCAACCTCACCCTCTGAATGCTCAGAACTCCTACTGTCTTCATTCACTTGAGGTTCCTGAATAACATGATCATCAGTGATTAGTTCCTGGAATCCTTCCCAGTTACTTACATTTATATCACTATCCCTTTGACCAGTTGTTTTATTGCCTACCCTGCATTCTTCCCAATTCCAGCTTCTATTTTCATCAAAAATAACATCTCTACTCACAACTATCCTACCCTCCTTTACATCATACATCCTGCTAGCCTTGGAACCTTCCTCTATTCCTAAGTATACCATGGGTTTACTCCTATCATCAAGCTTCTTTAACCCTGTTTGAATAGTCTTAACAAAGCCTATACAGCCAAAGATCCTAAGATAGCTTAAATCAGGTTTCTGACTCCTCTAGTAACGATGGTTAACTAGCCGTTAGGGTCATTTGTATATAAGCTAGTTTTCGTGTTAATGAGATAATAAGATCTTCTTCGTTTTCATTCTCTGTGTGTGATAATCACAAGCTGATTATCATCCTTTATTTGGTATCAGAGCCTTAGGGCTCATCGATCCGATTAAAGTTTTTCCCCAATTTGATTGAAAGGGGATCGGAAATCCTCTTTCCGATTAGCAGTCAAAATTCATCGCTTTCTAACCTCTCCAAGAAGACCATCTCCACAGCGACCAAGATCTCCGGCAATGGGTGATGCAGCCGGCGGTGGAAGAACGACGATCAGGGAGAATTACACCACGATTCCCCTGCAATGCCCTCTATTGACGCAATCAAACTATTCGATTTGGGCCGTGAAGATGAAGGCTATCTTCAACGTTCACGGACTCTGGGAAACGATTCAGCCGGCGGACGGAGCTGTTGTTGACCCTAAGAAGAATAGTGCCGCGATTGCGTATCTTTTCCAATCTCTACCGGAAGAACTGATAATTCAGGTAGCCAACCTGGAATCAGCCAAAGAAATTTGGAATTCGGTACAGACAAGGTATGTTGGAGAGGACCGGGTCAAGAAGGCTCGATTGCAAACGCTAAAAGCGGAATATAACTCACTCAGAATGAAGGAGTCAGAAACCATTGATGAGTTTGTTGCCAAATTGAGTTCTATTGCCACAAGGTCAGCCAATTTAGGGTCTAGGATTGATGATCCCACTTTGGTTAAAAAGTTGTTAGAAAGTGTTCCTGAAAGGTTCATACAGATAGTAGCATCTATAGAGCAATTCGTGGATTTGGACTCTATACTATTCCAAGAAGCAGTGGGTCGTTTGAAGGCCTTTGAAGAGAGAATTGGCTTTAAGCAAAAGGTTGTTGCTGTCAAGGATCAGGAATTGCTACTGTCTTATTCAGAATGGCAAATGAAGTATAAGGACTCAAAGCAAAAGGGCAAGAAAGGGGAAAAGCAGTCAAATGGATCCAGAAATATGGAAGAAGGATCAAAGGGACAATCAAGATCAAAGGAGTGGTCTAAAGGTGGTAAAGGGTCCAGAAATCCCAAGAAAAGAGTTGACAAGACTAAAATCAAATGTTTCAAATGTGATAAACTCGGCCATTATGCAAGTGAGTGCAGCAAATATGGATCACGAGATTCTGAATCCAATCTTACACAAGTTGAAGATGAGCCAACCCTCTTACTAATCACAAGTTCAGAAAACACCAATGAAGTTGTTCACCTAGATGAGACCAAGATTCTGCCCTCTCAGTACAAGACAGAAGGAAAGGATCAGGAGTTAATATGGTATCTAGACAACGGAGCCTCAAATCACATGACAGGTATATCCTCACACTTTAATCAATTAAACACTAACATATCTGGATTTGTAACCTTTGGGGATGGTACCAAGGTTAAGATTGAGGGTAGAGGGTCTATTACTTTGGAGGGTGTTCATTCTAATAGGCAGAAAATCCTGTCAGATGTCTATCTAATCCCTCAACTTAAGAGCAATATTATAAGTCTAGGACAACTGACTGAGAAAGGGTGTGAAGTAAAAATGAAAAAAGAACATCTTTGGTTATATGACAGAGATGGGGTTCTAGTGTTAAGGGTGGGCAGATCTTCTAATAGGTTATATAAAGTTCGTCTAAGATCAATTAGGCCAATGTGTTTTAAGTCAAGCATAGATAATTCCACTTGGCTTTCGCATGGCAGGCTTGGCCATGTGAACTTTAAGACCTTAGAGGAGATAAGTAGAAAAGATCTTGTGAAAGGAATTCCTAAGATGCCATTTGAGTCTAGGCTTTGTGATTCCTGTATGATTGGTAAGCAGGCAAGACACCCATTTCCCAAAGCAACATCTTATAAGGCTGAATTTCCTTTAGAGTTAATTTCCATGGATTTGTGTGGCCCATTATCCCCTACAACTAAGTCTGGTAATAGGTATTTCCTGCTGATAGTTGATGAATGTTCCAAGTACATGTGGGTTTATATGTTAAAATCAAAGGACCAAGCTTTTGGGTACTTTAAGATTTTCAGAGCTGGTGTAGAGAAGAGTTTAGGACTTAAGATCAAAGCTCTTAGGTCTGACAGGGGGGGTGAGTTCACCTCACAGGAGTTTAAGGACTATTGTACTGAACATGGGATATCTAGGCTTTTGACAGCACCCTTCTCCCCTCAACAAAATGGTATTGTTGAGAGGAGAAATAGAACAATTCTTGACATGACAAGAAGTATTATGAAGTCAAGTAATATCCCTAAAGATCTATGGGCAGAAGGGGTGAGACATTCAGTATATGTTTTGAATAGATTACCCACTAAGTCTCTAGAAAACACTACACCTTATGAGATTATCAAAAGAAAGAAACAAACTAATTACATTTTCAGTCCCTCATCTATCCTGGGAATTACACTCCCTCATCTATCCTGGGAATTACACATGGAGTAAAAACTCTAAGAGTATGTGGATATTTACAATCTAATAATACGTAGTGCTTTTGTTTTGTTTTCATATAGTAACACTAACTTCATAACATAACGTACCCATACATTAAATGTCGTCGCTAAGCATGGGTACACTAAAGTTACGTTGGTGACTTGGTGTTGACGCATCCAACATGCCATACTCTTACACATGTTGTTAGTTTCATAGATTAGGCATTTTATCTATTTTATTTGGCTTATTTAGAGTGTTTACGTACCGGTAAGAAAAAAGAAATTTCTTATGCCAATTTATGTTAGAAATGTGTAGAAAATATAAATTTCAAACCAAAAGTTTCGTCAGAAATATCTAACACAAATTTGCATCGCATTTGTGATAAAAATGTGGGTTCTTTTAGCTTAACTTGATGTTGTTTTGACGCAAAAATGTTTTAATATGAGTTTTTCAACATGAGGTAATTCAAACAACCAAATAGAACCTCCAACACGGGTAACTCTTGCCTTCTAATATGAAGGTTAAGTGTTCAAATCCCACCAAACATAAAAAATGAATGAAGAATTATAGAGGTGGGTCAGAGGTTTTACCACATTGGGCCTTTGGGCGTTGGTTTCCTCTGGGATGGCCGGATGTGCAACATAGAAGGTCCTGGTTACTCGCACGGTCTATGGTCGCAACGTGTCATGGGTAGCAATGTTTGCCATGACGAGACCCCCGAGTAACCGGGTGTTTACCGTTCAAGAAAATATATTATTCGGGTTTTATGCAATCCGATTTTCAACAGACAATTAGTTATTGGAATTTACCTGGTGGTCTCAAATTGCTATCAAACTCGCCACCCAATCTAATTTTCAACTAAAGACGAGCTCGTCCCTCAAAATAACCAAATATCTTACCATATCTCTACTATTTGGTGGAGTAAGTACCCTTTTATTTTTCAATGTGAATGTCAAGTGTCTAAATATCACCTGACATAAAAAAATGTAAAATATTATACAGGTGATCAGATGTTTTATCACAGTGGGTTTCTCTAGGATGGACGTGCAACACAGAGAGGGTCCTGATTACTCGTACGGACTACGGTCGCAACGTGTCGTGGGTAACATCTTTTGCCATAATAAGATCCCCGGGTAATCGGATGTTTGCAGTTCAAAATAAATAAATAAATATATATATATATATATATATATATATATATATATATATATATATATATATATATATGAATGGGAACAAATATTAACCCATCCTTAAAGCAATAACCAATTAACTCAATCTGGTTGCAAGTTCTTTTAATCCAATGGTTGAGAAATGATCAGAGTTGTCTATTTTTTTGTGTGGTCCTAATTGAGCAAAGGATATAATGGTAATTTACACCAACCTGACAATCAACTTATCTTCTCTGCATAAAAGAATCCCTCATCCCCAATTGTTCATTTATTCGCCGGAACTTAGAAAGAAACCGTCACAAACTTTCGCCGCCGCTGTTGTCACAAGTCGGACATACACTGATGTTCTGGATCGTGTATTCTGGATTCCGGATCGAAACCTTCGCCGGTGTTAACTTCTGCTAGTTGCAGGAATTTAACAAGATGACGGCAGAGCTCGATGTTCCGCCGTTCCCGCTAGACGTTCCACCGTTTCCGCTCGACGTTCCACCGTTTCCGTTGACGTTCCGCCGTTCGCTCGCCAATCTTCTGACCACCCGATGATCGAAAGCCGACTACTTCGGCGGCGGTTAGGGTTTCGAGGTTCATGGATTTGAGGTAAAAGCTTGTTTATTTTGATTTTTCCGGTGGGTTTTCACTCTCTAACCACCGATTTACTCGTGTGTGCTACTGATTCCTTCGATCTGTTGTTGGTTTGTTTTTTGATTTTGTTTGGTTTTTTGACTTTTGACAAACTTCTCCGATGATTCTTGCTGTTTTTTTTATTTTGTTTTGTTCCACTTTTATATATAAATCATTTAGTGTTTTTTTTCAACCCCATAGAAATGGTATAAAATGTTTGTTTCTTTTAAATGGTTTTTTGTTTGAGAATTCATAGTGCAGGTATAGCATCAGTGTTAAAGAGAAATGCTGACTTGTATTTTATGCATCAGAAGCTGTACATTTATTTTTTTATAAATATATGTTAGATTGTAAATAGAATTGGTATTACTGATCATAACACCACTATTAATCGTTATAGCATCAGTGTTTTATTTGTGTTTTTGTTGAACCTTGATGCTTTTGCAGGTTGTAATTTGTGTATATTTAGTTGTACATTTGATTTTTTTGTTGTATCAAGATAGCACCAGTGTTTTACTGATCATCACACCACTATTAATGGTTATAGCATCAGTGTTTTATATGCATATTGATGTTTTTTATAGTTTGTACTGGTTATGATTGTATGGATGTATGTTATAAGTTATTACAGTCATGTTAGAAGTTGTAACACTAGTGCTACAACGCACGTCTGAGAAAACGATAATAAAAAACGTCGAGACTATACTTGAATTAAAGATAAAAATGCGACAAGTTTAACGGTGAAACTTTTATAAAAAACCGACGAAGTATAAAAAAGTTATGAACTTTTTAAAATGAATGGGGTGTTTCATGTGGGTGTGTTAAATGACATAACTGCCCTTTATAATTAAAAAAAAAGAAAAAGACACATGGCATAATCTGGTTCAATCTGGCTTGTTTCCACCATTAGATGGTGGTTATTTGGTTAATCCTCCAAGGAAGGGTTATTAATTATTCTATCCCCTATATATATATATATATATATATATATATATATATATATATATATATATATATATATATATATATCTTCCTCAAAAATCACCCATATATCTTCCTCAAAAATCACCCTAAACATGATTTTCAAACCTAGGACCATCCATTGTGTTAAAAATTTAGAGTTGCTTGGATTATCCAGAAAACGTGTAAGACACTTTTGTGTTGAATATCTCGATGGTCCACTCGTAGATATAAATAGGATACGACCGGGAAGATCAATTTGGATTAGAGGATTTTGCCAGCTATGAATTCGAACAAGATAAAAGTACGTAAAAATGATCAATCAATATATCGTGGAGGAGCGACAAAATCAGATAACTGCCCAAACAATTATCAAATTTAATTGCTAAAATTACACTATTGGTCATTGAAGATTTATTTAATCAATTTCGTGACAAAATGATTTTCTAGTGCATTTTTACTGAAGCAATACTAGAGCCAGGGGCTCTGCTCTTTGGATCCCGACAGGGGCTGCCGCCCCTTGGACTCCACTCTCTCGGGGGCGCTGCCTCCGATCTCTTGCCAAGGGGGCGTTGCCCCATTGGACCCCCCTTTGAGGTTCTCGACTTACATCCTTATTTTTTTGGAACGGCAGTATAAATAAATTAACGGCTCAAAACGAGCAAAATTACAAGGAAAGTAGAGGGTTTCTCAGCCAGTCCAACCACCCAATTACATTACTGTTCTTCCTAGACGAGTACCAAATAAAAGAATGAAAGACAATAGAGTCAAATATGCTACCGTTCCGGGTGATATGACCTTTGAAAACATGGTCATTCCTTGTATTCCAAATCGCCCACCATGTGGAAAAGAAGACAGTGTGAATGATGTCTTTTTTGCTCCTAGATAGGTGACCCTCTTCGATCTCTTTAAACAAACTTTTAGGGAAGTAGCTCGAACCACACTCAATCTCCAACCAACTTGTAACACGATCAAAAGTTCTTCTAGCGATGTCATAATCACTAAAAACATGATTCAGCGACTCAGCCGAATTGTGACATATAGGACACAGGATGTCAACAATCTCAATACCTCTTTTGGACAAGTTAAACCGTGTCGACTTACATCCTTATTAATACGGGTCTACACTACCTCGTACTTTCAACCTCGATTGATATAAGTTAAAAGTCCAATTGATCGATAATTACACTAAAATAACAACAAATATTACTTTGGTGATTACAATAGTGGTCAATTCGCAATCGGATACAATGTGTTTCTGTTTTGCTAGTTAACCGGTCATCATAACTACTATTTTGTACTTAATCTAGTCATTAAAACCAATGGGCATTTGTCCCAATGGTATGGGGATGAATGTTATAGCTTGTGGACCTTGAAGTCTCAAGTTCAAGCCTGACTCAAGGGGGTTTTTCTAAAGTGGTGAGTTTCCTCCTTGATTGTGTTGCTGAGTGAGCCAAGCCTGGAGTGTCAAAATCAGTATGAACGGTTACAATCCCGTCTCAGAATGACTCACTCGGATATTGAAGATTTGGGAAGTAGTTCCAAAACCTTTAAAAAAAATCTAATCATTAAAAAAACACTTAACTCTTATAAATTTACATCAATCCACTATAATTAATCCACCAATCAGTTAAAAGACTAATATTTTATTACTCCTTCTACCGCTAAAGAATGTCAATCGAGTCCAACTCTATTGGACCATACCATCTTTGTCCGTATATATAATTTAATAAATTTTCCATACGTACACTTGAAAAATAAATAAATAACGTGTGTACTTTCGTTAGGGAAAAGGCAATGTCCATCACTCACTCAAACAAATTTAAGAAACAGAACCATGACTATATATAGAGAAATGATTTTAAACACAACACTAATAAAATAATTCATTTATTTGACCATCACACTCAGTCTTACTATGTTTTAGTTGACTTATATTAACACTATCATTAGTTACACTACTTTAATTGAAGCTTAATATTATTGATGAAGTTATTTAAATTAATCGGCAAGATTGTTTAACTATCTAAATTAACTTTATTTTATGTAATTTCTATTTTTATCATTTTACAAAATAATTATTTTCCATTCAAAGAATTTGATTTTAATTAGTGCCAAATATCACATTAACTTTTATATGTAGTTTATTACTAGAGAACCCTTTAGCTTAATGGTAATTTGATGTTTGATAAAATTGTCTTTTTAAATGATGATGGTTCAAACCCTGTTACGAAAATTTTGTTGTTAAAAAATATATTTTATTATTATTATTATCATTATTATTATTATTATTATAATATTATTATTATTATAATAATAATAATTATTATTATTATTATTATTATTATTATTATTATTATTATTATTATTATTATTATTATTATTTTGTTGTTGTTGTTGTTGTTGTTGTTGTTGTTGTTGTTGTTGTTGTTTTTTTTTTTTTATACATTTTTTTGTTGTTAAGATTTTAAAATTTTACGGTGTTACAAAAATACTCATCATCATTATTAGTTGATTAGTATTTATTTATTTAACAAGTGTACCAAATGAGTTTTAAAATAATATATGTAGCATATATTTTATATTAACAAAAGAATGATAAAACTTCTCCAACGCGAGCTCCCTTGAGTGCATGTAGTTGAATGGATGTCACACGCCTAACGTGTGATGTTGAGGGGTCGCCCATAGGACGATAGGGTGCCATAAATTTAAAATATTAAACATAATTTATAATAGTACATTCTAATTTAAATATTACATGATTAAACATTTAAAATAATAATGAAATATAATTTAAACATTACATAATTAAAACATAGATAATTAAATGAATAATCTCAATAATTAGAGTCGTTATAGTGCTCATGATCATACTTTTCATAGGTTATGCCATGAAATATGAGAATTTCGTTCATTTTTTTCATAGACCATGAGACATGTATCCTTCTTATGGTCCTTCTCCGTCCAGTGGTTAACTTTTTTCAAGTGGGTAATAATCTTTTAGTGGACCTTCTCTTCTCGTTGCTTAATTTGCAGATAAATAACAATCAAACGTCAAGTTTCAATAGATATCATCAGCATCATCACCCCATGAGAGAATTGGGGGGTTTGCAGATGCCGAATGTTTAAGAGGATCTAAAACTGACAGGTTTTAGGCACCAGAGGTTGAGCATGTTCCATAACTGGGGGGTTTTCCGGTATATTATCCTTTAGAGGTGGTTTTGAAACGGAAAAGCTATTGCCTTGTCTATTTGACATATTTCAAACTTATAAGGTAAAGCATGTGAACTGAAGATGGAGAACAAAATATCAGATTTCAATATTTATAGGTTTTTTTTTAAATACCTGTTATAAAAAATATGGTCGTTATAAAAAATAACAGTTTAAACTAGCTATTATACAATTATTTAATTCTTTAATTATTTAAATTTTTAATTATATAAAAATAAAAAGATAATAGTGACGATGTGAAAATAATAAAATTATATATTGAAAAATATAAGTATGTTAATGTTAAGGATAAAATTGTTTCTAGAAAGAATGAGTGAAAAAAATATTATGACATGCTTATATAGATCTCCATGTTAAGACAAATATGATTTGCATAGACAATTTAACTCATTTAACAAAGGAAAAAATGAATAATAAGTAATAATCCAAATAAATAAATTGCTTCCATGTGAGCATTAATCTCCACTTGATCTCCACTGGTTGTAAATGTTGCCTACCGAGATCCCTCCAAATACATGAACACTATATCTATTATATATACATATATGTATCATGTATGTGTGTATCTATATCTATATATATATATATATATAACACCAAGTTCGTTTCACTTGATAACCTCCCTTTCATCTCACCTTTCATCTCACCTCTGTCTTTAGCTACCTATGGAGATTGCCCACAAGTCTTTATCTTTTAAAATGAAAACTCTGATTCTCAATTTCATAATGAGAATACAGAAACTTGGAAAAGATGATCCAAGAAGAATTGTGCACTCATTCAAGGTGGCATTAGCCATCACATTGGTCTCCATGGTTTACTATCTTAGACCACTATATAACGGCATAGGTGAGGCCGGAGTATGGGCTATCATGACCGTCGTGGTGGTCTTTGAGTACACAGCCGGTGAGTACTTGATCTTGTAATCATCCATATAAAACAAAAATTGGTATTCAACTATTCATATCATATGTATGATTTTCCATTATTTTGAAAAGTTTTGGTTCACTTTGGTTGGTTTTAGGTGCAACCTTGAGCAAGGGTATGAATAGAGGTTTAGCCACCTTACTAGCAGCTACACTTGGCGTTGGGGCCAAATACTTGGCTAGCCTATTCGGCACAAAGGCTGAACCCATTGTTCTTGGATGCCTTGTCTTTCTTCTAGGTATTAATTTGTTTAACTACTTCTAGCTATTTCAAAATCACCTGAATCAATCTCGCAACACCTCCTTTTTTTAGACGGCCATTTATAAACACATTGGATGCTGGTCCGAATTCTAGCTTGTTCGAAAAACCCCCTACATTTCACACAGTAATTTAGTAATTTGTCAGATGGCCATCCGATCCAGTTTATGGTTGTTGGAAATAGGTCCCACAACCTTCGGATGGCCATTTGGTACTTCGTCGAGAGCCATCTGGGCCGGTCATGTGATTGGACCGATAGATGATGTGGGATCAGATTTTCTAATATATTATTATTAATTAATAGCACCACTCTTTTTGGTTGATTCACAAATAAAAAGGTTGATGTTTTAATTATATATACTATTTAGTAATATATGTTATAACTTTGAAACTTTTAAAAATATAGTCGCAGCTGCCACCTTCTCAAGATTCATACCTCACATAAAAAGGAGGCATGATTATGGAGTGATGATATTCATCCTCACATTTAGTCTGGTAGCTGTTTCGGGTTATCGTATTCATAAGATCTTAGAGATGGCACAACAACGATTATGGACTATCATCATTGGTGGTGTAACTTGTATAATTATCTCCATATGTGTTTGCCCTATATGGGCTGGAGAAGATCTTCATAATCTTATTGCTTCCAATTTGGAAAAGCTTGCTAGCTTCTTAGAAGGTAACTAATTAAAACTAATTATAAGAAGCATAATTAGGTTTTGTATTTTTTATTTTATAATATTACAATCAAGTTAATTACCTGCAGGATTTGGAGGAGAAATTTTCAAACTCCCAGTAGAGGGAGATTGTGTTGATAGCTCCAATGAACCAGCTGACAGATCATTTCTTGTGGCTTATAAAAGTGTTCTTAATTCAAAAGCCTCTGAGGAATCACTGGTTAGTTTACAACCCACTACTATAGATATAATATATATATATATACATACACACACATGTGTGTGTGTGTGTGTGAAACTGCAGATGAAGTGTTATATATATATATACTAATTAATGTGTGGAACCAGGCAAATTTTGCTTGGTGGGAACCAGGACATGGAAAATTTCGATTTAGTCATCCGTGGAAACAATACTTGAAGATTGGGGTGGTTGCACGGCAATGTGGATATCATATTGAAGCTCTTAATGGATATCTTGATGCAAAATTCCAAGTATGAATTAATCTAATCAATCTGTTCTTTTATTTATTTTATTTGTTCTTTTATTTATTTTTTTTTGCATACGAACTTAATTAAGCTAGCTAAGTAATATATAAAAGCTTGGTTAAGATATATAATTTTAGGTTTGGTTAAATTGAGAACCATTTGATTTTAAGAAATTTTTAAGAATCATTTTGAAGAACTAAATTCAGGGGGACCACTTAAATTCATTGAGAGGTTTTCCTTATATATAACTAGTGCATAGAATGACTATCATAAGTTCTCAAAATCAAATAGTTCTCAAATGAATATCTCCTATAAGGGTTAGGTTAAATTGAGAACCATTTGATTAACCTAGTAGCTAGTGGACTAAATTAAATTTGATGATATAAAGATCAAGAATTGTCAAATAAAACAAATAGTAAATACTTTGACAAATTTTCAAGAAATAAACAATAGTTTTAGGAGAAAAAGTAGTCATACAAAGTTTACAATGAGAAGGGGAGAGTTAAAAGATAAAACCAAATTAAGCACTAACGCATTTTTTTAAATTATTTTCAACTATTTTTATTTTTAATTTGAAAACACGTGATAATTGTTTATTGACAAATTCTGTTAGGGGTGATGTTTACTAAACTAGATCAATATAAATCTACTTGTAATTTGTAATGAACCAAGAGGTTGGGAGTTAGGAAGTGATATGATGTGTTTGAGTTCAAATCCTTTATATATTTATCCTAAAAAATCTTGAATTGGTGTTAAAAAGAACTTGAGAAGACCACCTTAGGTGAAGTTAATACGGTTATTACTTTCATAAAAGATTCAATCACACAATGATTTTCATATTAATTATCATTTTATATATTTTTAACAGTTAAATTATTACATCTAACTTTAACTCTTGCAAGATCTAATAAGCGAATAAGCTTTTAATTAAGAAACTATCATTTTACTATCAATTGTTCACTTAGAGACAATTACCACTTATACCTTCTTGCGAAAACCACAAGTCCTATGATCATGCCCTATTGATAACCAAGATCACTAAATACCTTTTATTTCCCTTTATATTTAACAGGCATCCTCAGAGTTTAGGGCAAGAGTTGAAGAACCATGTGCAAAAATGAGTCATGAGGCTGGAAAAGCTTTGAAAGAAATAGCACTCTCAATGAGATCATTCACAAGTCCTTCTAATTGCACCATTCATCTACAAAAATGTAAAGAAGCCATAGATGAAGTGAATACAACACTGAAAGCTTCAATGGAATTGGTAGGAGAGTTTGATGTTCTTGAAATGATACCGATAATCACTATGGCTTCGATACTGATAGAAGTAGTTAAATGTGTGGAAACAATCTTTGTGGTCATTGAAGAACTATCAGAACAAGCTCATTTAAAGAAGTTGTTCAATGATGAAAAACCACAGGTTGTTCATCATGGTGGAGCTGTAGAATCTATGGGTGATGATGTTGATGAAGAAGAAGATAGAGGTTTTGTTAAAGTGATTATACACAAGATTACTTCAGAATCAAGGGAAATTGAGGTGAAAAGATAAGAAAACTAAGAGGAAATAAGTTAATTAGATTGTGCATATATTAAATTTAATGCAATAAACTGATCTTTTTTATGGTATTCTAGTTCTCACACTATCTATTGTCATCTTTCTAAGCTAACACCGGTTTAGACGGCTAGAGGTTGCACCGAAAGGCCATTTGCCTTTTTTAGTTTTTAATTTTAAAATTTTCGAACTTTAAAAGCTAGAAGTCCGTCTACGACGGTCAAATGGTCATCCATAATGCTTTAAAAGTTTAAAAAATTAAAGTTAAAGTTTGAAAAAGTCAGAAGATCGCTTTGTGAACTCCATTCCATTTCATGAACGGACAGACTATCAATTCCCACATTTTGTATTTCTGCAAACAAAGTGTTCTTGTCGTATGACATAAATAACTGATAATGAATATTCCATTTTCTTATAAAGTTATGGATGGCTTTTTGTATTGAAAATAAACAGAGGCCATTTGTTTCGGGATTGGGAAACGAAAACCAAATCTGGTCAATCCTAAACCAGTATCTGTAAGTCTGTAAAGGAGTTAAGAGGTCAATGTTAGGAAAAAAGATTATACAAAAAGCTCATCCACATTAAAACCTCAGGCCCATGTGTCTTGACAAGGGATATTCCATGTGCCCAACCCACTACTATGCCCAAAATTAGAAAAGGGCTATTCCAAGTGCCCAACCCACTACTAAGCCCAAGACTCATAACAATAGTAAACCATATTTGTAGACGAAACATCATCTTTAGTGGTTGTACTAAATGTGAAAATCTCAACTTAATTACGAATTAACAATTTAATTAATTTAAGTTGTAATTTTTTTATAGACTTGTTAACTTTTTTAGATCTGAAACAACAATCTCAAAACTCACATCTATGTCACATGAGTTAGAGGAACCAAAGATAGAGGCTAAATAGAAGGTATTCAGGTTGAGAGGGTTCATAAAGAAAAAGAAACAAAATATACCAAGTAATTTTTAAATTTTATCGGGTGACTAAGATTTAAACTCATAACCTTTTAACTATGGGAATAACTGATCTTGACCTTAACCATTAGTTTAACCCCTTGAGGACAAAGAAACAAAATATCCAACGTTGAATGAAAAACAATCACATAACATGCTTTAAATAATTAGGGTTTTGCAACTTTCATTGTGTAGTAGTGGGTACCCTGAGTTCTCTATTTGAGACTCAAGTTCAATCCCCACTGGCATCATTTTGCAATGGGCATGGTGACTCAATGAAAGAAGACTGTGATCTTTATGATCTCTAGTTCGATCCTGATCGAGGGCGTCCGGGTTTTACCACCAGTGGGCCTTCGGGCGGGTGGGTTTCCCCGAAACTGGAGATAACATGGTGCGCTTAAGGGCTCCGTACGGCTGGGTTGGACCAGCTGGCGGTGACCTTTTGCCATTGGGTCACCCCGTACGAAGTACCTAGCCAATTCAATGTTTGTTGGTCGTTAAAAAAAATAATTAGGGTTTTGCTAGAATGAAAAAGACTAAAATACCCTTATCAAATCCAATGCATCCTGTGTAACCCATTTATCATGCCTAGTCCATTTAAGCAACAACCTAGTAGCACCAGAAACTTGTTACCAGCCCACACGCCAACTTGAAGTCCCATCCAATTATTCCAAAAATCCAATCTAGCTAGTAACCTAATTGACAACCCCCCAAAATAATAAAAAAGTAAATAAATAACAAAACTATTTAACTAATAATTTGAATTGATAGACCACATTCCTTCAACGTCCCCCTCAATTCAAATGGTCAAAAATGTCAAACATACGGAGTTTCATTGACTCTCAATTCATTTAAAAAAATAGTAGCAAGTTGTTGTCTTAAACCTTTAGTGACACCTAAAAAAAAATTTCTCTTAAAAAGGGTAAAGTTTTTCAAAATGCATTGTCCGCTTGTGAGAAACAAACTAATTAGCAATTAAAATGACAGCATTGTTGTTGGACAAAAAATTAACCGGTAAAAATTGACTAACTTTAAATTCCTTAAAAAATTTCATAACCCAAATACCATCACAAACAGCATGATGTAATGCTAGATACTCCAGTAAAACAAGACATTATCTGTTGCCTTTTCTTTTCCACAAGACCATCAAATTAAGAACTTCCAAAAAAAAACATGCGTGAATTGACTTAATTTTTTCAAGTTCAAAATGAAATAAATCAACCTGTCAATTAGCCTTTGATACCTGTAATATTTTCAAGTTCAAAATTAATCATCTTATTTTTTTTTAACGACAATTTTTATTTCACCAATATCAGCAATAGTGTATTTATAAGGATTTAAACATATATCAGATTTTTCAGAATAAAACCTTTAGTGAGAGACATATAAACTTCTTGAAGACCTATATAGAAACACATTATTAAGGTTTAATAGATTAAGTACCAAGTTTCTTTTTAGTGCTAGGCTGATCGATCAAACACTTGAGAATAACTATTTTAGTAACTAGAAAAAATGTTTCATCAAAACCAACTCTTTCATGTTAACTATAACTTGAGCTACTAACCTAGCCTTGCTATATCTCACCATTACACTTAGATTTAATTATATACACATTTACACGTACTCTATAGGTTTTCTATTGTTTGGCATACCGGTTATAATTCAAGTCAACACCTTATTTTCTTTAGTTAGTTACAGTGAATACTAAATACTAAATAGTAACCTATGTCTCTTCATCTTTAATTGATACTTTGACACTGATCAACAACCCACTAGCATATCTGATGCATCTTCTCTTCAAGGTTACTGAATAAATCAACCACTTAGATGTTTGGGTTGGCGATCGTGTATTATGCAATTTATTTCCTTGCTTATTTGCTTTATCTTTGAATATGGATGGTTTGGTTTTCAATTATCGAGATAACACAAATTGACTTTGAAACGAGATGGTGTCGATTTGGTCCCAAAGAGTTACAATCTCCCAAAAAGTTACAATCTACATACACATGTTATTCCAAAATCTAAGATAAATTGAAATCATGCTAGAGCCTAGAAGTTGGCTTATCTTAAAGTCTCTTTGACAAGTGATAACCCATGCACTGGTCAGCTTAAGGGAAACCTAGTACCATATATATATATATATATAGGGTTAGGTTCAAATGAGAACTTTTTCTTTTGCAAACTTTTAAGAACCATTCTGAGCCACTAATTTTCAGGGGGGAGAATTCAAATTCATGGGGGGATTTCCTTATATATAATTTGTGGCTGAGAATGGTTCTCAAAAGTTCTCAAAACCATTTGGTTCTCAAATGATCCTCCCCCTATATATATATATATATATATATATATATATATATATATATAGGGTTAGGTTCAAATGAGAACTTTTTATTTTGAGAACTTTTGAGAACTAAATCTCAACCACACATTTCAGGGGGAACCACTACAATTCATGGGAGGGGGGATACATGTAAATAAACTTGTGGCTCAAATTAGTTCTTTTTAGTTCTCAAACTCAATTGGTTCTCAAATGATCCTCTCCCTATATATATATATATATATATATATATATATATATATATATAGGGTGAGGTTCATTGTAGACACTTTCGCATTTGAAATAGCTCTTTTTCACATGTGAAAGTTTCTAATTAATGAGAAAAAAGAAAAAAAGAAAAAAGAAAATTAATCACAACCATTAGATCAAGAGATCTAATGGTGAAAAAGGGTGTCTACCTGTCTACACTTATGGGGGTGTCTACGTGTACAATGAACTTTTCACTATATATATATATATATATATATATATATATATATATATATATATATATATATATATATATATATAGGGTTAGGTTCAAATGAGAACTTTTTGTTTTGAAAACTTTTGAGAACTAAATCTCAACCACAAATTTCAGGGGGGACCACTATATATATATATATAGGGAGAAGATCATTTGAGAACCAATTTGATTTGAGAACTAAAAAGAACTAATTTGAGCCACAAGTTTATTACATGTATCCCCCCTCCCATGAATTGTAGTGCCCCCCCCCCCCCCCCCTGAAATTTGTGGTTGAGATTTAGTTCTCAAAAGTTCTCAAAATAAAAAGTTTTCATTTGAACCTAACCCTATATATATATATATATATATATACATATATATATATAGGGAGAGGATCATTTGAGAACCAATTGGGTTTGAGAACTAAAAAGAACTAATCTCAGCCACTAGTTTATATATATGGAAACCCCCCCCCCCCCATGAATTATAGTGGTCCCCACCTGAAATTAGTGGTTGAGATTTAGTTACCAAAAGTTCTCAAAATAAAAAGTTCTCATTTGAACCTAACCCTATATATATATATATATAGGGTGAGGTTCATTGTAGACACCCCATAAGGGTAGACATGTAGACACCATATTTAACATGTGAAATTACTTTATTTCACATGTGTTTTTAATGTGAAATTTTCTGAACAATGAGAAAAAGGAAAAAAAAGAAAAAAGAAATTAATCATAACCATTAGATCAAGAGATCTAATGGTGAAAAAATGTGCTACCTGTCTACAGTTATTGAGGTATCTACAACGAACTTTTCACTATATATATATATATATATATATATAGGGAGATGATCATTTGAGAACTAATTGGTTGAGAGAACTTTTGAGAACCATTTTAAGCCACTAGTTATATTTACATATACCCCCTCCCATGAATTATAGTGGTCCCCAACTGAAATTAGTGGTGGAGATTTAGTTCTCAAAAGTTCTCAAAACAAAAAGTTCTCATTTGAACCTAACCCTATATATATATAACCTTGGTTATAAAATATTTTTTTTAAAATGTCTAACCCTATATATATATAACCTTGGTTATATATACAGTACCCTGTTACATATGTAACCTTGCTTATAAAATATTTTTTTTAAAAATTTTCTAGGCGTTTTTTTTATTTTTTTTCATAAAGGGGTTTTTTAACTTAGAGAATCACCATAAAATAAATCGGAACAAAAATCAAATTTTTTAGCTTGGTTTTCACGGTTTTCCAAACTCGGAGAGGTTTTCATTATATCTCTCCCATATATATATATATATATATGGGAGAGATATATATATATAATGATAAAAGGGAAATCACCTTGAGTTAGAAAAACCATGTAAACCAATTTCTAGCCCTTGATTCAACCCATCCAATGGTTGTGATTTTTTCATCATTTTCTTTTAATTTAATTGTTCAATTATTTTGTCTTTACAAAAAAAGGGTAATATAGGCAAATCAATTTTTTTGGATGTGTACTTTTCCTGGATAACATCATATCACTATCTCTTTTCAATAAATCTCCATATCCAACCATCCATAATCAAACATGATTTAAAAAACCCATTACCATCCATTCATTTTCCCCATCTCTCATCCAGATCTAAGAACCACAATCGCCACCAACCACCTCCCCCATCACCTACCACATCCGCCACACCTACCACTAGGCGTGTTCAGATTTCGAATCCGATTCAAAGAACTCGGAATTCGGTTCGATTCAATTCGAAAATGAGCAGTTCGGAATTCGGTTCGAAATTTCAAATTCGATTCGATTCGACGTCTAATATCGAATTTCGAATCGAATTAGAATTTGAGATTTTCAATTCGATTCAAATTCGAAATTCGAACTAACAGTAATTATATATATTATATATATATATATATATATATATATATTCATATATAAATATAATTATTCATAAAAATATTTTGAATTAGTTTAACTTATTATAATTCACGTCATATTTTAAAAGTTTTAAAAATTTTAAATCTTTAAAATATACCTTGAGAGTTGAGACGTTTCCTTCATATTCACGATTCTATTTCCCTGGAAAATTTTAAAGTTTAAATCTTTTGAATGTTTATTAGTTTATACTTATATAGATTTGTATTTTTTACTATAATAATTTAAGTTTTTATTAGTTTCGAAAAAAAATTAAAACATGTTTTTTTTGTTCGATTTAAAATGAGTTTATTCGGATTTGATTCGTATTCGATTCGAATTCGAAATCAGAATACGAATCGAATCGAATTTCAAATTGGATTTTCTATTTCAAATTCGAATTCGATTCGATTCAATGAATCTATTTCGAATTCGAATCGAATTTCGAATTCGAATCGAATTTCGAATCCAGGTTTTAAAAACTAAAATTCGAATAATTCAATCTAACTTACTCGAGTATTTGAAATTCGATTCATTGAACACCCCTACCTACCACCATCACCCGGCATCACGACCTTCATTTACTATCTCGACCCGTATTTTTGTCCTCGGATCTGGAGCATTCACATGGTACTCTTGACATAGAAAAGAGAATTGAGAAAAAAATGGAAGAGTTTGAATGTAAAGAGAATGAGGTGTTTGAAAATATTACAGAGGTAATTTATTCCAAGTGTGTTTACAACATGTTCTTAAATACTTGAAAAAGTAGAAATATGCAAATTGCTAAAATGGGTTTTGTTGTAGAATATATATAGTAAGAATTCGAGTGGGTTTTTTAAGAATTCTAGTGGGTTTTTTATCGGTTTTTTATCGGTTTTCTTATCATGGGTCCTTTTCCTGAGTTTTTTTTGTTTCTAAGAATAAAATCATGGGTTTTTTTAGATTTAAGGAAATTATGGTGATAAGAATACCCTTTTATTTATTTTTGTGTATATTCATGTTTAATTGCCTAATTTATTGTTCTTGATCGAATTGATTCATAAATTAGTTTGTTGCTCTTGATCGAAAGGATTCGTAGTTGCCTAATTTAGTGCTCTTGTTTTGGTTTATATTAATAAAATTATGGTGATAAAATTACATGTTACGTATGTTACAAATAGTTACATATGTTACAAGTTGTTACATGTGCATGTGTAACGTTTATGTATATGAATTGTTTGTATATATGTAATATCTATATCTATTGGTACACATGTTATATCTAGTGTTACATTTGTAACATCTTACGTATGTAATTAGTTTATTGCTCGTGATCGAATGGATTCGTAGTTGTCTAATTTAGTGCTCTTATTTTGGTTAATATTAATAAAATTATGGTGATAAGAATAAATGTTACGTATGTTACAATTAGTTACATATGTTACAAGTTGTTACATGTGACTTTTAACAATCGTAATTTTTTGTATATAACACTTTGATTTGTATTGAAAACACACATGTAACTTTTAACATTCACATTCGTACGAGCCTTTATCTTTTTTTCAGTTTATTTATAAATACTTGTTAAATGTGTGTATCAGGTTATTTGCTAAATTAATGCTAAGAATGATAAATACTTGATAAATACGTACGTAATTATATTTTTGTAACATGCATGTTACATATGTAATTTTACACACATATCATGTTATATGTTACATGTTACATATGTTACAAGTTGCTACATGTTACATTTGTTACAAATTATTGCTAAGATGATAAACACAAACTGATTTATTTTGTTACATATGCAAAATTATAATGTTACATAAACATGCGTAACATGCAAATGTAAACATGCGTAACATGCAAATGTAAACATGCGTAACATGCAAATGTTACATATGAAATTTTACAAAAATATCTTGTTATATGTTACATTTACATATGTTACAAGTTGTTACATGTCACATTTGTTACAGATTATTGCTAAGATGATAAACACAAACTGATGTATTTTTGGTACATATGTAAAATTCAAATGTTACATACGTATACCAACTGATTAACTTGTTCTCTGTGCATATCAAATGATTATTTGTGTCAAAGATGTAGATGATTATCAACAACCGAAGACTAGTTAGCTTTTATATTTTTTCTGTTAGGTTGTTATATATTTTTTTTGTCGACTTGTTATATTGTTTAATCATTTTTAAAATTTTATAGTTCGTAGGAATCCTTTTTGTAACGTTTATTATTGATTGTAATTTTTTCTTTATAAATTAATAAAATATTATTGTCATTTTTATTACACATAACCTGATGATTTTACATACGTAACACATTGTTTTTACATATGTAATAATTCACGTGTTGGGAATTGAATGGGTTGAATGGACCATTATGCCCTTATAAGCATCTACAAATTGGAGTGATGTGGTTCAATTTTAGCCTTTCATTTTGGTTTTCATGGTTTTTCCAACTCAAATGGGTTTTCAATATATCCATCCCCTATATAACCAAACTATATATATATATACATCTTTAATCCTAATAAAGCATTAAAATTGGTGTCACATGTCTCATTTCTAGGAGGTCCACATTAGCATTGTCACATGTCAAAACCACATTCAAGTATCAATAAATTAGATTATCAATTAAGTATAATTACCAATTTTGTCAAAACTAAATTTTCATTTTAAAAAAAAATGACAAACTTAATGTGAGTTTGATAAATCAATAATATGATTATTTTAAAAAACTAATCAACAATTTGTTAAACATAATAAATTTGATTATTTGAACCGTTTTTTCTTTTTCTTTGTATATATATATAATATTATGAACCCAGTCCGTGTAATACACGGGTTAGGAACCTAGTATATATATATATATATATATATATATATATATATATATAGAGGAAAAAGATCATTGGAAAACCTGGAAAACCTTTTTCAACCAATCACACATTATTTCTTTCTTTTTTAATTTTTCTTTTATTTAAAGGGGCAATATGGTAACATGACATAATCTATTTTAGTAAACTATATTTAATAAATGTTTAAATTAATTTTCTCTCTTCCAACTCCTCTTTCTTAAAATCTCATCTCTCTCCTTTAATTTTAAATTTCCAGGCCAAATTAAAAAAACAAACCTGATTTACAAATGAAAAAAATCGTTGATCAGCAGTTCATCACCAACACAACGATTGTTACATCGTTGTAACAATAATTTTATGTATTTTTTCAAGAAAATAAAACTATGGTTACATAGGTGTAACCATTCAGAAAGTTACCTAGAAAGAAAGAAGTTGATAGGAGATTACTACTTACATTTATCTAATAACTATCATATGCGTAATCACGTGAAACATTTTTATAACGTTCTAGAAAGAAAATATATGGTGTCACATTCGTGTACCATCAATTAAAAACATGTGAAATAAAAGTGTTACATACGTTTAATAACTACTTACATTTATGTAATAACTAACATATGTGTAATCACGTGAAATAATTTCATAACGTTGTAGAAAGAAAATACATGGTGTTACATTTATGTAACATCAACTAAAAACGTGTGAAATAAAAGTGTTACATACGTGTAATCAGATCTAGAAACAATAGAACCACGAACACAATTTACAAACTTTTCTGAATGGTTACACCTATGTAACCATCGTTTATTTTCTTGAAAAAAAAACCTAAAATTATTGTTACAACGATGTAACAATCGTTACACTGGTGATGAACTAATGATCAACTATTTTTTTCTTTTGTAAATTAGGTTTTTTTTTTAATTTGGCTTGAAAATTTGAAATTAAATGAGAGAGAGTTTAGGAAAGAGGAGATGGGAGAGAGAAAATTGATTTAAACATTTATTAATAAAAATATGGTTTGTCTATTATGCCCTTGGTGCATTAAATAAATTTAAAATTATTTCCAAAAATGACACATTCATTTTTAACCATAGATTAACTAATCAATGGTGTAAGATGGGTTTTTTAGGTTTTCTAAAAAGATAAGGTTTTCCATTGAACCTTACACTATATATATATATATATATATATATATATATATATATATATATATATATATATATATATGGGGGAGGATCATTTGAGAACCAAATGGTTGTGAGAACTTTTAAGAACCATTCTGAGCCACAAGTTATATATTAGGAAATTCCCCCATGAATTTGAATGCTCCCCCCTTGAAAATTAGTGGCTCAGAATAGTTCTTAAAACTTATATATATATATATAAGTTTATGAGCTTAATTTGTCCATTACTTGGAATAACCAAAACCAATATTCGAGACTGATCGAGTCTAACATGGTTTGAGCTACCTAGCAACTGCATTATCATCCCTACCAATTAATTAAAGAATTCAATGATGTAGAAATATATATAGATGTGATGGACAAAAGAGTAAGTTCATTATAATTGTAAAGTGCTATGTAATAGTTAAAAGATAGATAGATGACCGATAGACCGGCCGGGTTTGCCATAAACATGTAGGATACCACATTTCGTGCGTTGATCGAATGGAGCATTGGCATGTTACTTGTTTAATCATTACGCTCAAAACTCTTATGTCTCCATTAATGCTTCCAAAAGCCAGAAGCAATCAATCGGAGAACTTTAATTTTGAAAATATCGATCACACTTTTGGAACTCTAATTCAACAATTAAAAAGTTTTCTTTTATTATATATAATAATCAATAATGGATGTAGATATTTTCACTCCGAACAAATAAATAATGGTAAAGAAACATCATTTTATGTAAAGCGTTCAAATTAGCGTACAAGTGTAGTTACATAACATTCAGCATGCAGTAAGAAGATGGGTGTGAAAATATAAATAAAAATAAAAGTGTAAACTTGGAAAAACTTAAGAAAATAACTATATATACTTTTGGTTTTTGTTATAGCTTGTTATAAAATTAAATGACCATGTGTGTAAATGTCTTCTCTTCTCCAGACTCGGTAAGAATAATTACATAATAAGGTCGTCAAGACCGTAAATGGTGACACTATTAGAAAAGGGTCTTTCTTGACGCGCGAACGATGACGCACGCTAATTTATGACGTGCAAAAACGCGTGTCATTAAAAATCTGTCGTGATTTGAAAAATTCTAAGGATTGTTGACACGCATTTTCGTGCGTCATAAAATTTGTGTCGTATAATAATAAAAAACACGGAGTACACTTAAAAATATGCGGGTCAAGAAGTTTCTGTCGTTTTATAATTTTTTTTCCCGCTAGCTAATTTTTTGCCCTAAAATTTACTCCAAAATTTTCCCAAAATTCACTACTCCCGCTCCTCCCATTCCAAACCTCAGCGGCGATTAAAGGCAGGAAAATTCACTCCCGCTCCTCCAAAACGTCCTTCCCTCGTCGGTTCCTCCACCCTCAAAGATTCCGAAATCACCGGCTACAAAGATTCTAACAAATTAGGGTTAAAAATTAGATCCGTATGGGTTGGGGATGGGCGATTTACGAGGGAATGGTGGTGCTTGCTTCTCTATTGCTTCTTACGAGGCTGCAGGCCTTTGGGTTTTGAATCGAAGACTCTTTTACATTTCGACTCACAGTTCGATTTGCTCCTTCAAATCGGAGAGACGAAGCATTACCAGATCTTCTCTTTCCCACTGATTCAAAACCCTAGAGTTCCAGATCCCGATACGGTAAAAAATCCATTTACGACTTTGAATTCTATCTTCCATCGCAAATCTTCTAATTCAATTAGGCGATTATAAACCACTGTATTATTCGCCTCTTTTGAAATGGCGGGTGGGGCGGTGAACACAGATAAATTCGAGCTATACTTCAAAAGAGCAGATTTAGATCAAGATGGACGCGTTAGTGGCTCCGAAGCCGTTTCATTCTTTTAAGCCTCTGGTCTGCCTAAGCCAGTTCTCGCTCAGGTAACTGATATCAACCAATTCTGATTTACTAATTTTATGTTTGATTTCCTTAATCTGTCGATCAGATTTTGCAATAATGATGATTTGTATTTAGAAATTTATTAACTTCAGGTCAGATTCACTATGTTACATATCAGAATGCACATATCTCAAATGTGAACTTGTATGAGTTGTATTTAGTTATAGGTAACTGCTTAGATGTTTTTGGTTGTCTGATTTAAAAGTGAGTATGTGATGCTAAATAGTTAGATTAACATGATCAACTGTACAATGTGTGGTGCAACTGATAGTATTTGTATATGCTTTTACTACTTGAATGTGTTACTATGAGGGACAAAAGAGTAATGCCATGGTTAGATCTAGACGTCTTTTTCTTTTCGTGTGTGTGTATGTATAATATATTTATACATATATATTGATACTAAATGTCTTAATTTCTATTTATATGCGGATTCATACAATACAGCAGGGTGAATACAGTATATTGAGGCATTATATCACCATTAGTCCTGATTGCTTTTATTAAAAAAGTTTATAATTTAATGTTGATGCTTAACCGTCCTAATTTGGTTATTTCCCTATTCCATAAGATACCACGTTCACACTTTTGAATCTCAGGTGAGTGAATCTTTTTATTAGGAAATTTGGTTAAGGTTTTAATATGTTGTGAATTTTGAATTTTTGTTCTTGAATTGCTCATGAGGTTAAAGACTGTTTTTTCCTCTATATACAAAAAATATATTGCGGGCAATTGCTCTTGGAACTCTATAACTGTCCTTTAAATGTAATATACACCAGCTGGTGTTGCATTTCACATGGCTATAAAATCTTTTGGGTTATTTTGCAGGACCATTCAAGTTATTGGTCATGTAGCTTCAGTTGGTTTCAATCATTATTATTTTGTGTGGTATATTCTATGTGCCTTTACTATATTGTTGGTTTCAATCATTATACTGTGTGCTAATGTAAATGTTTGACACTGGTGACAGCGCCTAGATCAGTCTTAATGACAAACTAGGCACGACGACCTACGCAGATCGCGGTTTACCCTTTAACTAGTTGTTAATTATTTGATACAACATTATTATTTACTTAGTTTTTTTCAAAGTAGGTTCCTGAGGAGTCGCAGCTAGTCTTCCGAGCCCCTGCATCATCTTTAGAGGGCTGTTGTTTTATTAATAATGATGAGTTCTTATCAGGCTTAGATGATGGTAGTATTAAGCACTAGAGTGTATTGCGGAAAAAAACCCCTTCATATTATAAAAAATGCACACCCTTCATTGACCCCAATTAATACAGATGAACAGATGCTAATGTTAAAACTTTTTCAGATATGCAAAAACTTTCTGGTCTTCTTACATAAACTATTTTTTATTATAATAATCTAAACACTTAGGATTGAATTCAGCAACAATACAAGCTGTTTTTTAACATGATTACCAACCGTTTGTAAAGATATTGTTTTTTTGTTATCTTTTTAAATTTAAATTTATTTCTGTGTATTTTTGTATCTAAATGTTATTTCCACGCAGATCCTTCCAAGTTGCGGCTTACAAAAGAAACATCTTTTGTGAAAGATCATGCCACTAAATTGATCGAGTTGAAAGTATTCTTCTACATTGTAAGGAGGAAATCAAGGAAGAAAGTAAAAAATAGAGCATTTCACTGGGTCTATTATCTAGTTTTGATGAATTAAATTATTTAAGTAGAATTATATGTGTTCGTTTAATAATTTCAAGGATGAATAATTTGTTCTTTGATCATTCTCGATGTTATACAAGACTTTTCATTTAATAGCTTATGGTGTCACTAGACAACATGAGGCATATGTATGAATTTTTTCTTTCAATAATTTCATATATATATTTAATGTTTCTTAGCAACTTTAGATATCAAGACTTTTCTGAGTTGGTTTATGGGGCAATGCTAGTTGCAGATTTGCAGAAGGCAGCGGAAAAGGGGTTTGAAATTGCTTTGTCGGACCGGATGCAACACATTCTCCAGTTGCAGATTTGATGAAGGATGATTCTTGTAAGTCCCCTGCACATGTGATTTCTGATGCAGGCACGTCCAAATCTGTTCCTGTTTGCCAGAGAATTTTTGGTAGCCGGAGCTGGTATCCTAATATTGAGTGTTGTGTAGATAGAATTCGAATTCGAATTGTCAGCAAAGATCTTCTTCATGAGCTAGCTTCCTCATCCTTAGAATCAGGTCAGGTTTTCCTTTTTTGCATCTTCTTGGTTTTACTATATTTTGTTCACTTTTTTACCATGGTAAGAAAATATCAGATATTGTCTCATTAAAGAAATATGCTGTGAAAAATGTTCTTTCTTTGTTGCTGGCCGAAATTTTGCTTCTTAATATTCAGGTTTCATGTTCTTTAGGTGTAAATTTTGTGTTTTTGTATTAAGATTCATAATCACCTTCTGATTCTTTGCTTTAGTCAGCAAATTAGTGTACTCAAGGTAAAAAAATGAAATGCTTTGTGATTAAACTAAGTGTTTAGTTAAAGTTTGCAACATGAAATCTGAGTTGATGAAGCGGTGTAAAGTGCATGAATCAGTTACTAAATATGTAAATATATATGTGTTTGCCTTGTTTGAACCTAGTAGTGGATGTAGAAACTTTCAAGGTACATGTACTAAACATACTAGAACCAAAAGAAACTTAAATGAAAACTCATCCAAGTGTTCTAGAATCTTTTCTTAGAGGATACCAGATTGCTTGAGGTTTCTACTATTTGTATTTAGAGTTTTGTTGTGCATATTAGCAACTTAAGTAGCATGGATGTATTTTTTGCCATAAAACTTTCTCCCACATCTTCTCTACACTTAAGTAGCATGGATTTATTTAGAATTTTGCAGCTATCACTTGCTATATTAATTATTTTTTTAGGCATGCATTACACTTTGCATATTTTCTTTACCTTTTGTTAGAGGAAGTAATTTTGTTAACCAAATGAAGTAATTTTGTTAACCAAAGTTTGGTTCCTGGATATGTTTGGGTTATGTTTAAAAAATTTCAATTTGAATAAGTATTAAGTTATAACATGTGGAGGTGGGTGTAGGAGTTATTAAATTCTGGGGACAAGGATCGGAAAGCACAAGGAGGAAGGAGTTATTAGGTGCACAAGGATCAGAAAACACCTGTTATTCTTCTATTATATTTCTTCTTCCATCATCCATTTAGTTAGTTGATAAATGTAATTAGTAGCATATGAATCCATTTGTAAACTCATTGTAACTCTGTAATGTTGTTATATTATGAAATACATTATTTTGCTATAAGTGTATTTTTATTTTGTATTATTAAGTTAATTGCCATTTAAAGTGGAAATTAGTGATTCTATTAAAAAAAATTGAAATTTTATTTAAATCCATGACGCGCAAAAATGCGTGTCATTTCCCTTTATGGCGGGGGCTTCCTTGACGCGCAATTTATGACACGCATTGCGCGTCATAAAATACGCGTCGTTGTTCGCGTGTCAAGAACTTCTTGACAGGCATTTTGCGCGTTAAGAAGTTTCTTGACCCCGGCTTCCTTAACGCGCATTTGCGTGTCAAGAAGACCCCTTTCTTGGCACGCATTACACGTCAAGAAAGGCCTTTTTTGTAGTAGTGTGACGTGACAAATTATGGTTGGCTCGGTGTATCAACAGTCGTCAAGACCATAGTTGAGTGATTATTTTGATGAAAAAAAGTCAAGGGGTTATTTTGATTACAAGAATTGTCAAAATGACCATTTTTGTCTTTTACCCTTTGTTTAAAGAACTTAAAGTTTAAGGGGGCAAAATGATATTTGTCTATTATACTAGTAAATACAAAAAAGTAACTGAATAAGTAATTAATAATAAAAAATTTAGAGATTTAATTATATAAACAATGTGTAAGTAAATTTTGAAATTCATTTATATTTTATATAGATATAAGTTTTTATTAAATCTTTAATGCATAGTATTTCATAAATTAATTGTCGAAACTTTTTACGAATGTGTATATTAATGCGTTGGCGGGCTCCTTGACGCATCACCCCACTAGTTACATACTAACACATTAGACAACATATGCTGACTTTTTGTTGACTTTTATTGACAGAAAAGGTTTCATATATATAGAATACTTATGAAAAATTTACTGAATAACTATCTGCTCTAACGGTTAGGGCTTAGATAATTTTACATAGTAGTTGGGTTCGAGACCCATGTCCGTCAAGAAAATAGGCTTTCATTTTTAAAGACGTCCGGTCATATGATTTGTGCCACGTTGAGTATACGTGTTAAAGAATTCCCATTTTCCCACCGTCATAACGCCACCGCTGTCACTTTTATAAAATCCTCCGCCTCTTCTCTTCTCCTCCTCGGAATTTTAGCGTCGCCTTCAACTTTCCAGATTCCGCCTGCTTATCCAGGTTAGCTTTTTTAATCTACACTCTATGTTACTGTTCTTTTTTCCGGCTGCTTCTTTAACACAGACTCTACTTAGCTCTCTGGTAATCGACATTGTTTTAGGTTAATTTCCTACGATCCGTAAAAACTGATACTGTATGTTACGTTTTTTTCATTAAAAATTTCTTTGCTTTCCTAAATTGAAGATATGTTTAATAGTCTGTGAAAAATTTTTGTAGATTCGGTTAGATTTTAATGAGCCTGATTTGCGATTTCAATATTTACCCCTTCTTACTTCTGCTGAGGATTTTCTCATGTTCTTCTATTCGATTAACTTCTATTCAATTGTCTTATGTACTTTTGCGTTAAGGCTATATACCTTATAGGTTTTTTCTAACGTGTAATCAATTTTCCTGCTGTTAGGTTCTTCTTATTTGTATGTATATTGCAGGCTGACATTCATCTTAGCTTATGATATTTTTACTTCTTGACCTATAGTTTATGTTATTTGGATTAGGTAATGAATTGGTTCGATATAACTGTTTTAATGCCTTCTATGCTATCACTTTCTTATTTGTATTTTTTTTCCTGGGTTGTGCATCACTGATTACCTACTAGAGTGTTGTTCATCACCCATTAAGTATTAAAGTCGGTATTGCCACTTCCGTCACCCCTATACCCGATCCGATGACTACTCTATACCCTGATAACACTTTGAGCTCTCAAACTATGAGGCGCTTGACAGAATACGTGATGATAACACTTAGGTTACAGGTACATACATATTGAATGCCCAGCCCTATAAGTTTTTTATTTATTTACATTCTTATCTTTAGCCCTTCCCTTTAACTTACTTTGCTGTTTGTGGACTAGCTATATAATTACATAACCCACAAATCATATAACTACATAATAGTTTTACTACTGAAACATTAAAAAGGTTTTACCGCTGTACAATAAAAGCTTTTAAATATAAACAGTAAAGCCTAATAAAATTCATAAAAACCATAACCTTCTGCCTTTCTGTTATACTCACACCTGTAGATTAACTTTCTACTATTCAACCACTCTTTGTCGACCCAACTAATTTACTATTAAACCCTATTCTATATAAACTTAATGTTACTGTTACTATTGAAAGATTTCATCTGCCTGTCTCCGACTAGCTATATAATTACATAACCCACAAATTTCTTAACTTTTTAGTTAACTCATCTACTGGTCACATATACCAAACAAGTAAGGAACTAAAATAAAGGTTAAATAAATAAAGGAACTTACATTTAATAGTAATGGCAGCTTAGATTGTTACACATCTGAATACAAAATGTGAACATAAAAAACAACATAATTGTATCAAGCCAATACAATATTAGACCACAAACCTTCTTACAGCCAATCAAAAACAGCTTAAACAAAATCAACTGTAAAACAGATGTAGCCAAAAAAATATATATATTTTAACCCGCACCCCTGAAAAAACAAAATTCTTACAAAAACTTATACATCTAAAAACAGAGCCTACGCCTTGCGCGGTATTTCTCAGCTGCTGCTTCACCTTAACTTCAAATTCTGCCCCACTTCGTGAAAAGAATTTTTTTTTCAAATATTAACATCTCACAGCCGCTTTAAAATTGTCACTTTTTGATTTAGCATAGTAAGATGCTTCACAAGACCACCTATAAATTTTATACACATTCTATTACTAAAATTTTTTGTACATAGGAAACTTATAAGCCGACCTTATGGTCATAAACAAAAAACATTTCATTTCTGTATGCACTTTCATGTTATTTTGGTACTCTACATTACCATCATTATAAAGGTCATTTATATGTATGTTCTATTAAAGCATCCCCAACCTAATACAAAACTATATTTTACTAATAATATTTCATTATATTACACATATTAGAGGTGACACCATCAGATGCAGCCTATGGAAAGAAATAATACAAGCAACCGACAGGTTCGACCGCACCTTAATAGAAAATGTTGTACATCTAATAATTATTGCAGTCACCTCCGTTAAAGTCACAAAACCATTTGGTTTGCCTCAAAACTTTTACTCCACTTCATATACTGCTTATTCTATCAACTTTAAATACTTACGTTTTGCTTCTACTACACACATCAATATGGATTCATGGATTCAGTTAGGTTCCATCGCAGCGACTTATGTGTAACTTAATTCAGATATCGCTAAATCCTCCGCTCTCCTAAATGAGTAAAGCCACAGTCAAATGTATTATGTCTTTATGTTACACAATTACTAACGCTTTCAAAATAAAGCCAACTTATTCATTTCAGGGTTCAGGGAAGCACATCCTCCTCAATTTCCACAAACCTATATCAATCATATCATCATCAGCAGAGGAAAAAACAATCGCTCATCTTCTTAAACTTCATCGACAAGCCGCATTTGTAAGTAAAAAATCGTTATGTTTCATTAGCATAGGAGGTTCCATGTTATTCTAAAGTTACCATAACTCATACAGTTTCACTTATGTTCAATAACCCCTCAAAAATCTATCTTTATAAATATACATCAATTTCTATTATAAAATTGTACTAAAAAAAACTTTAAACATGCATTATTTAAGTTCGATTTATATTTATATTTATGCCTATCTTCATCTCATAGAATTATCATTACTCACCACACCATTACGTAAAAAAAAATTGCATTTTCCAATCATAATATATTTTTACAGCCACGCTAGGTCTTAGTGGTTATAATGTATTACTCTTCTATCTTACCAGGGCCGTACGTTTCTTTGTGATGCTTTAATTTCGAAATTTATAATAGGAGGACATGGTTTAAAACTTACCGCACCTTTGCAACTTGCAAGCTACCGGCTTACTGGCGAGATAACTCCTGGACATGCCCCGTATACTGGAAGATAGCAACATGCAAATACATGTACTCCGTTTTGAATTAATGACATCCTGTAAATCTATAACTCCTTTTAACATTTCTGTTTTTAGGTACCATATCATTTCAGATTCTATAGGCACTACTGATGCAATAATCTACAACAATATTGGTCACATGCTACTTACCTCCCCCTGTTCTAAATTAGTTACTACAGAAAATACAGTTGAAAATATCGTTGATCCTAAAATCTGACCTGCAACAATACTACAAACAACAACAATACTACAAACAATGGGAAAAGTTTTCCGCTTCCATCTAAAGGTTCAATTGTACACAAAAGTTGGACTCACAGGTTTTAATATAAATCGAGCTGAACATATAGGTGACCCCTCAGCTCCAGCACCAACATAGACTCACTCTGCAACACCACTAACAAGTCCTGCTACCTCTCTACCACCACGGACTCCAATACCAACAAGGCAACCACAATGTCAAACAGCAACAACTGGAGTCAAAAGATCTCTCCTCACAGAGATAGGTTCGCTTCCTACTTGATCTCTACCCGGTGCACAATTTTAATTACAAAGCACCACCTCACACATTTTACAAAAAAAATTATGACCCACCTATTAAAAACATTAGACAAACAAGGATCAAATAAAAAAACAAACACTCATTGTTTACTACAAAAGTTTAGTATTCAACATGTTGTTTCTCTATTTTTTTCAGGGACTTCTTCATATAATGACCCGCCGCATGCTTAGACAGCCCTACTTCCTCCCCGGCACCCGCTTTTAGATGTTTTGTAGACATTATATTACAATGTTTCGAATATTATATGTGTATATACAACCTCCCAAATTTCCTATATAATATATGGGTGCTAACTTCTCTGCACATCTCAAAACTTTGAATACACAACCGCTGCAACGCGCGGTTGATTCCTCGTATAATACATTTAAGAGTGGTGAAATTTCTTTTTATATTAATTTTTAAGAGTTTAAGAAGGTAAAGCTATTAACCACTAGGACTTGTCCTAGTGGTATAGGCGATGATGGGATGACTCGTAACCATATGGTCACGAGTTTGAGTCTTTGAGCTAACAGGTTTTCCATCCGGCCGTTTGCGGATGTGGTTTTTCCTGGAACTGGATGACTGATGGGCTTGGGCGCCAATGGCGGCCTTTTGCCATTGGGCTTCCCGATTTAAGTTCAGGTCTTGTTTAGTTGGTCGTTCAAAAAAAAAGAAGGTAAAGCTATTCATAGAAATTACATAATTACATAATTAAATACAATAAAAATAACTGAATAACAATTAATATCTAATTACACAAACAATTAATTTTGTTTAACTAAATTCTCTTATTTTATATAATTTCATATTTAATTTATTTCATTTAACATTAATATATATAATATTTTAACAATTAATTGCTCAAACTCTTTAGCGTATTGTGTTCTCCGTTATATCATGCCGACACCTTGCCAATTATTCTACATATATCTTGGAGAAAATATTAAATAATTAAACTTTTTCTTGACAATAACATATGTAATTAACAATATTACGTGCATTCGTTATTCACCTCGTGAATTTGTGTTAAAGACTAAATTAATATTTAATTAGTTTATTCAAAAGAAACACACATTGAATCATCATGAAAGTGAAGGATATTATTGCAACAGATTAACTAATATATTGCATATCGATCTATTCAAGAATCTGGAAATTGTCCATACTTTGTGAGGCATTAAACCTCCCAAACTCAAACATGCAAAGTAATCCAATGTCTTAATAGATGTAGAAAGCAGCCATGAAAGCAATCTTAGTATTTTTAATGGACAAAAACAGAAAGCAGAAAACCACATAGCATCCAGTTCTGCCAATTTAATTATGTTCAAATTGCATTTGAATTAATTAATTATTTAAAAGTATATAATATCTTGATGAATGCCTCATCCTACTTTATGATTAGATATTTTTTTCTTTTCTTTTTAGTATTTTCTTTTTGTTTTTGTTATCTTAATCAACAACGTTAGTGCTACCTTATCGTTTCACTATTCATATATTAATAATCTTTTGAGGTGACAGTGCATTTGCTTTTGAGAGAATGATAGACATAGATGGTGACCGTCGCTTAGTTTATGCCTAACACACAACTCACTCTAATAATTAAACATACATACATATATATCTATATATATATATATATATTTGTGTACGTGTGTAATATGTGAATCCATCAACATAATGTTTCGAACCCAAGACTTGTCTTATATATATCGGTTGTATGATCAAGAATGCAAGATATTTGAGGTTTAATTTATAGAACAAATAAGTTATCTCACCCATACGACTAGTATTTCGAGCTGTAACAGTAATATTAGGGTCAACTCGGAGTGGTGGCCTGGCGGGAGCCGACACGTTAGTTCTTAATGAGTGTCAATAGTTACGGACTGAAATCATTACAAGTTATGCGATTTGTCTCACATATATTGTATGAGCAACAGATGTGAGTTTATATACCCAATAAGTCATTTCGTCTATAAAAATATATAGTCTTTTAAGGTTGAGTTTTTAACTCGATGTATTATGCTGGCAAATTGACATTATAAGTGGGCGACCTAAAACACAACATGATTTTAAATGCATCTAGAGATCTTTTCTTTAATACGAACACCATTCTTCAATCTGATAACATAAATACATCAATATATCAATCCGAGATGATTAATACCCCTGGTTAGATTACTTAGATAGATAAAAGAAACGTAAATCGTTCATTCGTCTAGTTCCGTTGGTGATCTCTTAGCCATATATAGTTTCAATATGACCCGTTTAAAATGGATTTTAATACTTGGACCTTGGGGCCATTCTGACCATGCCATAAATCAGAGATATTATATCATGCTTACCTAACAACCAATTATAATATTTGATCTGTATGGATGTAGAGAGGCCACGTTCTTTTTGTAAACCTCTAGTCCTCTACGCGTGTTGTATTTTTTTTTCCTCTGCAAACCGGCCTTCTTATTACAAAGTTAGATTTTTTATTCATCTTCTAGAAATTCTTCCGAAACCGGCCACCGGATGGTGAATAGTGTTCAAGCAACCTTTGGTAATTCATTTTCATGCATGTCATGTAAAATAGACACCTTTAGTCTCGTCATAAGCAGGAGGATGTGTTTTCACTGAGCACCTTGCGACGAAACTAATGATGTATGTTTTGCAGCATAATCGAGAAGGGAATTGCCAAAGGTTGCCTGAACATCATCTCTGATCGATTAAGGACCGAAGCTCATTCACCATCCGGTGGCTATTCCTTGTTTTAACAACTATGTATTATGGTATAATGGCTCAACCTTGAGGACTAGAGGATACTATAAAGGATTTGATTTCCAAACTGAATAATTCATTCATTAAGGCTCCTATATATAGGAGAGGTACTTACACGTATAGACCCTAAGGAAATACAACTAACTAGAATATATTAATTAATACAAGTTTACACAAATGTATATTCTAGTCTATTACACCTCGTAAGCAAAGCAGGAGGAGGTCGAATGCTGAGACTGGATTTGAAATCATCGAACAGGATACGCGGGCAGCCCTTTCGTGATAATATCAGCAATTTTAAATCGAGATGGGACATGCAAAATGCAAACCATGCCTCGTTGAACCTGTTCACGTACAAAATGAATATCCAGCTCTATGTGTTCAGTTCACTGATGTTGAACGAAATTCCCTAATAAATAAATGGCAGTGCTGTTATCACAATAAACTAGAGAGGCACGAGTCAGCGGCTTGTGAAACTCAAGGAGGAGATTCCGAATCCAGCATAGTTCAACAACCACATTCACAACTCCACGATATTAAACATCGGCACTGGAGCTGGAAATGGTGGTTTTTCGTTTAGAAGACCAGGAGACCGTGTTAGTGCCAAAATAAATACGGTATTCAGAGGTAGAATGATGAGTATCCGGACAACCTGCCTAATCGACATCTGTATACGCTAGAAGAGTCGTAGACGATGACCGGCTTAAAGTCAAACCATAGTGCGAAGTCCCTTGTAAATAGCGTATGAGCATACGCTTTAAGGCGTTCCAGTGATCCAACCGAGGGGCATGCATGTGCATACAAACCCGTCAAACATTATAAATAATATTTGGACGAGTGAATGTTAAGTACTGGAGTGCACCTGAGAGACTGCGAAAGAACGTTAGATTATCAAATTCCAGACCAGAATCCTAACCGATGTGTCAACAGATGCAGCCACAGGATTACAGGTTTGCACTGCAGCAAGTTCGATAATGTCACGATCATAGGAGGCCTGATTCAGGAAGAGCTGATCATCAATGCGTGTGACAGAGATACTAAAGAAACAACTGAGAAGGCCTAGATCTTTCATTGAAAACTCCACATAAAGAGTTGTCATAAGGTTATGACGGAGGGCATCCGAAGACGTAGTCTGTATAATGTCATCGACATAGATCAACAAATAAGCGATGTCAGTGCCATGACGGTAGATGAATAGAGAGTTGTCACAACGACTCTGACAAAACCAAGGTAAACCACGAAATCTATGAATTGTTGATACCACGTCCGAAGGGCTTGCTTATGGCCATAAAGCGACTTCTTTAGAAGGCAAACATGATCTGGATAATCACGATGGCAAAATCCCATAGGCTGGTGCATATAAACTATTTAATGGAGAGTCCCATGAAGAAACACACTAGAATCATCCAATTGATGAATGGCCCATGACCGCGAGACTGTAACAGAGAGCACCATGCGGATCGTTGATGGTTGTTTCACCACAGTTGACTCCAATCTGCTGTGTACGACCATCAGAGACTAACCGAGTCTTTATCGCTCCAAGGACCCATCTGATTTAAATTTGTGTTTAAATAACCAAATGCTACAAATCACGTTCATGTAATCCTGACGAGGAACCAATTCCTAAGCCTAATTAATAATAAGGACATTAAACTTGTTAGCCATGGCAGTAGAACATTCGGGAATGGACAAGGCGGCTTTTGGATTCTTGGGTATAGGAACAATAAAGGAGGTGTGAAGATTGAACATTTGTTTTGGTTTTGATATACCCGACATAGATCTAGTGTGCATCTTCTGGGTTTGAGGGAGAAGTGCGCTGGATTACGTGGGGTGGGAAGTGGCTTCAGGATGGTTAGCATGTGTAGGGGGATAACTGGGTACAAAATGTTGTGAGGTGGAAAGGTCGGAGGCCATGTGGTGGTGGTGGTGGGGGGGGGGGTCGACGGGAGGGGGTTAGACCATAGGAGTATGCTGAGGTTGTGCCGTGTGAATGGGATGAAGGGGTGTGCCGGGAGTAGCAATTCGGACAAAATGAGGGGGCTAAGGGAATCAGTTAAGAACCGATCGAAAGAGGGTGAATTCATAGGGGAAGATCGTCTCGTCAAAGGTGACGTGACAAGAGATGATTATGGTGTGTGTGGTTAAATCTAGGCATATAAAACCACGATAACTAGGCGGGTCGCCCAAAAATACGCATGTGGTGGAGCGAGAATTTAGTTTGTGAATGAAGGTGGGGAAAAGAATCGTATAGCAAAGGCATCCAAAAACCTGTAGGTCTTCATAAGTAGGTATACGATGATATCAAAAAGATGTGTGTGTTTTATAGAGAAGAATTATGGCAGGAATGATGTTTAGAATTTAGGTGACCATGGCAAGTGCATGGTGCCAAAAAGAATGAGGGATGGCGCGGATGCTTAGGCAAGAAGTGTGCAAATAATATTGTTTTTAATCGTCAAAATGGGTGAATCAGAGACTTCCTCTAAAACATAGGAATGTACTAATCCTATTTTCCCTCCTCGTTTGCTCTCTCATAACAACTTCCAAGATTGGAAATGTCGTTTCATAAACCATCTGAAATGTGTAGATCATGATTTGTGGAGATCAGTGATTAACGGTCATTTCGAGCTGACACATCTTAAAGGGAAAAAGAGGGTATATTTAAAACACAGGATGAATTTTCTGATGATGACTGGGAAAGAATTAACAAAGATGAAGAAGCATATGCGATTATAACCAGGTCCTTATCTCCAGAAATTGCCCTGATTCAGAAATTTTCAAACTGCTAAAGATCTCTGGAATGCTTTGATCAAGGAATATGCAGAGAAAAAGCAACATGCCTTTGTGGTCGAAGGTGATGATGCTGAAACACCGATATGTTCTAATCCAACATATGCTCGTTTAATTCCTGGTCTTAGACAGATTAAAAAAAAATTAGAAAGAGAACTATTTGATGCAAGATGTGCCACTAGTTCATTTAAGGGTAGATTGGCTAAGAGTGAAGAGAATGTGAAAGCTCAGAAAGAAGACATTAACAAATATCATGAGATAGCTACCCAAAAGTCCATTTTGTATGACCGAGCAAGAAATAAGTGAACTAAAGCGGCAGTTAGATGACCTCCAGCATAAGCATGATGAGTTGTTAGCCAAGTATGATACCAATCAGCTCAGGAATCAATGTATAATGGATGCTGGTAAAACATTGTCTTCTGCTATTATGACTGGACAGGTTGGAATGGATAAATCTGGGTGCGAGACAGAAAAATCTGAGGTTATAAATAGCATTGTTCCTCCACCAGTTCCCAAAGATATAATAGGACTTTTACTTGATGATGATCAAGTTGATAGATGTGGGTCTGGATATAAAGAAGTTGCTCCTCCAGTTGATAATGTCTTAGTAGGAACAACACCAGTGATCTAGGAAGAATTAGGTATGGAGTCAACAACGACTTATGGAAAAGGGCCAGCTAAAGACTCAACTAAACCTAAAAGTGATGCAAGCGGTACAGTTGAAAGGATCGTAGAAGATGTGTCCGATGATTATGCTGAGTGCCAAAAGTACAACAGTTGCTATAACTACAGTTTGGAGGGTGCAGTTTCCAGTTCAAAGGGAGTTATTAAGGTGGCTTGGAATGAGGTGAAAACACTTGTTGAGAAAAAGCTGAATCAATATCCACAAATAGATACTATGTATTTTAAGGTTGTTGATAAAGTGAAACAGGAGAAGGAGATCATGACAACCAGACTCGAGGGGAAGATACTTATGACCTCTGGGTCCATGTTCGATCAAGACAAGAGTATGGATACGAGCTACCCTCATTTACCTCAAAATTTAAAAGTTTAGGGTCATCCATCGATGCATCTACAAGTGGGGTTAAAGTTGAAAGGCCCAAGATCATCATTAAGCCACCACGTGTGATACCTACAGCTACGGTCAAAGATGAAAAGCTTAAGGAAATGGTTGTATCTCCTATCTATTCAAGTGGTTCTTGCAGTTGTACTTGCAGAAATGGTGTTTCCACATCAAATAATACAGGGAGCCTATTTCAAGCCCCATGCAATCATTACATAATTATTTTAATTAATTTAAGTAAAGTAAATTAAATAAAACTATTTTTTAAATGAAAACATAATAAACTAAATAAAAAGTATATTAATTAAAAATAAACTAAAAAAAGTTCACCACATAAATAAAAAGCGTTAACAACTAAATTAGCAAACTAGCGACCATAATACTTCTTGACCTGTTCCCTTAACTTTTCGCTAGAGTTCGTGCCAATTCGTCTTCTAGGAGCGGTTGTTGAAGTTGTTTCAAATCCTTATGCATTTGCCGACGGTTCACAACGCGACTTTGTTCTTTCTGCAAAAGCACTAACTCCATGAGATGCTCGGCGACTTCATCGTCTCTTTCCTTGGTCGAGGTTTCGTTGGTTTGTCGGCTCGATGATAAAACCGCTCGCTTCCCCTTCGAGCTGTCTCGACTGGACGGTTTTGTGGTCTTTACTTCACGGTCATCCTCATCATCGGTGTCTTTCAAACTGATGTTAAACGTCCGACCATCCGACCCTAGAGACTCGGTACCTGCAGAAAACGACGTTTTGGACTTTTTTTGCGCGTCGTTTTATTCTTTTGTCAAATCAGGTTGTGACCTCCACTTGTTACTACCACGAAGTATCGACCAACACTTCATGTATGGAAATGGACCTCTATCACTTTGGTATTCCCACAAAGCGTTTGTTTAAATGTCCTCGTCATTCTCCCTCTTCCAACCATCCCGCATGCAATTGTAAATCGCCCCAAAAGAAAAGCATTTAGCATTGATATCGATCCACTTTCCCAATATGGAGTCCGGACTTCGGTTGATGAACCACAAAATCTCACCGTACTTAGATCAAATTTAGTAGCTCACTAATGAATTTAATTAGCTAATAGTGAAGAATGATAATCAATCGTACGTATTTTATTCAGATCAACGTGTTTGAATTACAGAATACGAATGTGCAAAGAAAACACACAGTTAGTGTCTTTTTCTGAATGAGTCCCACTATTACAATTTAAACATACGTATTTATACTAACAATAAACCGCATCTTTTTTATTTTGAGCAGGTGCATTTGCTCCTGTGGTGCCCGCAACTACATTTGCTTGGTCATGTCTTTGATAAGTATCTTGAGTTGGCTCAACTTGCTCTTTGGATAAACTAATCGGAACTGCTTTTCCAGGTAATACTTACGTCTTGATACACTTGCATATCCAAAATTGACCTATCCTTATTATGTATATTTGTTTACTAGAATAGATTGGCCTTCTACTCTATATATTTCAATCAAATGATCATTGAAAAATAATATCCTTTAGTTTCCTCACATCATCTCCTTGAGATGATACCAATGACCAACCAACGTAATAGTTAAAAATAATTGCCACATCACTCATTCCATTAACTGTTAAATTGACCTATCCTTATTATAAGTAAGAAAGTATAAATTGTTTCACAAAAATTACATTGAGGAGACGATATGCATCTTTTACATGCATCCATTCATTCCATTAACTTTATGCGATACAAAACTACGAAAGCCAAGGTGTAGTGTGCCCGTCCATCCCACATCACTCATTTTTATCTATGCTATATATCCAAATCTGAAGCTCCATGTCGCTTATTCTTCCATCTTATCTTTTTCTTCTGGAACGGTAGTGGTATATTATAAGGTAATTAATCAAACACACTACCCGGTGCTTTCTAAATTAAACCGGCACCACTTATGCTAGTTTTACCGCGATACCTCTTTATCCCGATACTCAAACCGAAGACTACTACTTCTACACTAGTATTAAAAACTCTCACAAAGTAACTTAAAAATAAGCGTTTTTTTAACGACTAAATTTGGGTTGAGATTCTCTCTAGAGGTGGTCACATATCATCGTGTCTTTCCGTTTACTAAAACTCGAACCCACACTAGCACTATTAGATAAAACCTCAAGCAACTTGATAAAAGTTTTCTCAGCTCAGACGCCGAGTTTTGAACCAGTAACTTTCCATTGCTGGTGGTCTCCACTCTCCAGTAGTGGTGAAAAAAAAAAAAAAAAAACCGGTTGACTGGCCGGTTAGGAAAAAAAACCAGACATACCGGTTAGAGTGGAACAAGTTAGGGTTTCAAATCGGCCCGCCGGTTATACATCGGTTCCCCCTTCATGTCCACAAACCGGTTACTAAACCGGTTATTCCCTAATCGGTTGCAAAATTAAAACGATAAAAACCGGTAAAAAATCGGTTAACCGGTTTCTAACTGGAACCGGCGGATACTAACTAGTTACATGTTTTCTTCTCTCAGATCGGTTACAAACCGAACCGGTTACCACCGTAACCGAAACCAATTTCTAACCGAAACCGGTTAGGAAAAAAAATCGGTTTTGCACCTCTACTCTCCGGTACCATTGGAACGGAACCACACCGATAAATATAGTCGTTTTTATAACCTTTTTTATTCTCCATTCATTGCCAGCTGGCCGGGGGTCACTGGGAAGAGATAGATACAAACTCGACACGTGTGCCATAAAGAAAACGACGTCGGGATAAAAACTTAAAGACGCTCCATTTTTACAAGTAGATGGGTGACATACGGCTTATCTCTGATTGGTTGTGTCCTTGACTCTTCGGACGCCACGTGGGACACAGGGACCCACTTTGTTTGCATCGCGTGGATTAAAATCCTACACGGCTTTTCTAGAGAAAGTCAAAAAGTCGTTGTTTATTACAGATTAGGGCGATTGATTGATCGAGTGGGTGTCGGTGGGTCCCACCCTGGCAGGCGAATCTTGCGAAAAAGGAGGGTTTCTCTATCGACTACAGTTGTGGTGTGATTGGGTCCCCTGCTTTTATATCTACAGGCCGACACTTACGATTATTTTCACATAAATTGTGACATCATCGTATCATTCCAAAATTCAAAGTAACTAAATAAAAACTTAACTTCATTTATGCAAAGATAACGATCCGTTTAACAAACGGGTTAGATCGGTTTTCGGTTTTGTATAAGTGTAAACTGAATCGGTAGATAGTTTGGCAATTTATAAGTTATAACAAAACCGAATCGGTTTTCTGTTAACGGTTTTGTATAAACGTAAACCGAACCGGTCCATTCCGGTTTGTGATCCCGGTTCTAAATTCCACGTTCCAAATTGTAAAACGATCAAAACTTTAAAGGTGCGTTTAGTTGTGGAAAACGTTTTCAAGTTTTTCATTTTTATTTTTCTAGAAAATGAAATAGGTTTTCCATCTCTAGAAAACACATGAATTTTTTTGAAAACACGTTCTAAACCAAAAAATGGGTTTTCCATTATCCATCTTTAGATCCACCGACGATTGATGAGCGGTGGAGTTTGAGACTGAGGAATGTTGCGGTGGCGGCACGGCGGAGGTTAACGACGGAGGATCTAGGGTTCACGATGGAGAAGCTGGGGAAGCGGCTGAGTGTTTTTTTAGGGAGAAACCCTACATTTGAACGCTTATGAAATCTGGAAAACTAAAACGGAAAATGGAAAACGAAAAAAAATGTTTTCCAATTTTAATTTAAAAGTTAGAAAACATAGTTTTCTGTTTTCCAGAAATTTTTTTCTGGAAAACTACAATTTGAACGCGTTTTCTGTTTTTCATGTTTTCTTAGAAAACAAAAATGAAAAACAAGATGTTTTCCACAACCAAACGTACCCAATACTATATACAAAGTTTATATTTGCTTGCTTGACACTGAATTTGATACTATGGTTTAGTTTTTTTTTAAAGGGTTGCATTTACTCGATGTTTTTTATTTGTAGGAGCGCTAATAGTAATAGAACAAAAAATATATATAATAAACAATGAAGAATTAAGCTTCTAGCTAGTGCGTGAACAACAAAGTAACAAGAAAAACCAAGGATGTCCTTTTAACAACATCAACTTAAATAGTATACTTTTCAACTACAGATTGTATGTTTAAAAGCATTTACAGCCGATTCTGTATAAATTCCGTGAATGTAAACTCTAAAATTTGATATTTAATTGTGAGTGGTTGTGAGTAAAGAAGAGATAAAAAGTTTGATAAATCTGTATATTTGACAAAAAAATAATCAATTCTCTAAAATTTGAGGTTTGATTGTGATTGAAAAAGAGATTAAAGATAATAATAAGAGTATAAAAATATTATTTAATTGTAGTTGTGATTGAAAGAGAAAGAAAAATAATGATAAAAATATAAATTATAAGGATGAGGATGAAGAATGACTTTGAATGCTCAGTCTCACACGTATGAGTTATACTAGAAAATATTAGATGGGTGTATGCACGATGCTGCGGAGAACACAACAAAGCAACACATATTAGTAAAGCTTTTGAAAAATTAATTAAGAAGTATCATATAGATTTGAAAGTGTAAGAAAAGATTTCTATTAAATTTAGTTATTAATTGTTTATTCAGTTACTTTTTTATACATTTAATCACATAATTATCAAAATAAAATTTATCGCCTTAAATTTTAATTAACTAATATTAAGAAACATAATTTCTATACTCAAATACATTATAATTATACATATTACAATTCACAACATTTTTAGAATATTTTATTATGGTTAGAATATTTTAATGTTTCTTTTATATTATTTTATTCAAGTGTTTATAAATTATTATTTTAAAGATATGTATATTTAAATAATCTAATGTTTTTTTATATATTTAATTAATCAAATAGTTTTTATGTATTTAATTAAATGATATACGATCACTCTAGTGGTTTTCTATGCTCACGTTATCCCAGCGGTAGCTGGTAACCTCTTTTGACCACCAATTTTGTGTGCTTGCGTTATCTCAGCGGTAACCTCCATTGATTACCAATAATTTATATTATGCTTGCATATTACAAATGCAATATTCACGTTGTCAGGGCGGTAACTTTCATTGCAATGGTTTTGTGTGTTCGCATTATCACAACGGTAACCTCAATTTAGATTATTTAACTTTATAACTTTTTTTTTACTTTTTATATTTTCATTTTAGTTGTGTAATATAATTTGGTCATAATTTTACAAGTTATTTTGGTAAATATAATTTGGTCATAATTTTACAAGTTATTTTGGTCGTTCAATGTTTTCTTTTATCGTTTTCCTCCACGCATCCTTAAAGCAATGCAATGGTTTTGTGTGTTTACGTTAACCCCACGTTAACCTCTATTGATCACTAATAATTTATGTTATTGGTGGTGTAACAGTTTAACTATTTTTTCTACCCGTGTTATCCGAATGATTAAAACAACAAGAATATAACTAAACGAGACCACGTTGAGATGAACGAAGTCATGATCTTTTGTGAAGCTCACTCTATGTAAAACAAACAACAAACTAAGATAATAGAACTAAAGCAACAACGTTGCAATTTTGGTAACATCATGACGTCATTCTTGAACACCTCCGCGCAACGCGCGGATGGTTAAAATCTAGTATAATATATTTAGGTGTTAGTCATTAAAAAATTATCAAGATAGTGTCATGAATAATAAGTTGGTTAACAAGGTATCATAAACTTCAAGGATTAACGGGTCAATACTTTATAGATTAGGGGTGTATAATAATAAAAGACTCAAATTTTATTTAAAGGTCTCTCTAGTCCCATGCATCCTATGGTGGCGAAATCTGATATCAAACTGCATTAACTGCAACATGTTTATAAAAAGAGTCAAGTAAAATAATTGGTGAGAATTTATAGGTTTAATGATAACGTTCAAAAGCATGCGTACATGAGTTTTAGAATGAATTGATAAAATAATATAAAGTATAAAGTTAACGTAATCCAACCCTTGACAATTAGACTTCCAATCACTAGGCGTCACATGCGAGGCAGGCCAAGTGGGTTTGTCAGGCCAATAGATCTATTACTGTAACCCCGACATGTTTAGTCTTAATAATTACGTTCATCGTTCAATCGTTCAATCAATTAACACAAACATACTAGTCTCAAACAGATAACAAACAGAGAATACGCATGTAAAATCAGAGCTTTGGAAAATTATACGTATTGCAGCCCAAAAACATTTAAGTAAAAAGGGGCAATGAAAACTCATATGATAGCAGCAACGAGAATAAAGAAAACGACAATCGGAAGAATACTCAAATCCGGAGATCACCTTGACGACCGATTGTTATAAGACAAAATAAATAAATAAGTAATGGATAAGGTTCCATGACTTAAAATGATACACCAGACACAAAAACAAACATGACTCGTGAGTGACTTGATCATATGGTGATACGTATGGGGTCGATTTGCCAATCAAAGGGGGTCAAACCCTAGTCTATGTCAAAGATAGTAAAACATCCATTCATCAATGGGTCACATAATCATCTATTTCCATGGAATTCCAATAAAGTCAAACAATAATCAAAAGTCAAACTAAAGTCAAAATCATGGATTATCATGCAATAAAGCCTAGATCTAGTATTCTAACATGATTAAACTTTAGATCTACACATCATAACTGTCGCACCCCCAAAATACCACTAACGGAGTTTATACCGTTAAGGGGCGCGACTAGACCAGGATCCACAACCATAGTTACAAATACTAAACGAATCAGGGTTAGTTCAAACACAATTTATAAATCAAAGTTTCAAACACAACGCAGCGGAATAAAATATTGTTTTAGCACTAACCACGTGCTTTACATAGACATTGTTTTAAATTCCCAATTTAGTTTAAATCAAAGCAAAGGTCTTCAAGTGCCATGCCAACCCGCTCCGGATACTCCTTAGCGATCTGCAAAAGTTTAAACCACGCAAGTGTCAACCTAACGGTTGGTGAGTTCACAGTGGGCTTGTCATGCATTGGCCCAGTCTCATAATCATAATTCATATCAAGATGTACTTACAAAATGTTTATTTGTGAAAAGCAATGCTCGTAATTAATTCTCAGTTTATAAATGTTTTGTCCGTGACCACGTCATCGGGTATGTACTAGTTCCGTAAAGTTAAAGGACTCAACCGATATCGCGGGTAGCTAATCCGTTGTTCCATGCTCTAAGGAAGTTTGTACCAAAGCTGACTTATTTTGTGGGGGCCGAGCCATCCCGTACAGTGCGGACCAAGTCATCGCGTTTTCTGCCTCCCCCGTGTCCTCTCGGGACCACGGGCAAATAGGCTGATATTGTACCTCCGTGCACTCCCCGTGCCACGGGGCGGAGTTTGTCAAACTCCAGTAGATCTACCCAACATCCCCTCGCTTTACAATTAATGGCACAATTTTAGTTGAGGACTTTTAAGTTATAAGGCATCCTTAGAAAACATGTGATATCATATGGTTTAGACTTTAACCTACACTAGCCATATTAAAACAGTTTTCGTTTCAGAAATCGTTTATTCAGAATTCACAAGTGTTCCCATAAAACACTTCAGTTCATCAAGTGGGTGCCAAGCATCCCGTATTCTCATATTTATCAGTGAGGTGCCTAGCACTCTCGAGTTTAATCAGCATTGTTTTTCGTTAAGTTATTCGGTGTGGCCCAACGGACTCACGGTATGCGGGTTAGTGACACTCACCTTTGGTTGCACAGCTACACTTCTAGTATTCCAAGTATTGTTGCTTATCGAGGACCTAGAACACGTTTAGGTCTTAAGTATTAGTTTCGTGTCTAACCTTTACTTAACGTCACTATGGCCCATAACATAGCACGTTGCAACTATGACTCGACATACCGGCACACGACAAATGGTTGATCATAAACAAGGGTTCATATAAGTCAGATATCAAGCATGTTTCATCATGGCATTATTAGGTAAGTCATGGCATAACACTTAAGCAAATTTCACAAGTTTGGGTATTAGGTCAGATCTTAGTTTCGCTAGCATAGTTTCGCTAGACAGTTTCGCTAGGTGCACGGGCAGCACTTTCGCTAGGCAATGCCCGGTAACACAGTTTCGCTAGGCTAGTTTCGCCCGAAACTGCTGACGCAGTTTCGCTAGCCTAGTTTCGCAGGGAAACTGGTTTGAACTTTCGTTCAGGTATTTCGCTCGATAGTTTCGCTCGAGCTGGTCTGGTCAGGTTCCCGGCGACACTATAGTTTCGCTGGTCAGTGTCGCTGGAAGGACACACAATTTCGCTACTTAGTTTCGCCCAGAGAACAACAGTTTCGCTGGTCGCGAAAAACATACGGATTTGCCTAAAAATCAACCTAACAGCTTCTGATCATACATGCAATTCATTATCTAGCATCTATGGGCATTTACTAACATAAATCAAGCAACTTTAACACGTTTAACATGCATTTTGTCATCAAATCACCAAGAACACATATAAAACCCTAAAATGACTAAAATGGCATAAATCTCTATCATGGTTGGATTTCATACGCAAAGTTATCAACTTTATTACAGATCTAGCATCCTAAAGCATACATACAGAAGATCAAGCAATATCATGGAGGTTTGAGCATGCTTTAAGAAGAAAACATGTAGAAAACACATAAAACATAGTTTTTGGGACTCACGGTTGATCCTAGAATCGATAGAGGAGAAGAGATGATGGTCTAGAGGCTGAGATCTTGGTCTCTTGGTGGTATTCTCGGCTGGTCCAGAAATCTCAGAGAGTGTGTGTGTGTTTGTTGTGTGGTTGAGCAAATGAGGCTACTAGGGTTCATTATGTTTATTTATATCAGAGGCTAGTTTCGCTGGCAGTTTCGCTGGCTGGCGAAACTGGCTCTGATCTCGGGTACATTGATCAGTCTAGCCTGCTACCGGGCGAATCTGTAGTTTCGCTCGGTAGTTTCGCTGACTACTAAATTTAGGCAATTTTCACATAATCAAGTATTTACAATAAATCATGCTATACACAATAATAAGTCATGTATTTAAATCACATTTCACATAAAGATAATCAATGATAAACACATAACACATATGGACGGGTTCGGTGATCAACCAAAGGTCGTGGACGTATTCGGCCTAGTTATGCATTAGCTACTTATAACGTAACTAACGGGTTTGTCTAACGGAAGTTAACCTTGAAATTCTCGGGTGTCACATCATTCCCCTGAAATTGGAATTTTCGTCCCGAAAATTATTCTTGCGTCGTTGCGTTCGCAGCATCAGCTGTCGTCGTTGCTATCGTCGCTGGGGAAAGAAAGCAAAAAGTTTTAGGGTTGTCACATCCTTCTCCCGTTAAGGAATTTTGGTCCCCAAAATTAAATCATACCTTGAGTTTCGAACAAGTGAGGATACTTTTTCTTCATCTGATCCTCACGTTCCCAAGTATATTCAGGTCCACGTCTTGAGTTCCATCGCACCTTGACGATCGGAATCTTGCTACGTTTGAGGGCTTTCTCCTCGCGTCCCATGATTTCTACCGGTTGCTCGATGAATCTCAGATGTTCATCGATTTCCAATTCCTCCAGAGGAATTATTTCGATGTCTTCAGCTAGACATTTCTTTAGGTTGGAAACGTGAAACACGTTATGAACTCCATCGAGTTCAGCAGGGAGTTGTAATCGATAGGCCACCGGGCCTACTTCCCCAATTATTTCAAACGGACCGATGTAGCGAGGATTTAACTTTCCACGCTTTCCGAAGCGTATCACTCCCTTCCAAGGAGATACCTTCAACAGTACTTTGTCACCCACCTCGAACTTCAGAGGTTTTCGGCGTTTGTCGGCATAACTCTTTTGTCGATCACGCGCTGCAGCTAGCCGTTGTCTGATTTGAATAATCCGTTCGGTCATATCGTGGATAACTTCCGGTCCAGTGAGCCCTTTCTCACCTGTTTCAGCCCAACACACGGGCGATCTACATTTTCGGCCATAAAGTGCTTCAAAAGGTGCAGCACCTATACTTGAATGATAACTATTGTTGTAAGAGAACTCCACCAGTGGAAGGTGAGTCTCCCAATCCTTTCCAAAGTCTAGAACACAAGCTCGGAGCATATCTTCCAAGGTTTGAATGGTTCGCTCCGACTGACCATCTGTTTGTGGGTGATAGGCTGTACTCATGTCTAATCGGGTTCCCAATGCTTCCTGCATTGATTGCCATAATCGGGAGGTGAATCGAGGATCTCGATCAGAAATGATAGTCTTAGGCACACCGTGAAGCTTCACAATTTTGTCGATGTACAGCTTTGTCAACTTATCCATATTATCACTTTCCTTCATTGGAATGAAATGTGCAGATTTGGTTAACCGATCGATGATAACCCAAATCGCATCCGGTTGATTTGATCGATGAGGTAATCCCGTTACAAAATCCATGGAGATGTCCTCCCATTTCCATTCTGGGATCTTTGGTTGTTGTAGTAAACCAGAAGGCTTTTGGTATTCAATCTTGACCCTTGAACATGTTAAACACTTAGCCACATATCGAGCAATGTCGGCTTTCATATTCGGCCACCAATAAAGATTCTTCAAGTCCTGATACATTTTATCCGATCCAGGGTGCACCGAATATCTTGACTTGTGAGCCTCGTCCATCACGAGCTCACGGAGATTTCCAAACATTGGAACCCAGATTCTGTCATTATAATACGTGAGTCCATCGGACTTAACCTCAGAATGGCCATCTACACCACGCAGTGCTTCTGCTGCGAAGTTTTCTGCTTTCAAGGCTTCTTGTTGGCAGTCACGGATCCGATCCGGTAATCCTGAATGTATTGTAAGTTGAAGCGCTCGTACCCGACGAGGCTTTTCGTATTCTTTTCTGCTCAGGGCATCGGCCACAACGTTGGCTTTTCCAGGATGATACTTAATAGCCAAATCATAATCATTCAGTAATTCAACCCACCTTCTTTGCCGCATGTTGAGATCTTTCTGATCGAAGATGTGTTGTAAACTCTTATGGTCGGTGAATATTGTGCACTTTGTTCCATATAAGTAGTGTCTCCAAATCTTAAGTGCATGAACAACGGCTCCCATTTCCAAATCATGCGTTGTATAGTTCTTTTCTGTATCCTTTAGTTGCCTGGACCCATAGGCAATTACTTTATCTCGTTGCATCAACACGCAACCGAGTCCTTGAATCGATGCATCGCAGTAAACCACAAAGTCGTCTATTCCATCGGGTAACGCAAGAATTGGAGCCGAACATAACATATCTTTAAGCGTTTGGAATGCGCGCTCTTCCTTTTCACCCCATCTGTATTGCACTCCTTTGTGCGTTAAGGCCGTTAGGGGTTGAGCCAATTGAGAGAAACCCTTAATAAACCTTCGATAGTATCCGGCAAGCCCTAAAAATTGTCGGATCTCTGTTGGCGCTCTTGGGGTAGACCAGTTCTTAATTGCTTCCACTTTGGCTGGATCTACATGAATTCCTTCCTCATTAACAATGTGTCCAAGAAACTGGACTTCGCGGATCCAAAAGTCGCATTTCGAAAACTTAGCATAAAGCTGTTCCTTGCGGAGCAATTCCAAAATAAGACGCAGATGCTCCTCGTGTTCTTCCTTTGACTTGGAGTAGATCAAAATATCGTCGATGAAGACTATCACAAACTTGTCGAGGTACGGCTTGCACACTCGATTCATTAAATCCATAAACACAGCCGGTGCATTGGTTAGCCCAAACGGCATAACCAGGAACTCGTAGTGACCATACCGAGTTCTGAAAGCAGTCTTGGGTACATCCTCATCGCGAACGCGAAGCTGGTGATATCCTGACCGTAGATCAATCTTTGAAAAGTAGCTTGAACCCTGTAGTTGGTCGAAGAGATCGTCGATGCGAGGAAGTGGATACCGATTCTTGATCGTAACTTTGTTAAGCTCTCGGTAGTCGATGCACATGCGGAACGTTCCATCCTTCTTCTTAACAAACAGTACCGGAGCTCCCCATGGAGACGAACTTGGACGAATAAACCCCTTGTCGAGTAGCTCTTGTAGTTGCGCGGAGAGTTCGTTGAGTTCGCTTACAGCCAAACGGTACGGAGCGCGTGCAATTGGAGCGGCACCTGGAGCTAAATCAATCCCAAACTCAACTTGTCTAAATGGAGGCAGACCAGGCAGATCTTCAGGAAATACGTCTTGAAAGTCGCGAACTATCGGGAAATCATCGATTTTGCGCTCGGGATGTGTCGTGTCAGTGACGTTCGCAAGAATCGCGAAGTGACCCTTACGGAGGCATTTCTGAGCTTTAAGGAATGAAATAATGCCGGTGACTGTTCCACCTTTCTCACCTTGAACCGTTAACACTTTGCCGTCTTCGAGTGGAATACGAACCACTTTCTCCTTACATAAAATTTCAGCTCGGTTTTCGGATAACCAATCCATTCCTACTATGACGTCGAAACTACCAATTGGGAAAGGCATAAGATCAATTCCTAGGGTATGGCCAGCTAGTTCTAGCTTACAATCCTTAACTATCCGGGTTGTATCATGAAGTTTACCATTAGCTAGCTCTACCACATATTTAGCATCTAAGTCGATTGGTTTAGCGTTAATCAATTTAGCAAATTTAATGGAAATAAAGCTTTTCTCAGCACCAGAATCAAATAAAACAGTAGCAAAGAAACCGTTCAAAATAAATTTACCGTTGATCACGTTGGCATCATTGCGAGCTTCACCCTGGCCCATGACGAAGGCTCGACCTCTACCATTCCCACCATTTGCGTTTCCACCATTTCCATTGCCATTCCCATTACCATTACCTCCACCGTTACCATTCCCACCGTTATTCCCCTGGTTGCCATTACCTTGCCTTCTTAACTGAGGGCAGTCTCTTTTAATGTGGCCTTGAGCACCACACTCAAAGCAGCCACGGGCTCCCCCATTGTTGTTGTTCTGGTTCTGACCGTTGTTCCCATTGCCCCGATTGTTCCCATAGTTGTTGTTGTTGTTGTTGTTCCTTCTGGGGCGGTTTTGTTGCTCGGGTAAAATAGCCCAACAGTCTTTAGCTTCGTGGCCTCCCTTACCACACCTTTCACAGTTCTGATTCTTCCTACAACCACCAGCATGATGCTTTCCACATCTGTTGCACAGAGGCAGGTTACCCCTGTAGTTGCTTTGACCATTGCCACCCTGGCGGTAGTTGCTACTGTTGTTCCCCGATCTCTTGCTTTGACCCTGGGAGTTGAAAGACCTCCCAGTGCTGTTACCCACACTTTGAACATTCATCGAGTTCTCCGGAGCTTCATCTTCAGCTTTTCTTTTGCCACTCAAGGCAGTCTTTTCAGTGGCTTTCGCGGGTAGGGTACCTTTCTCGACCTCTTGATCGGTAAGCTTGTGAGCCAAACGAATGGCTTGCTGCACGTTTGCGGGGTTGCTGGCAGTTACCAATCCCTTGATTTGAGGCGCGAGGCCTTCCAGGTAACGCTCGACGCGTTTGAATTCAGCATCAACCATTGAGGGGCACAAAACCTCATATTCGTGATATCGTGCAGTGTATTGCTCAATCTCAGACCCAGACATCTTCAAATTCAGGAATTCGCCTTCTAGCTTCTTCACTTGATCGCGAGGACAGTATTCCTCCATAATCAGATCCTTAAATGCTGCCCACTGCATGTTGTTGGCCGCGTCTAGCCCAATCATCTGAATCTCAGAGTTCCACCAGGAGAGGGCAGCTCCTTCAAAAGTACCAGTAGCGAACTTCACTTTGCTTTCAGCTGGACAATTACACATGGAGAAGACCTTCTCGGACTTCTCAATCCATCGGAGGAGTCCTACAGCTCCTTCTTCGCCGGAAAACATCATCGGCTTGCAGTCCATGAAGGACTTGAACGTACAGTGGTGTTGGTTTCCTGATGCATAAATAGTTCGGGCTTTAAAATTAAACAGGTCATGATATAATTGCTTTGTGCCTTAACCGGCATAATAGTTACCCTGTGCGGCATATGCAGCTTGGACGGCTGCCACCGCGGCTTGCACATGTTCAGCGATCATCGCTTGCAGCTGTGCAGGCGTCATGTGTATACCACCTCTTCCGTTTCCTCTTCCAGACATCTTGCTGAACAGTTTAAAGTAGCCAGTGTTCAGTCACGGTTATATATTATACATATCCCATAATATGTATATTAGCCAGTTCCCGTTATCCCACTATTAGTCCAGAAAATTTTGTGCAATATCGAGGCGTCGTCGAAGAACGTCGTAAATGCTATCGTCGAAGGTCGGCTTCCCATAAAGTCACCGTCGGCGTAGTCGTCGTAGTAGAAATCAGGACGTAGCGTGTAGCATCGTTTCGTTGTCGCTTTCCCCAGAGTAGTGTGCGTACTTGCGGTCGCATTTCGTATTCGTGTGTGAAAATTTCCTAAGGTCCTTCCGTTAGACTACTTAGACACGGTCTATACATATATATTTATATATATATATATACATACGTATTAAGCCTTTACTTACACAGCAGAGCGAGTATCCCAGGTTGGCACGTAAAAATTTTGTCTTTGGGAATTTGTTTATTCGTTTTGTAACCAAGGTTTTCAAGTTGCAGTTTCCAAATCGTTTTCAAAAATGATTCCAGTTCTCTGCAACTTATGGCTCTGATACCAATCTGTCGCACCCCCAAAATACCACTAACGGAGTTTATACCGTTAAGGGGCGCGACTAGACCAGGATCCACAACCATAGTTACAAATACTAAACGAATCAGGGTTAGTTCAAACACAATTTATAAATCAAAGTTTCAAACACAACGCAGCGGAATAAAATATTGTTTTAGCACTAACCACGTGCTTTACATAGACATTGTTTTAAATTCCCAATTTAGTTTAAATCAAAGCAAAGGTCTTCAAGTGCCATGCCAACCCGCTCCGGATACTCCTTAGCGATCTGCAAAAGTTTAAACCACGCAAGTGTCAACCTAACGGTTGGTGAGTTCACAGTGGGCTTGTCATGCATTGGCCCAGTCTCATAATCATAATTCATATCAAGATGTACTTACAAAATGTTTATTTGTGAAAAGCAATGCTCGTAATTAATTCTCAGTTTATAAATGTTTTGTCCGTGACCACGTCATCGGGTATGTACTAGTTCCGTAAAGTTAAAGGACTCAACCGATATCGCGGGTAGCTAATCCGTTGTTCCATGCTCTAAGGAAGTTTGTACCAAAGCTGACTTATTTTGTGGGGGCCGAGCCATCCCGTACAGTGCGGACCAAGTCATCGCGTTTTCTGCCTCCCCCGTGTCCTCTCGGGACCACGGGCAAATAGGCTGATATTGTACCTCCGTGCACTCCCCGTGCCACGGGGCGGAGTTTGTCAAACTCCAGTAGATCTACCCAACATCCCCTCGCTTTACAATTAATGGCACAATTTTAGTTGAGGACTTTTAAGTTATAAGGCATCCTTAGAAAACATGTGATATCATATGGTTTAGACTTTAACCTACACTAGCCATATTAAAACAGTTTTCGTTTCAGAAATCGTTTATTCAGAATTCGCAAGTGTTCCCATAAAACACTTCAGTTCATCAAGTGGGTGCCAAGCATCCCGTATTCTCATATTTATCAGTGAGGTGCCTAGCACTCTCGAGTTTAATCAGCATTGTTTTTCGTTAAGTTATTCGGTGTGGCCCAACGGACTCACGGTATGCGGGTTAGTGACACTCACCTTTGGTTGCACAGCTACACTTCTAGTATTCCAAGTATTGTTGCTTATCGAGGACCTAGAACACGTTTAGGTCTTAAGTATTAGTTTCGTGTCTAACCTTTACTTAACGTCACTATGGCCCATAACATAGCACGTTGCAACTATGACTCGACATACCGGCACACGACCAATGGTTGATCATAAACAAGGGTTCATATAAGTCAGATATCAAGCATGTTTCATCATGGCATTATTAGGTAAGTCATGGCATAACACTTAAGCAAATTTCACAAGTTTGGGTATTAGGTCAGATCTTAGTTTCGCTAGCATAGTTTCGCTAGACAGTTTCGCTAGGTGCACGGGCAGCACTTTCGCTAGGCAATGCCCGGTAACACAGTTTCGCTAGGCTAGTTTCGCCCGAAACTGCTGACGCAGTTTCGCTAGCCTAGTTTCGCAGGGAAACTGGTTTGAACTTTCGTTCAGGTATTTCGCTCGATAGTTTCGCTCGAGCTGGTCTGGTCAGGTTCCCGGCGACACTATAGTTTCGCTGGTCAGTGTCGCTGGAAGGACACACAATTTCGCTACTTAGTTTCGCCCAGAGAACAACAGTTTCGCTGGTCGCGAAAAACATACGGATTTGCCTAAAAATCAACCTAACAGCTTCTGATCATACATGCAATTCATTATCTAGCATCTATGGGCATTTACTAACATAAATCAAGCAACTTTAACACGTTTAACATGCATTTTGTCATCAAATCACCAAGAACACATATAAAACCCTAAAATGACTAAAATGGCATAAATCTCTATCATGGTTGGATTTCATACGCAAAGTTATCAACTTTATTACAGATCTAGCATCCTAAAGCATACATACAGAAGATCAAGCAATATCATGGAGGTTTGAGCATGCTTTAAGAAGAAAACATGTAGAAAACACATAAAACATAGTTTTTGGGACTCACGGTTGATCCTAGAATCGATAGAGGAGAAGAGATGATGGTCTAGAGGCTGAGATCTTGGTCTCTTGGTGGTATTCTCGGCTGGTCCAGAAATCTCAGAGAGTGTGTGTGTGTTTGTTGTGTGGTTGAGCAAATGAGGCTACTAGGGTTCATTATGTTTATTTATATCAGAGGCTAGTTTCGCTGGCAGTTTCGCTGGCTGGCGAAACTGGCTCTGATCTCGGGTACATTGATCAGTCTAGCCTGCTACCGGGCGAATCTGTAGTTTCGCTCGGTAGTTTCGCTGACTACTAAATTTAGGCAATTTTCACATAATCAAGTATTTACAATAAATCATGCTATACACAATAATAAGTCATGTATTTAAATCACATTTCACATAAAGATAATCAATGATAAACACATAACACATATGGACGGGTTCGGTGATCAACCAAAGGTCGTGGACGTATTCGGCCTAGTTATGCATTAGCTACTTATAACGTAACTAACGGGTTTGTCTAACGGAAGTTAACCTTGAAATTCTCGGGTGTCACAATAACAATCATTTTCATGGTAACATTCAAGATTTAACATCAATATGGTAACTTTCCATGGTGAAACCCTAGATCTAGCATCAATACTCAATTTTCATGGGAAAAACCCTAAATCTAGCATGATCTCATCATAAAAATCTAACTTTTAGCAATTACATCATTAGATATACACTTTAGGAGCATGCATGGTAAGGATCAAGTACAATAACATCATGAATATCCAAACTTTATACTCAAAACCCTAGATCTAGCCATTTCAAGCATACATCACATGGATCTTAGCATATTGGAGCATAAAAATCCAATATTGACTTAGCAAACCCTAGATCTATCATATGATAATGTTTTCTCATGATCTAATCCTAGATCCATAACCAAAACAACAACTTTCATGAAGATCTGTACACCAAATTGCATGCAAATCATAGATCTATAGAGATTTCATAATAAATTCAAGTGAGATGGAGATATCATGCAAAAAGATGGAATCTTTAATCGTGAAACCCTAGATCTATCAATTATAACATAGATCTAAGCATGATAACACATAAAGTTCAGATCTTGATGGAGAAGAAGAGAAGATTCAAGGTGCTAACTTTATGGTTTTGAAAATACATACTGAAAGGGGTGAAATTAGCTTGATCCTAAGCAAGAAGCAATGATCTTGGGCCTCAAATCTTCAAAGAACTTGATCTCTAGGGTTTACAGTCGTTTTGGGGTGTGTGGGGGTGATTTGGGGCTGACTGAGGAGAGCATGGAGGCTTAATGGCTAATTAGGGTTTTGCTGAAAATACCAAGCTAGGTGTGTCGCCTGGAGCAAGGCGATATGCCTAGAGCATCCCCGAACCAAAACTTTACAATTTCCTCGTTTTACGTGCTCAGTTATTCGTGTTTTGATGTTTTCGCGTCCTGTTTTCACCCAAATCACTCAATTAACCATCCCATCATGTTAAATATATTGAATCTATTTAAACAAGTATTAATATGTCACGTAACACATAAGTATGCACAAATTAGGTCCAAACACGCGTTTTTGGTCGGTTTTGGTATACGTATCACGTTTGGTTAAATCACCTAGGTTTCATGACTCTATGTAGTGTGTGACGACTCGTGACATCATATGTGATCATAAAACTCATAAATATGGTAAATTAGATATAGGATACTCAAAAATCTGATCTCCCTGTTAAAATCGAAATCGTGCGGGAGTTACTGGTCTTTCACCGTTTATGTTCTAAACCTCAAATTCTCGCACGTCTTTACTTGTATTTACTTGTATGCATAACTAGTATTACACACAAGCATCATACATGCTCAGATTGCTTGAATTCCCGGTTAAAATGTAAATATCGGCGCGTTCGCGGTAAAATCCGAAATAGTGACAAAATCAAACATCAAATCAATCAACGAACATCATAAAGGATCGAATAACATAGAATTAAGTAATAAACATCAAAATCGATGAATAACCATATATTTGACTATCAATCATCAGATCGGGTTACAAAGTGGATACAAATCGGACAACCGGAAATCAGAAATGTTACAACACCTTTCAAATGTCTATTGGTAAGACACTTAAAGAGCACGCATACGAATTTTAATAAGTTGATAATTGATTTGAAGGATATTGATGTTAAATTAGATGATGAAGGTCAAGCTATTCTATTTTTAGCTTCTCTCCCATAGACCTTTGAGCATTTTTTAGTTATCCTCATGTATGGTGATGATACACTCTTTATAGAGGATGTCTTAGCAACCCCGAATTAAAGGGAACTCAAGAGAAGAATTGATGTAAACAAGGTTTGTCTATTTGTTAGAGGAAGAACTAAACAAAGGAGTTCTAAGTCAAAAGGGTTCACTAAACCAAAGTCAAAATCTTAGAGAATGTGCTTTATATGTGGTTCTGAAAGCACTTGAAGAGGGATTGTCCAGACAAGAAGAAGCATAAGTTTGAAGGTAGTAATTAGATTCAGGTTTTCACTTACTACACATTTTCAAACCCTTTTGTCATAATCAATAACCTCTCGCATTCAATGCTTGAGTGAGACTTTCGTTCTTTCAAGCGCTTAAAAGAAAAAAAAATAGATCTAAGAAGGTGGGAGAGTCGCAAGACAAGTGGTCTTCGGTGGTGGCTCCGACAACATTTCCTAGGGCGGTGGTGATGTGCAAGCCGGTGTATAGAAAATGTAAGACAATTATGGGTCGTTTCAACACCACTATTGTGCGAGTATAAAATTTATAAAGACACGGTAACTAAAGAATCACCATGCATCACACGATAAGGCAAGTGCTCCCATCGTAGGTATAGTATAGTGAAGGTAAGATACCGAGGTCGTCCAAAGACACAAGAGCTCTGTACTTCATCAACATCTACCCAGATCGGTTAGTAGGAAAATGGGTTTTTAGAAATAAAATAAAATAGAAAGAAAATAAAGTGAAGTTTAGTGAAAATCAATCAAAGATAATGTCACTTTGGATGACTCGCTAATGGTGGATTTAGTAACCGTATTATGCATAACCCCTCCCTTAAGATTGACCTTTTCGCAAAATATAGTATGTTATCAATGTTGTTCAGTCGCATAAAATACACATTGCACCGTGTAGTTTAGGATTTTCTATGTTTTAAGCCTAAGTTTTAGTATTTACACATAAGACCCTAAACTTTAGGATATTTGTTAAAAATAGTTTAAAGTCCAGAATAGATTATAAAATGTTTATGTCGATACTTGAAACTAATTGGGCACGTACTAACCGGAAGGGTGAAGCATCGGTATTTGGGGTCTATGTCATGAGGTCAATCTTCGCACATAAATCCAGATCAATTGTCGGACCTGCATGCTTACATGGGACGCTCCAGTGAGAGTGTTATAGCCTATAGGCCAAAGCATGTTCGAGAAGTCTAAAGTATTAATATATTTACATTTAATCTTTTTAATACTTAAATTAAAACACTTCCCCAATTAATCATATACTTAAACCTTTGTCTTGGTCGTCTCAATCCTCTATGCTTATCTTTAGCCTATCAATTATTAGGTGATCGTCAGGATTGGTCGTCTCAATCCTCTATGTTTATTTTTAGCCTATCAATTATTTGGTGATCTTCAGGATTGGTCGTCTTTCATTCTCGGTGCCATTCTCATCTCTTGAACCTATCCACTATGTGAGTTTTATAGCCCTTTTTTATTGCTTTTGGGGTGTAACATGTACCTTATATGAATCTCAATCATTATAGTTATATTTTATTCAAACTCAAACGCGATTCTATATATGTTATGTGTGAATTCTAGTATGTGAACTTGTTTGATTTATTGTTGTGTTGTGACTCTATCTCAAACTCAAATTCTCGCGTAACATTAACTGTAAAAAGCCTGGGTGACAATAATAGATCTATTAGTGTGACGACCCACCTGACTTGACGGTAATTGGCGTCGGGTGATTAGAAACCTAATTGTCATGTTTGGTTTATGCACTATTATTTGTTCTATCTCATATCATGTTTATCATACTTGTGAACTACCACTTAACACCTAGATCGCATGTTTTCATATATATGTACACATAAAACCTATGTTTACTCACCAACTACTTAGTAGATGACTCTATACCTTGTACATGTTGCAGGGAGAACTATTTGATGTAGAAGAACATGGTATGGACACGTAACATTATTATTTGCAGGATCTATCATGGTTTGTCAATTCTTAATTAAGATGTAAAACGAAAATATACTAGCAATTCTATTCGAGGATTCTAAGTATGATAAATGTAGAATTATGCTAATATTTCTAAGTGGGTAAATTTTGATAAACCTGGAATTTTGATCCTTGAAACCGTGAAACAAAAGTCTCGGACTTTGGTTTCTTGGTTCAAAAAAAATGAACAGCCCTCGATCTTCCTGGAAAATCGCGGATTTTCAATTTTGATTTTTGTTGATGTCGAATACCCTTTCTAGTCTTCGTTTAACGTTTGAAGTAAGGAACAAATCCCTGAATGTTCTGCTTTGCGGTGAGATAGCCTCTGTTCCCTTTTGATTTTGGTTGACCTGTAGGAAAACCGTTCGCAAATTTGAAATAAAATAAATATTTTATTTAATTACGATTACAACAAAAGAAATAAAACTAATCTATTACAATACACTTTGAAAGGAAATTCTACTCTTAGTACAATTACAAGGAAAATAAATAAGATTACACGGAAATGAAGATACAATACAAGGAAATGAATGATGATTACTATGAAATGAAATTTCAATACAAATGAAATGAAATGATATTGAAAAAAATAAGGACAGAGAATTAAAAGAAAAGGTTTTGTATACTAATTGAAATTCAAAGAAAATTATTTGTGAAAAATCTTTTAATATTAGTAAAGAAAACGAGAAAGGTTCCAAGGGACCTTGGCGAAGGCTTCGGGTCAAAACCCGGGTCCCTTAAAACAAATTCCGGGTCTACCGAAGATCCGTTTTGTTTCTCAGGGTACAATCGCCTAAACCGTATTGTACAGCCGATATAACTCTAAGCTTGAAGTTTACCTTCGAGTTCTTGAAGATCCTGACGAACAGGATGAATATTGGAAGAAGAAGAAGAGAGAGTAGAGAATAGAGAAAGAATTCTGTGTGAATTCTGGTGTATTTTGCCTCAACTAATGAGGCTGTATTTATAGTTGTGGGAATTTTTGTTGAGCACTCAAAAGTTAATTCGTAGATAAAACTTTGCATTAAACGTCTTTAATGCAAATTGATTTCTAATTAACACGGAATTACCTTAATTAGCTCAGAAACACGTTTCCAGCTGTCAATCCGGAAGAACACGCGTTCCAGCTCGAATAGTAGAGCCACCCAGGTCCGCTTGAACCACCTAGGTTCCGCCTGAACCGTTTCCGGTTCAACTGTTCAGCTTGAACCTTCCGGCTGAACTTCAACCGGATCACAGCCCTCACTCGTTCCGCTTGAACTTCAACCGGAACATTTTCCGGTTGAACTCAGTTCCGCCTGGTCTCCAACCGGACCAACTTCCGGTTGAACTAAAAAATAATAAGGCGGCTCTCAAGCGGCGATGCGAAGTGCAAAGTGTGTCATCAAAGCGCCACATTGCGCCTCATACGCCCACGCCACGCGCGCGTGTGTGTGCGAGTTAGGGGTGCTTCGCATCCCTCGGGGTCCAATGGATGTGTCCTACTAAAGAAAACCATAGTTGGTAAGGTTCCCACCTTATAAACCACTTTTGGTTTCATTCCCCAACCAATGTGGGATGAGTTAACATGCTATACTTAGCATTTTCTCTCTAATTTTCGCAGCTTCACATGTTGCGAGACCTCAACTTTGAGCTTCGATATCTCATTCATACGAGCTCGGATTTGGACGTGGTTTGATGCGTTGGAAATCCCTCACAACTTACTACACAAACCCATTAAATACAGAGGCTACAACCTAAGTTATCTGTATTTTATTTTAGTCCAAAGTTGGTGAAAACTCATTTTCACACTTGGTGAAAAAAACTCATTTTTCACTAGTTTTTCTCCCAAAATTCCAACATGACCGAATACGCTTCTTGGTCTCAGTTTCTTGTGATGAATGCAACTAACAATCTGTGATTGTCATTGTTTATGATTTCTGGAACATGAATGGTTGATCGATTTTATAATCGATTTCTGGTTTTTTTTATTGGTTTAGAATTCATGGATCAAGAATGGATCGGAACGTAGGCTTGGATGTCAATTGTTGTCCCAGATTGAATAAATATAACACGAAAGGTGTCAAGAATTTTTGATAAATTGATGGATTGTTCTTGACATACATATATTCTATATATGTAAGCAAACTTTGAATCTTCGCGACCATTTATCCTAAGCGACGCATCCTCTAATAAGTCAGTTATTAACTTTTAACTTTGACGTAACACACCCTTGACTATTTACAGTTAACCCACTTTGATATATTTACAAGTCTGACCCTAATATATACACTGATAAAGATTAATTCCGCACATCTCCATCTAGTTACTTATATATAACATATACAACGTGTGAATAGTGTTATACCATCTTTTTAATTGCTTCTTAGTTAAAAAATAATTTCTTGGATGTAAATTATATGTTTGAGTACTCTGGTAGTGGTTTGTGGTTCTTTACATTCAATATCACGGCCTGAGTTTAAAACCTGTTTTCGCCGACCACAACAATTCCTGCTTCTCCATTTGTTTTATTATCTATACTATATTAAATTACATTCAACAACAACAACATACCCAGTAAAATCCTACCCAAATGATAGGGTCTAGGAAGGGTAAGAAGAGGACAAACCTTACTTTTACCTTTACCATTACCATCACAACGTATTAATTACTCATATATTGAAATAATAATCTTTAATCCTAACGCTATCCGTAGTCATGGAGCCTCTCCATTGATTACATTTTTTACACATGTCGTCTTAGTCAGCGATTGGCTCCATAACTAAAAGTGATGTAGTCATAAAGTCAAGTAACGCCCCTCTAATTTTTACACGATTATATTATAAAAAACCACTCAAAATATTCTATCCAATAAAAAAACTAATTTGGGGGGGGGGGGGGGGGGGGCATCACCAGAATGCCTTGCCCGTTTTTTCCCTCAGAGCGTCCCTGGGGTGGTGTTGGGGGCACTATGGGACGCCAACTTTTCCCCTTCATGCCAACTATGACTGGTCTGATAAAACACTAAAATAGTTGTCACATGTCTCCATTCTAGAGGGTCCACATTAGCACTGTCATATTCCAAAACCACATTCAATTATTAATTTATTAAATTATCAATTAAGACTAATTACCAAATTTTTTCAAACTAAATATTTACTTTAAAAAATTTGACAAACTAATTAATGTAGGTTTGATAAATTTACTCAATAATTCGAGTTTTTTAAAGAAACTAATAAATAATTTGTCAAACATAATAAATTTTTTGATGTATTAAGTTATTAATTAATGTTTAATAATGAATTATGTCATTTATATTTTTCAAATCTCGTAACCAGTTTTTTTTTTTTTTTTTTTTGTATCTATCTAATATTATGAACCTAAAATGTAACTCGTGTAGTACACGCGTTACTAACATATTTCTATTAATAAAGTTCTAAATATTATTCTTCAAAAAAAAAGTTATAAATATTTTAGTTAATAGGAGCTTATGACTAAAATGCATTCTTAATTAATTGTTTAACTATTTACGTGTATACAAGAATCATGCTAATTGTCGTACAATGTACTCCTAATTAATTGTTCAACCGTTTATCAGTATCTGTATTAGTGTTTTATGTTCTCATCTGCATCTCGCGAACACCCCACTAATTTAATATAACTTTCCTAGGCTCATTGTTTTGCGTTTTCCATTTCTATCTTGTTAATTACTTTTTTAATATGTATTGTTTTCTTTTCTTAATAGTAGTCTGATGGGTTTATTTTTAGTCATTATTGAAAGATAGAAATTAAGTGTAAATGTTTAGACGATTATACTATTAGGATTGCTCCTTGACATAATCTTAACGATAAAAGGACAAAAGAAAAGGTCAAGAGAGTCATTTATCTAATATTGTTATTAAAAAATATGAAAAACTGTTATGAACCTGAAACTCTGAAAGGATGTAGCAAGGAAAAGTTCAAAAAGGGTTGGACCGACTGCGCACTAGTCTTCCAAAATGTGTTACACATTTTTAATCTCCAAAATATAAATGCATATATGGTCACATTCAACTCATCCGACAATACAATGAAGACTGCCAATTGCATGTCATGTTTGTTTTTTTTTTAAACTTTCACAAGTATTTCTTTATGTCAGATTCATCCTATTACCATGGTGTTTCATAACAACGCAACAAAGCTTTTTATTGGTTTCAAATTGAATTAACTATTTGTGTGATGTAACAATTGTTACTTTTATTTGATGTTACCATTCACGGTTTTTAAGATATTTTATATTCATTAAAATAGAATCAACAACGAAATGCTATATTTTACATTCCTTTAAATCTATAATCTATGTCTACACATTCTAAAACAAAGATTAAATATGATTTATACGTGTCCTCTATTTATGCCTCAAAATTCTTAATTTACCGTGTACATGTAACTCCATCTCTGTCTTCTCTTTTTTTTTCACTGAATTTAAATCTGACGACGCTAATTTCCATCGTCCCTTCACCTTCATTCAATTTTAATGGTAGTGAACTTCTTCACTCGAATAGGCGCTATATTTCCATCGACTCCTTTAGCCGCCCAATCTGTTTTATTTCCAACCTTCAAACTGGAGTTTAATCGTATTCCCTCATTAGATCAGTTTTCAAAATCGTTGTAGTTAAAAGAAAATTCAAAGATAGTTAATACGAGTATGAAGGGAATATTTAAACAAATGTACATCATATATGAGAGAGGTTATTGTGAGAAGTTTGGTTTGAATAAGAATGATAAGAATAAATCATAGTCATTAGATCTTCAATTAAATGAAGATTTATGGCCCAAAGTTTTCCTGTGTACAATTAAAGAGAAAAACTATAGAAAACAAAAGATTGAAGAGCAGTTTCACTTTTTATCAAATTTCTCTTATTTTTTTAAATCTTCATAACTCTTAGATACGACATTATTTTTTTTTTAAATTACACCATAAAAACAAACGTTTTTTATCTTTAAAACGCGTACAATGTTGTTATATATAAAATTAAATTTTTTGACTCTTTGGATTGTATCAAAATGTTCAGATCATTGTGTAATTGTGTCAAAATGTTTAGACCATCGTGTCATTGTGTCAAAATGTTCAGATCATTGTGTCATATTATACCAAAAATGTTCAGATCATTGTGAGATATTGTGTCAAAATATTCAAATCATTGTGCCATATAGTGTCAAAAAACCAAAAGAATAATACCTTTTTTTTTAAATTTTATATATAGCAACACTATATATAATTTTAACACAATGACACAATGATTTGAACATTGTGTCAAAAATCAAAAAAGTAATTTTTAAAATTTTTTCATATAGCAACACTATACGTGTTTTAAAGATACAAATCTCTCGTTTTTATGGTGTAATTTCTTTTAAAAAAATAATGTATGTGAAAGTTATGAATGTTTAAAAAATGGGGGAAATAGATAAAAAGCCAACAAAGATGACTAAGACTAAAATACCTCTCCTTCCTTTTTATTAGATCAAGATCTAATGACTGAAATTCTTCTTATGCTTCTTACCCAAACCAAACTTCTCATTTGAACATCTCTCATATTTTTAATTCATTATTAAAAGAGTTAAATACGATTTGCGTCCCCGTGGTTTGGCGATTTTATTTCTCTGAGTCCAACTTTAGGATTATTAACAAATACTGCCTGAGGTTTCATTTTTGTTGCCAATTGACTCCCTAGAGTTAACATCCATTTATTTTGACGTTAACATGCCCCCATGTGCGGCGATCCAACCCCTTCACCACCACCAATCACGCCAGAAGAAGATGAGACCATTCTCCATCGCTGAAACTATCCGCAAGTACCAGATCCATAAGATGAGACCAGTGGCGGGTACCGTCGCCATCGTTGACACCCACCCCCGGTGTCACCGGAAATTGAAGTGCAACGACAAACGCCAGACGAGATCACCACCACCTTCTGCTCCGTACGTGTCCATTCACCATTAACATCACTGAAGCTTACGATCTAGAGCAGAAGCATATGAACTGATTTTAAACATGAGTTTCAGTTGTGCCTTAAATCAAAATCGAATCAAAAGCGCAAGGATAGTGATGAGCTTCAACAGTGGTTCGATCCAAAGCTCGGTTTATCCGGTTGTTCTTCGCTGATGACGTTCTCGATTGCAGATGGTGGTGCGTGGTTGGAGGCATTCCAATGGAGACCAGAAAGTGGTCGCCTGATGGTGGCGACTGTCCTCAAACAGAAAGCAGGTACCGGAAGAACTCGCGGGCTTAATATCTTTGGTATCGATTTCGAGTTGGGTTTTTAGAGCATTGAGAGTTCATGGTCAAACCAATTTTTGGGTCTTTGATTGTACAATGATTCTAATTGTCACACCCCCAAAATACCACTAACGGAGTTTATACCGTTAAGGGGCGCGACTAGACCAGGATCCACAACCATAGTTACCAATACTAAACGAATCAGGGTTAGTTCAAACACAAGATAGAAATCAAAGTCTTTAATTACATACGCAGCGGAAAATTAATTATCTTTAGCACTAACCACGTGCCTTACATAAATGTTGTTTTAAATTCCCAAAATAGTTCAATTAAAATAAAGGTCTTCACGTGCCATGCCAACCCGCTCCGGATACTCCTTAGCGATCTGCAAAAGTTTAAACCACGCAAGTGTCAACCTAACGGTTGGTGAGTTCACAGTAGGCTTGTCATGCATTGGCCCAGTCTCATAATCATAGTTCGTATCAAAATGTACTTACAAAATATTCATTTGTGAAAAGCAATGCTTGTATTTAATTCTCAGTTTATAAATGGTTTGTCCGTGACCACGTCATCGGGTATGTACTAGTTCCGTAAAGTTAAAGGACTCAACCGATATCGCGGGTAGCTAATCCGTTGTTCCATGCTCTAAGGAAGTTTGTACCAAAGCTGACTTATTTGGTGGGGGCCGAGCCATCCCGTACGGTGCGGACCTAGTCATCGCGGTTTCTGCCTCCCCCGTGTCCTCTCGGGACCACGGTCAAATAGGCTGATATTGTTCCTCCGTGCACTCCCCGTGCCACGGGGCGTAGTTTGTCAAACTCCAGTAGATCTACCCAACATCCCCTCGCTTTACAATTAATGGCACAATTTTAGTTGAGGACTTTTAAGTTATAAGGCATCCTTAGAAAACATGTGATATCATATGGTTTAGACTTTAACCTACACTAGCCATATTAAAATGTTTTCAGTTTTGTTTCCAAAAAGCAGTTTGATCAGAGTTCACAAGTGTTCCCATAAAACACTTCAGTTCATCAAGTGGGTGCCGAGCATCCCGAGTTCTCAAGTTTATCAGTGAGGTGCCTAGCACTCTCGAGTTTATCAGCATTGTTTTCGTTAAGTTATTCTGTGTGGCCCATCGGACTCACGGTAAGCGGGTTAGTGACACTCACCTTTGGTTGCACAGCTACTCTTCAAGTAATCCAATTATTGTTGTTTAACGAAGACCTAGAACACGTTTAGGTCTTAGGTATTAGTTTCGTGTCTAATCTTTACTTAACGTCACTATGGCCCATAACATAGCACGTTGCGACTATGACTCGACATACCGACACACGACACAAACGGTTGATCATAAACAAGGGTTCATATAAATCAGATATCAAGCATGTTTCATCATGGTATAATCAGGTAAGTCATGGCATAACACTTAAGCAAATTTCACAAGTTTGGTTTTTAGGTCAAGCCTTAGTTTCGCTAGCATAGTTTCGCTAGGCAGTTTCGCTAGGTGCACGGGCAGCACTTTCGCTAGGCAATGCCCGGTAACACAGTTTCGCTAGGCTAGTTTCGCCCGAAACTGCTGACGCAGTTTCGCTAGCCTAGTTTCGCAGGGAAACTGGTTTGAACTTTCGTTCAGGTATTTCGCTCGATAGTTTCGCTCGAGCTGGTCTGGTCAGGTTCCCGGCGACACTATAGTTTCGCTGGTCAGTGTCGCTGGAAGGAGATATAATTTCGCTACTTAGTTTCGCCCAGAGAACACACAGTTTCGTTGGTCGCGAAAAACATACGGATTTGCCTAAAAATCAACCTAACAGCTTCTGATCATACATGCAATTCATTATCTAGTATCCCTAGGCATTTACCAACATAAATCAAGCAGCTTTAACAAGTTTAACATGCATTTTGATCATCAAATCTCTAAAATGGGTTCAAAACCCTAAAATGAACTAATTTGCACAAATCTCTAATATGGATGGATTTCACACGTAAAGTTATCAACTTTGTTACAGATCTAGCATCCTAAAGCATATATACAGAAGATCAAGCAATATCATGAAGGTTTGGTCATGCTTTTTAAGAAAAACACATATAGAACACATAATGGAGGTTTTTGGGACTCACGGTTCGATCTCCTAGCTTGGTAGATGATGTTTTGAGGCTGAGATCTCGACAACTTGGTGTGAACCTCGACTGACCAGAATCTCCAGGAGAAAAGAGTGTGTGTGTGTTTGTTGTGATATGAGGCAAATGAGGCTTCTAGGGTTTATTAAGTTTATTTATATCAGGGGCTAGTTTCGCTGGCAATTTCGCTGACTGGCGAAACTGGCTCTGATCTCGGACACACTGATCAGTCTAGCCTGCTACCGGGCGAATCTGTAATTTCGCTCGGTAGTTTCGCTGACTACCAAATTTAGGCAATTTTCACATAATCAAGTATTTACAATTAATCATGCTATTCACAATAATAAGTCATGTATTTAAATCACATTGCACATAAAGACAATCAATGATGAACACATAACACATATGGACGGTTCGGTGATCAACCAAAGGTCGTGGACGTATTCGGCCTAGTTAAGCATTAGCTACTTATAACGTAACTAACGGGTTTGTCTAACGGAAGTTAACCTTGAAATTCTCGGGTGTCACATCATTCCCCTGAAATTGGAATTTTCGTCCCGAAAATTATTCTTGTGTCGTAGCGTTCGCAGCATCAGCTGTCGTCGTTGCTATCGTCGCTGGGGAAAGAAAGCAAAAAGTTTTAGGGTTGTCACATCCTCCTCCCGTTAAGGAATTTTGGTCCCCAAAATTAAATCATACCATGAGTTTCCGTGGACGTTTGCTCGAACAGGTGAGGATACTTTTTCTTCATTTGATCCTCACGTTCCCAAGTATATTCAGGTCCACGTCTTGAGTTCCATCGCACCTTGACGATCGGAATCTTGCTACGTTTGAGGGCTTTCTCCTCGCGTCCCATGATTTCTACTGGTTGCTCAATAAATCTCAAATGTTCGTCAATTTCCAATTCCTCCAGAGGAATTATTTCGATGTCTTCAGCCAGACACTTCTTTAGATTGGAAACGTGAAACACGTTGTGAACTCCATCGAGTTCAGCAGGGAGTTGCAATCGATAGGCCACCGGGCCTACTTCCCCAATTATTTCAAACGGACCGATGTAGCGAGGATTTAGCTTTCCACGCTTTCCGAAGCGTATTACTCCCTTCCAGGGAGATACCTTCAACAATACTTTGTCACCCACCTCAAACTTTAGAGGTTTTCGGCGTTTGTCGGCATAACTCTTTTGTCGATCACGTGCTGCAGCTAGCCGTTGCCTAATTTGAATAATCCGTTCGGTCATATCATGGATAACTTCCGGTCCAGTGAGCCCTTTCTCACCTGTTTCAGCCCAACACACGGGCGATCTACATTTTCTGCCGTAAAGTGCTTCAAAAGGTGCAGCACCTATACTTGAATGATAACTATTGTTGTAAGAGAACTCCACCAGTGGAAGGTGAGTCTCCCAATCTTTCCCAAAATCCAGAACACAAGCTCGGAGCATATCTTCTAAGGTTTGAATCGTTCGTTCCGTCTGACCATCAGTCTGCGGGTGATAAGCTGTACTCATGTCTAGTCGGGTTCCCAATGCTTCCTGCATTGATTGCCATAACCGTGAAGTGAATCGAGGATCTCGATCAGAAATGATAGTCTTAGGCACACCGTGAAGCTTCACAATTTTGTCGATGTACAGCTTTGTCAATTTATCCATATTATCACTTTCCTTCATCGGAATGAAATGTGCAGATTTGGTTAACCGATCGATGATAACCCAAATCGCATCCGGTTGATTTGATCGATGAGGTAATCCCGTTACAAAATCCATGGAGATGTCCTCCCATTTCCATTCTGGGATCTTTGGTTGTTGTAGTAAACCAGAAGGCTTTTGGTATTCAATCTTGACCCTTGAACATGTTAGACACTTAGCCACATATCGAGCAATGTCGGCTTTCATATTCGGCCACCAATAAAGATTCTTCAAGTCCTGATACATTTTATCCGATCCAGGGTGCACCGAGTATCTTGACTTGTGAGCCTCGTCCATTACGAGCTCACGGAGATTTCCAAACAAAGGAACCCAGATTCTGTCATTATAATATGTGAGTCCATCAGACTTAACTTCAGAATGGCCATCTACACCACGCAGTGCTTCAGCTGCGAAGTTTTCTGCTTTCAAAGCTTCTCGTTGGCAGTCACGGATCCGATCCGGTAATCCTGAATGTATTGTAAGTTGAAGCGCTCGTACCCGACGAGGCTTTTCGTATTCTTTTCTGCTTAGGGCATCAGCCACAACGTTGGCTTTTCCAGGATGGTACTTAATGGCCAAATCATAATCATTTAGTAACTCGACCCACCGTCGTTGTCGCATGTTGAGGTCTTTCTGATCAAAGATGTGCTGTAGACTTTTATGATCGGTGAATATCGTGCACTTTGTTCCATATAGGTAATGTCTCCAAATCTTGAGTGCATGAACAACGGCTCCCATTTCCAAATCATGCGTTGTATAATTCTTTTCAGTATCCTTTAGTTGCCTGGACCCATAGGCAATTACTTTATCTCGTTGCATCAACACGCAACCGAGTCCTTGAATCGATGCATCGCAGTAAACCACAAAGTCGTCTATTCCATCGGGTAACGCAAGAATTGGAGCCGAACATAACATATCTTTGAGCGTTTGGAATGCGCGCTCTTCCTTCTCACCCCATCTGTATTGCACTCCTTTATGCGTTAAGGCCGTTAAGGGTTGAGCCAGTTGAGAGAAACCCTTAATAAACCTTCGATAATATCCGGCAAGTCCTAAGAATTGTCGGATTTCTGTTGGCGCTCTTGGGGTAGACCAGTTCTTAATTGCTTCCACTTTGGCTGGATCTACATGGATTCCTTCCTCATTAACAATGTGTCCAAGAAACTGGACTTCGCGGATCCAAAAATCGCATTTCGAAAACTTAGCATAAAGCTGTTCCTTGCGGAGTAATTCCAAAATAAGACGCAGGTGCTCCTCGTGTTCTTCCTTTGACTTGGAGTAGATCAAAATATCGTCGATGAAGACTATCACAAACTTATCGAGGTACGGCTTGCACACTCGATTCATTAGATCCATAAATACAGCAGGTGCATTGGTTAGCCCAAACGGCATAACCAGGAACTCGTAATGTCCATACCGAGTTCTAAAAGCAGTCTTAGGAACATCCTCTTCATGAACACGAAGTTGGTGATATCCAGACCGTAGATCAATCTTTGAAAAGTAGCTTGAACCTTGCAGTTGATCGAAGAGATCGTCGATTCGAGGAAGTGGGTATCGATTCTTGATCGTAACTTTGTTAAGCTCTCGGTAGTCAATGCACATGCGGAACGTTCCATCCTTCTTCTTAACAAACAGTACCGGAGCTCCCCATGGAGACGAACTTGGACGAATAAACCCCTTGTCGAGTAGCTCTTGCAGTTGTGAGGAGAGTTCGTTGAGTTCACTTACAGCCAATCGGTAAGGTGCGCGTGCGATCGGAGCGGCACCTGGAGCTAAATCAATCCCAAACTCAACTTGTCGAAACGGAGGCAAGCCAGGCAGATCTTCAGGAAATACATCTTGGAAGTCGCGAACTATCGGGTAATCATCAATTTTGCGCTCGGGATGTGTCGTGTCAGTGACGTTCGCAAGAATCGCGAAGTGACCCTTACGGAGGCATTTCTGAGCTTTGAGAAACGAGATAATACCAGTTACTACTCCACCTTTTTCACCTTGAACCGTTAATTCTTTACCGTCTTCGAGTGGGATACGAACCACTTTTTCTTTACATAAGATTTCAGCCCGATTCTCGGATAACCAATCCATTCCTACTATAACGTCGAAACTACCAATTGGGAAAGGCATAAAGTCGATTCCTAGGGTATGGCCAGCTAGTTCTAGTTTACAATCCTTAACTATCTGGGTAGTATCATGAAGTTTACCATTTGCTAGTTCTACCACATATTTAGCGTCTAGGGCAATCGGTTTAGCATTAATTATTCTAGCAAATTTAGTGGAAATAAAACTTTTCTCAGCACCAGAATCAAATAAAACAGTAGCAAAGAAACCGTTCAAAATAAATTTACCATTGATCACGTTGGCGTCATTGCGAGCTTCACCCTGGCCCATGACGAAAGCTCGACCTCTACCATTTCCCCCATTTCCGTTTCCACCATTACCATTGCCATTCCCATTACCATTACCTCCACCGTTACCATTCCCACCGTTATTTCCCTGATTGCCATTACCTTGTCTTCTTAGCTGAGGGCAGTCTCTCTTGATGTGACCCTGAGCACCACACTCAAAGCAGCCACGGGCTCCCCCATTGTTGTTGTTCTGGTTCTGACCGTTGTTGTTCCCATTACCCCGATTGTTCCCATAGTTGTTGTTTCTTCTGGGGCGGTTTTGTTGTTCTGGCAAGGTCGCCCAACAGTCTTTTGCTTCGTGGCCTCCCTTGCCACACCTCTCACAGTTCTGATTCTTCCTACAAACACCAGCATGATGCTTCCCACATCTGTTGCACAAGGGCAGGTTACCCTTGTAGTTGCTCTGACCATTTCCGCCCTGGCGGTAGTTGCCACTGTTATTCCCAGACCTCTTGCTTTGACCTTGGGAGTTATAGGACCTCCCAGTGCTGTTTCCAACACTCTGAACATTCATTGAGTTTTCAGGAGCTTCATCATCAGCCTTCCTCTTGCCACTCAAGGCAGTCTTCTCGGTGGCTTTCGCAGGTAGCGCACCTTTCTCGACCTCTTGATCGGTGAGTTTGTGAGCCAAACGAATGGCTTGCTGTACGGTAGCAGGGTTGCTGGCAGTCACCAATCCCTTGATTTGAGGCGCGAGGCCTTCCAGGTAACGCTCAATGCGTTTGAACTCAGCGTCGACCATTGTGGGACATAGGACCTCATACTCATGATATCGAGCAGTATACTGTTCGACTTCAGACCCAGACATCTTCAAATTCAGGAATTCACCCTCAAGCTTCTTGACTTGATCACGTGGACAGTATTCTTCCATGATCAACTCCTTAAATGCTGCCCACTGCATGTTATCAGCCGCTTCTAGCCCAACCATCTGAATTTCAGCGTTCCACCAGGAGAGTGCGGCTCCTTCGAAGGTACCAGTAGCAAACTTCACCTTGCTTTCAGCTGGGCAGTTACATATGGAGAAAACCTTTTCGGACTTTTCAATCCACCTAAGGAGTCCTACAGCTCCTTCTTCGCCGGAAAATGTCATCGGCTTACAGTCCATGAAGGACTTGAACGTGCAGTGGTGCTGGTTTCCTGATGCATAAATAGTTCGGATTTAAAATTAAACAGGTCATGATATAATTTCTTTGTGCCTTAACCGGCATAATAGTTACCCTGTGCGGCATATGCAGCTTGGACGGCTGCCACCGCGGCTTGCACATGTTCAGCAATCATCGCTTGTAGCTGTGCAGGCGTCATGTTTATGCCACCTCTTCCGTTTCCTCTTCCAGACATCTTGCTAAACAGTTAAAGTAGCCAGTGTTCAGTCACAGTTATGTTTTTATACATATCCCATAATATGTATGTTAGCCAGTTCCCGTTATCCCACTATTAGTCCAGAAAATTTTGTGCAAAATTGAGACGTCGTCGAAGAATGTCGTAAATGCTATCGTCGAAGGTCGGCTTCCCATAAAGTCACCGTCGGCGTAGTCGTCGTAGTAGAAATCAGGACGTAGCGTGTAGCATCGTTTCGTTGTCGCTTTCCCCAGAGTAGTGTGCGTACTTGCGGTCGCATCTCGTATTCGTGTGTGAAAATTTCCTAAGGTCTTTCCGTTAGACTACTTAGACACGGTCTATATATATACTTATATATATATATATATATACATATATCTGTACGTACTAAGCTTTTACTTACACAGCAGAGCGAGTATCCCAGGTTGGCACGTAAAAATTTTGTCTTTGGGAATTTGTTTGTTCGTTTTGTAACCAAGGTTTTCAAGTTGCAGTTTCCAAATCGTTTTCAAAAATGATTCCAGTTCTCTGCAACTCATGGCTCTGATACCAATCTGTCACACCCCCAAAATACCACTAACGGAGTTTATACCGTTAAGGGGCGCGACTAGACCAGGATCCACAACCATAGTTACCAATACTAAACGAATCAGGGTTAGTTCAAACACAAGATAGAAATCAAAGTCTTTAATTACATACGCAGCGGAAAATTAATTATCTTTAGCACTAACCACGTGCCTTACATAAATGTTGTTTTAAATTCCCAAAATAGTTCAATTAAAATAAAGGTCTTCACGTGCCATGCCAACCCGCTCCGGATACTCCTTAGCGATCTGCAAAAGTTTAAACCACGCAAGTGTCAACCTAACGGTTGGTGAGTTCACAGTAGGCTTGTCATGCATTGGCCCAGTCTCATAATCATAGTTCGTATCAAAATGTACTTACAAAATATTCATTTGTGAAAAGCAATGCTTGTATTTAATTCTCAGTTTATAAATGGTTTGTCCGTGACCACGTCATCGGGTATGTACTAGTTCCGTAAAGTTAAAGGACTCAACCGATATCGCGGGTAGCTAATCCGTTGTTCCATGCTCTAAGGAAGTTTGTACCAAAGCTGACTTATTTGGTGGGGGCCGAGCCATCCCGTACGGTGCGGACCTAGTCATCGCGGTTTCTGCCTCCCCCGTGTCCTCTCGGGACCACGGTCAAATAGGCTGATATTGTTCCTCCGTGCACTCCCCGTGCCACGGGGCGTAGTTTGTCAAACTCCAGTAGATCTACCCAACATCCCCTCGCTTTACAATTAATGGCACAATTTTAGTTGAGGACTTTTAAGTTATAAGGCATCCTTAGAAAACATGTGATATCATATGGTTTAGACTTTAACCTACACTAGCCATATTAAAATGTTTTCAGTTTTGTTTCCAAAAAGCAGTTTGATCAGAGTTCACAAGTGTTCCCATAAAACACTTCAGTTCATCAAGTGGGTGCCGAGCATCCCGAGTTCTCAAGTTTATCAGTGAGGTGCCTAGCACTCTCGAGTTTATCAGCATTGTTTTCGTTAAGTTATTCTGTGTGGCCCATCGGACTCACGGTAAGCGGGTTAGTGACACTCACCTTTGGTTGCACAGCTACTCTTCAAGTAATCCAATTATTGTTGTTTAACGAAGACCTAGAACACGTTTAGGTCTTAGGTATTAGTTTCGTGTCTAATCTTTACTTAACGTCACTATGGCCCATAACATAGCACGTTGCGACTATGACTCGACATACCGACACACGACACAAACGGTTGATCATAAACAAGGGTTCATATAAATCAGATATCAAGCATGTTTCATCATGGTATAATCAGGTAAGTCATGGCATAACACTTAAGCAAATTTCACAAGTTTGGTTTTTAGGTCAAGCCTTAGTTTCGCTAGCATAGTTTCGCTAGGCAGTTTCGCTAGGTGCACGGGCAGCACTTTCGCTAGGCAATGCCCGGTAACACAGTTTCGCTAGGCTAGTTTCGCCCGAAACTGCTGACGCAGTTTCGCTAGCCTAGTTTCGCAGGGAAACTGGTTTGAACTTTCGTTCAGGTATTTCGCTCGATAGTTTCGCTCGAGCTGGTCTGGTCAGGTTCCCGGCGACACTATAGTTTCGCTGGTCAGTGTCGCTGGAAGGAGATATAATTTCGCTACTTAGTTTCGCCCAGAGAACACACAGTTTCGCTGGTCGCGAAAAACATACGGATTTGCCTAAAAATCAACCTAACAGCTTCTGATCATACATGCAATTCATTATCTAGTATCCCTAGGCATTTACCAACATAAATCAAGCAGCTTTAACAAGTTTAACATGCATTTTGATCATCAAATCTCTAAAATGGGTTCAAAACCCTAAAATGAACTAATTTGCACAAATCTCTAATATGGATGGATTTCACACGTAAAGTTATCAACTTTGTTACAGATCTAGCATCCTAAAGCATATATACAGAAGATCAAGCAATATCATGAAGGTTTGGTCATGCTTTTTAAGAAAAACACATATAGAACACATAATGGAGGTTTTTGGGACTCACGGTTCGATCTCCTAGCTTGGTAGATGATGTTTTGAGGCTGAGATCTCGACAACTTGGTGTGAACCTCGACTGACCAGAATCTCCAGGAGAAAAGAGTGTGTGTGTGTTTGTTGTGATATGAGGCAAATGAGGCTTCTAGGGTTTATTAAGTTTATTTATATCAGGGGCTAGTTTCGCTGGCAATTTCGCTGACTGGCGAAACTGGCTCTGATCTCGGACACACTGATCAGTCTAGCCTGCTACCGGGCGAATCTGTAATTTCGCTCGGTAGTTTCGCTGACTACCAAATTTAGGCAATTTTCACATAATCAAGTATTTACAATTAATCATGCTATTCACAATAATAAGTCATGTATTTAAATCACATTGCACATAAAGACAATCAATGATGAACACATAACACATATGGACGGTTCGGTGATCAACCAAAGGTCGTGGACGTATTCGGCCTAGTTAAGCATTAGCTACTTATAACGTAACTAACGGGTTTGTCTAACGGAAGTTAACCTTGAAATTCTCGGGTGTCACATCATTCCCCTGAAATTGGAATTTTCGTCCCGAAAATTATTCTTGTGTCGTAGCGTTCGCAGCATCAGCTGTCGTCGTTGCTATCGTCGCTGGGGAAAGAAAGCAAAAAGTTTTAGGGTTGTCACATCCTCCTCCCGTTAAGGAATTTTGGTCCCCAAAATTAAATCATACCATGAGTTTCCGTGGACGTTTGCTCGAACAGGTGAGGATACTTTTTCTTCATTTGATCCTCACGTTCCCAAGTATATTCAGGTCCACGTCTTGAGTTCCATCGCACCTTGACGATCGGAATCTTGCTACGTTTGAGGGCTTTCTCCTCGCGTCCCATGATTTCTACTGGTTGCTCAATAAATCTCAAATGTTCGTCAATTTCCAATTCCTCCAGAGGAATTATTTCGATGTCTTCAGCCAGACACTTCTTTAGATTGGAAACGTGAAACACGTTGTGAACTCCATCGAGTTCAGCAGGGAGTTGCAATCGATAGGCCACCGGGCCTACTTCCCCAATTATTTCAAACGGACCGATGTAGCGAGGATTTAGCTTTCCACGCTTTCCGAAGCGTATTACTCCCTTCCAGGGAGATACCTTCAACAATACTTTGTCACCCACCTCAAACTTTAGAGGTTTTCGGCGTTTGTCGGCATAACTCTTTTGTCGATCACGTGCTGCAGCTAGCCGTTGCCTAATTTGAATAATCCGTTCGGTCATATCATGGATAACTTCCGGTCCAGTGAGCCCTTTCTCACCTGTTTCAGCCCAACACACGGGCGATCTACATTTTCTGCCGTAAAGTGCTTCAAAAGGTGCAGCACCTATACTTGAATGATAACTATTGTTGTAAGAGAACTCCACCAGTGGAAGGTGAGTCTCCCAATCTTTCCCAAAATCCAGAACACAAGCTCGGAGCATATCTTCTAAGGTTTGAATCGTTCGTTCCGTCTGACCATCAGTCTGCGGGTGATAAGCTGTACTCATGTCTAGTCGGGTTCCCAATGCTTCCTGCATTGATTGCCATAACCGTGAAGTGAATCGAGGATCTCGATCAGAAATGATAGTCTTAGGCACACCGTGAAGCTTCACAATTTTGTCGATGTACAGCTTTGTCAATTTATCCATATTATCACTTTCCTTCATCGGAATGAAATGTGCAGATTTGGTTAACCGATCGATGATAACCCAAATCGCATCCGGTTGATTTGATCGATGAGGTAATCCCGTTACAAAATCCATGGAGATGTCCTCCCATTTCCATTCTGGGATCTTTGGTTGTTGTAGTAAACCAGAAGGCTTTTGGTATTCAATCTTGACCCTTGAACATGTTAGACACTTAGCCACATATCGAGCAATGTCGGCTTTCATATTCGGCCACCAATAAAGATTCTTCAAGTCCTGATACATTTTATCCGATCCAGGGTGCACCGAGTATCTTGACTTGTGAGCCTCGTCCATTACGAGCTCACGGAGATTTCCAAACAAAGGAACCCAGATTCTGTCATTATAATATGTGAGTCCATCAGACTTAACTTCAGAATGGCCATCTACACCACGCAGTGCTTCAGCTGCGAAGTTTTCTGCTTTCAAAGCTTCTCGTTGGCAGTCACGGATCCGATCCGGTAATCCTGAATGTATTGTAAGTTGAAGCGCTCGTACCCGACGAGGCTTTTCGTATTCTTTTCTGCTTAGGGCATCAGCCACAACGTTGGCTTTTCCAGGATGGTACTTAATGGCCAAATCATAATCATTTAGTAACTCGACCCACCGTCGTTGTCGCATGTTGAGGTCTTTCTGATCAAAGATGTGCTGTAGACTTTTATGATCGGTGAATATCGTGCACTTTGTTCCATATAGGTAATGTCTCCAAATCTTGAGTGCATGAACAACGGCTCCCATTTCCAAATCATGCGTTGTATAATTCTTTTCAGTATCCTTTAGTTGCCTGGACCCATAGGCAATTACTTTATCTCGTTGCATCAACACGCAACCGAGTCCTTGAATCGATGCATCGCAGTAAACCACAAAGTCGTCTATTCCATCGGGTAACGCAAGAATTGGAGCCGAACATAACATATCTTTGAGCGTTTGGAATGCGCGCTCTTCCTTCTCACCCCATCTGTATTGCACTCCTTTATGCGTTAAGGCCGTTAAGGGTTGAGCCAGTTGAGAGAAACCCTTAATAAACCTTCGATAATATCCGGCAAGTCCTAAGAATTGTCGGATTTCTGTTGGCGCTCTTGGGGTAGACCAGTTCTTAATTGCTTCCACTTTGGCTGGATCTACATGGATTCCTTCCTCATTAACAATGTGTCCAAGAAACTGGACTTCGCGGATCCAAAAATCGCATTTCGAAAACTTAGCATAAAGCTGTTCCTTGCGGAGTAATTCCAAAATAAGACGCAGGTGCTCCTCGTGTTCTTCCTTTGACTTGGAGTAGATCAAAATATCGTCGATGAAGACTATCACAAACTTATCGAGGTACGGCTTGCACACTCGATTCATTAGATCCATAAATACAGCAGGTGCATTGGTTAGCCCAAACGGCATAACCAGGAACTCGTAATGTCCATACCGAGTTCTAAAAGCAGTCTTAGGAACATCCTCTTCATGAACACGAAGTTGGTGATATCCAGACCGTAGATCAATCTTTGAAAAGTAGCTTGAACCTTGCAGTTGATCGAAGAGATCGTCGATTCGAGGAAGTGGGTATCGATTCTTGATCGTAACTTTGTTAAGCTCTCGGTAGTCAATGCACATGCGGAACGTTCCATCCTTCTTCTTAACAAACAGTACCGGAGCTCCCCATGGAGACGAACTTGGACGAATAAACCCCTTGTCGAGTAGCTCTTGCAGTTGTGAGGAGAGTTCGTTGAGTTCACTTACAGCCAATCGGTAAGGTGCGCGTGCGATCGGAGCGGCACCTGGAGCTAAATCAATCCCAAACTCAACTTGTCGAAACGGAGGCAAGCCAGGCAGATCTTCAGGAAATACATCTTGGAAGTCGCGAACTATCGGGTAATCATCAATTTTGCGCTCGGGATGTGTCGTGTCAGTGACGTTCGCAAGAATCGCGAAGTGACCCTTACGGAGGCATTTCTGAGCTTTGAGAAACGAGATAATACCAGTTACTACTCCACCTTTTTCACCTTGAACCGTTAATTCTTTACCGTCTTCGAGTGGGATACGAACCACTTTTTCTTTACATAAGATTTCAGCCCGATTCTCGGATAACCAATCCATTCCTACTATAACGTCGAAACTACCAATTGGGAAAGGCATAAAGTCGATTCCTAGGGTATGGCCAGCTAGTTCTAGTTTACAATCCTTAACTATCTGGGTAGTATCATGAAGTTTACCATTTGCTAGTTCTACCACATATTTAGCGTCTAGGGCAATCGGTTTAGCATTAATTATTCTAGCAAATTTAGTGGAAATAAAACTTTTCTCAGCACCAGAATCAAATAAAACAGTAGCAAAGAAACCGTTCAAAATAAATTTACCATTGATCACGTTGGCGTCATTGCGAGCTTCACCCTGGCCCATGACGAAAGCTCGACCTCTACCATTTCCCCCATTTCCGTTTCCACCATTACCATTGCCATTCCCATTACCATTACCTCCACCGTTACCATTCCCACCGTTATTTCCCTGATTGCCATTACCTTGTCTTCTTAGCTGAGGGCAGTCTCTCTTGATGTGACCCTGAGCACCACACTCAAAGCAGCCACGGGCTCCCCCATTGTTGTTGTTCTGGTTCTGACCGTTGTTGTTCCCATTACCCCGATTGTTCCCATAGTTGTTGTTTCTTCTGGGGCGGTTTTGTTGTTCTGGCAAGGTCGCCCAACAGTCTTTTGCTTCGTGGCCTCCCTTGCCACACCTCTCACAGTTCTGATTCTTCCTACAAACACCAGCATGATGCTTCCCACATCTGTTGCACAAGGGCAGGTTACCCTTGTAGTTGCTCTGACCATTTCCGCCCTGGCGGTAGTTGCCACTGTTATTCCCAGACCTCTTGCTTTGACCTTGGGAGTTATAGGACCTCCCAGTGCTGTTTCCAACACTCTGAACATTCATTGAGTTTTCAGGAGCTTCATCATCAGCCTTCCTCTTGCCACTCAAGGCAGTCTTCTCGGTGGCTTTCGCAGGTAGCGCACCTTTCTCGACCTCTTGATCGGTGAGTTTGTGAGCCAAACGAATGGCTTGCTGTACGGTAGCAGGGTTGCTGGCAGTCACCAATCCCTTGATTTGAGGCGCGAGGCCTTCCAGGTAACGCTCAATGCGTTTGAACTCAGCGTCGACCATTGTGGGACATAGGACCTCATACTCATGATATCGAGCAGTATACTGTTCGACTTCAGACCCAGACATCTTCAAATTCAGGAATTCACCCTCAAGCTTCTTGACTTGATCACGTGGACAGTATTCTTCCATGATCAACTCCTTAAATGCTGCCCACTGCATGTTATCAGCCGCTTCTAGCCCAACCATCTGAATTTCAGCGTTCCACCAGGAGAGTGCGGCTCCTTCGAAGGTACCAGTAGCAAACTTCACCTTGCTTTCAGCTGGGCAGTTACATATGGAGAAAACCTTTTCGGACTTTTCAATCCACCTAAGGAGTCCTACAGCTCCTTCTTCGCCGGAAAATGTCATCGGCTTACAGTCCATGAAGGACTTGAACGTGCAGTGGTGCTGGTTTCCTGATGCATAAATAGTTCGGATTTAAAATTAAACAGGTCATGATATAATTGCTTTGTGCCTTAACCGGCATAATAGTTACCCTGTGCGGCATATGCAGCTTGGACGGCTGCCACCGCGGCTTGCACATGTTCAGCAATCATCGCTTGTAGCTGTGCAGGCGTCATGTTTATGCCACCTCTTCCGTTTCCTCTTCCAGACATCTTGCTGAACAGTTAAAGTAGCCAGTGTTCAGTCACAGTTATGTTTTTATACATATCCCATAATATGTATGTTAGCCAGTTCCCGTTATCCCACTATTAGTCCAGAAAATTTTGTGCAAAATTGAGACGTCGTCGAAGAATGTCGTAAATGCTATCGTCGAAGGTCGGCTTCCCATAAAGTCACCGTCGGCGTAGTCGTCGTAGTAGAAATCAGGACGTAGCGTGTAGCATCGTTTCGTTGTCGCTTTCCCCAGAGTAGTGTGCGTACTTGCGGTCGCATCTCGTATTCGTGTGTGAAAATTTCCTAAGGTCTTTCCGTTAGACTACTTAGACACGGTCTATATATATACTATATATATATATATATATACATATATCTGTACGTACTAAGCTTTTACTTACACAGCAGAGCGAGTATCCCAGGTTGGCACGTAAAAATTTTGTCTTTGGGAATTTGTTTGTTCGTTTTGTAACCAAGGTTTTCAAGTTGCAGTTTCCAAATCGTTTTCAAAAATGATTCCAGTTCTCTGCAACTCATGGCTCTGATACCAATCTGTCACACCCCCAAAATACCACTAACGGAGTTTATACCGTTAAGGGGCGCGACTAGACCAGGATCCACAACCATAGTTACCAATACTAAACGAATCAGGGTTAGTTCAAACACAAGATAGAAATCAAAGTCTTTAATTACATACGCAGCGGAAAATTAATTATCTTTAGCACTAACCACGTGCCTTACATAAATGTTGTTTTAAATTCCCAAAATAGTTCAATTAAAATAAAGGTCTTCACGTGCCATGCCAACCCGCTCCGGATACTCCTTAGCGATCTGCAAAAGTTTAAACCACGCAAGTGTCAACCTAACGGTTGGTGAGTTCACAGTAGGCTTGTCATGCATTGGCCCAGTCTCATAATCATAGTTCGTATCAAAATGTACTTACAAAATATTCATTTGTGAAAAGCAATGCTTGTATTTAATTCTCAGTTTATAAATGGTTTGTCCGTGACCACGTCATCGGGTATGTACTAGTTCCGTAAAGTTAAAGGACTCAACCGATATCGCGGGTAGCTAATCCGTTGTTCCATGCTCTAAGGAAGTTTGTACCAAAGCTGACTTATTTGGTGGGGGCCGAGCCATCCCGTACGGTGCGGACCTAGTCATCGCGGTTTCTGCCTCCCCCGTGTCCTCTCGGGACCACGGTCAAATAGGCTGATATTGTTCCTCCGTGCACTCCCCGTGCCACGGGGCGTAGTTTGTCAAACTCCAGTAGATCTACCCAACATCCCCTCGCTTTACAATTAATGGCACAATTTTAGTTGAGGACTTTTAAGTTATAAGGCATCCTTAGAAAACATGTGATATCATATGGTTTAGACTTTAACCTACACTAGCCATATTAAAATGTTTTCAGTTTTGTTTCCAAAAAGCAGTTTGATCAGAGTTCACAAGTGTTCCCATAAAACACTTCAGTTCATCAAGTGGGTGCCGAGCATCCCGAGTTCTCAAGTTTATCAGTGAGGTGCCTAGCACTCTCGAGTTTATCAGCATTGTTTTCGTTAAGTTATTCTGTGTGGCCCATCGGACTCACGGTAAGCGGGTTAGTGACACTCACCTTTGGTTGCACAGCTACTCTTCAAGTAATCCAATTATTGTTGTTTAACGAAGACCTAGAACACGTTTAGGTCTTAGGTATTAGTTTCGTGTCTAATCTTTACTTAACGTCACTATGGCCCATAACATAGCACGTTGCGACTATGACTCGACATACCGACACACGACACAAACGGTTGATCATAAACAAGGGTTCATATAAATCAGATATCAAGCATGTTTCATCATGGTATAATCAGGTAAGTCATGGCATAACACTTAAGCAAATTTCACAAGTTTGGTTTTTAGGTCAAGCCTTAGTTTCGCTAGCATAGTTTCGCTAGGCAGTTTCGCTAGGTGCACGGGCAGCACTTTCGCTAGGCAATGCCCGGTAACACAGTTTCGCTAGGCTAGTTTCGGCCGAAACTGCTGACGCAGTTTCGCTAGCCTAGTTTCGCAGGGAAACTGGTTTGAACTTTCGTTCAGGTATTTCGCTCGATAGTTTCGCTCGAGCTGGTCTGGTCAGGTTCCCGGCGACACTATAGTTTCGCTGGTCAGTGTCGCTGGAAGGAGATATAATTTCGCTACTTAGTTTCGCCCAGAGAACACACAGTTTCGCTGGTCGCGAAAAACATACGGATTTGCCTAAAAATCAACCTAACAGCTTCTGATCATACATGCAATTCATTATCTAGTATCCCTAGGCATTTACCAACATAAATCAAGCAGCTTTAACAAGTTTAACATGCATTTTGATCATCAAATCTCTAAAATGGGTTCAAAACCCTAAAATGAACTAATTTGCACAAATCTCTAATATGGATGGATTTCACACGTAAAGTTATCAACTTTGTTACAGATCTAGCATCCTAAAGCATATATACAGAAGATCAAGCAATATCATGAAGGTTTGGTCATGCTTTTTAAGAAAAACACATATAGAACACATAATGGAGGTTTTTGGGACTCACGGTTCGATCTCCTAGCTTGGTAGATGATGTTTTGAGGCTGAGATCTCGACAACTTGGTGTGAACCTCGACTGACCAGAATCTCCAGGAGAAAAGAGTGTGTGTGTGTTTGTTGTGATATGAGGCAAATGAGGCTTCTAGGGTTTATTAAGTTTATTTATATCAGGGGCTAGTTTCGCTGGCAATTTCGCTGACTGGCGAAACTGGCTCTGATCTCGGACACACTGATCAGTCTAGCCTGCTACCGGGCGAATCTGTAATTTCGCTCGGTAGTTTCGCTGACTACCAAATTTAGGCAATTTTCACATAATCAAGTATTTACAATTAATCATGCTATTCACAATAATAAGTCATGTATTTAAATCACATTGCACATAAAGACAATCAATGATGAACACATAACACATATGGACGGTTCGGTGATCAACCAAAGGTCGTGGACGTATTCGGCCTAGTTAAGCATTAGCTACTTATAACGTAACTAACGGGTTTGTCTAACGGAAGTTAACCTTGAAATTCTCGGGTGTCACACTAATTATAAGTAAAATATGTTACATGGTGATGAAAAAAACGAACTGTTAACAGGTGTTATAGTGAATGATGGCACATAAATTCCGATCGAGTTGTAACCAACACGATGATTGAAGACGACGACTATTACCAGCATACAATTGAAATCGAGTTTCCCCTAATTCTGGTAGTGTAGTTGGAGAGTGGTGGTTTTATGGTGGGGGTGAGATGATGATGATTGTTGGTTGATGGGGATAAACCAGAGAGGGGAGTATTTTCTTTGATTAGTGTGTTTACTTAGCTAGATGTATAGGGATTTAGCGTATAATTTATTATATATGAATATTTTCATTTATTAATTGCTGTTACGTTATTTAGTATATATATATATACATATATATATAATTTGATTTTTAGGTTTCTAATATTAATTTTATATATACATAACATTAGCAAATTAAAAGGCATAGTGAAGTTTTAGTTTTTCTTAATTTGGTCACACGAATTTATTACTTTGACAAAATTTACCCTTACACTTTTTTTAGTTAGCTTTAGGTTTTTATACTTTGGGCACTTATGTTTTATAGTTTTACGTTTCTACCCTCAACTTTTAAACTTTTTTTTGTTTAAAGTTTTTTGTTCTTCTAATTTAACCACGAAACTTTCATATTTTAAGTTTTTCTACTTTCGTTTTCACATTTATATTATATATATTACATTTAGAATTCAAAAGGGATAAGAAACTTTTACACTTTCATAATTTGACCACTTCTATTTTTTAGTTTTATGTTTTGACCACAAAAATGTTTACACTTTTAGACTTTGCCACTACATTTTTTTTAGTTTTATATTTTGACTACGAAACTTTTAGTTTTATATAATAGTTTTTCACTTTGAGACATTGGCCACTACTTTTTTTAGTTTTATATTTTAATCATGAAACTTTTAGACATTTACATGTTATACCCCTTAACTTTTCCGAGTTTTCGACTCTGGTCAATACTTTATTATAGTTTTATACTTTGATCACATTAAAACGTTTTTTACTTAAACTGACGGGTAAATGAGTGGCCCGTCACGAAACACGGACGGATCACAAGATCAAACCACACTGTCATTGCAGGCCCGCTGGAACGCGCGAGCCGGTGTGCAACTTGTATATATACAGTTTTAATTTGTAATTTGACAAAAAGAAAATTTAAAAATAATTTATTGATTATAGCAACCATATAGTTACACTTATTTGGACATAATAGCCACATACAACCACAATCAATATGTGTCACCAAAGCTACCCTTTAGCCACGTTTTTTTCCCTAATGAATGTGACTAAAACATAAATATATATGACTATATAATGCCAACAGCCACACATTTGATATTTAAACGTGACAATTGCCACACTTTACTGAGACAAAATGTCTGGTTGCAACAACCCTCTTAGCCACGTTTTTCAAATAGACTTGGCTAAAACACATATATACATGACTATATAATATAAACGGCCATACATTCGATATTTTAAGGTGCCCGTTGCCACCCTTTAGTCACACTTACTCGGACCAAATGCCTGATCGCAACAACCCTTTAGCCACATTTTTTTCTAATAAATGTGACTAAAACACAAATATATGTGACTATATAAATCAACGGCCACGTTTTTTTATTTTAATGTGGTTGTTGCCACCTTTTAACCACACTTATTTGGGACAAAATGTTCTGATCGCAACAACCCTTTAGCAACGTTTGTTTTCTATTAAATGTGGCTAAAACATAAATATGTGACTATATAATACTAACAACCACACTTTTTTATTTTAACGTGGTCGTTGCCACTCTTTAGCCACACTTATTTGGGACAAAATGCCTAATTGCAACAACCCTTAGCCACATTTTTTTCCTAATAGATGTGACCAAAACACAAATATATGTAACTATATAATACTAATGATCACACTTTTGTTATTTTAACGTGGCCGTTTCCACCCTTTAGCCACATTTTTTTTGACCAAATGTCTGATTGCAATAACACTTTAGCCATATTTTTTTTCTAATAGATGTGGCTAAAGCACTCATATCAGTGACTATATAATACCAACGACCACACTAAAAAACACATGTGGCCGTTAGGAGCCTTTAGCCATATTAGGAAGAAATGCTTGATTACAACAATAAATAATGGTACTCTTTAGCCACGCTTTTAGGTGGCTTCAACCACTAATATTTTAACGTGGCCGTGTTAGGATTCGAGATCACTCACACACACACAAAGGTAACAATCACTGTAGAAAAGTAAACAACGAGAATAGACACGTGAGATTTAACGTGGTTCGGTCAGTGTGACCTACATCCACGGGCTGCAACCAGGGTATTTTTATTGCTATCTGCCTCACTCGACGTGAGAATTACAAATACAAGATGAAGTTATAAATAGAGTCTAGATTAGGGTTACACAAAATAAACGGACCGAAACACGGGCCCGAGCCACCGAGCCCAATCAAGGCTCCACAAACCCAACAATCTCCCACTTGGAGGCTTGATCATCTTCAACTGCCATCCGCTGTAATACTTGTACGTCTAGTAATCCTCGTCATCGTCCTGGCTGCAGCGGCCTTCTCATCAGTTAACCTGAAGGCCCGTTGAAGCTCCCCTGAGCTCCAACATATCAGTCATGGCAAGAACTGCCCCTGGCTCGTCCTTGATCCCTACTGGCTCCCACTGAAACGAACTGCCAGATCCTGAGATACCCTGAGAACAAACAACACTCTCCATGTTAAGCAGGTAATCCACTGGAGAGGCTTTAACCACTGGAACACTGGATCTCTTAACAAACGATCGTCTGGTAACTCTGACTGAAGCACAACCCGTACTCCCACTGCCACGAAAACCCTTGACCTGCTTTTCTGAACCTTTCCTAGTACGTTCAACCTGAATCTGACGTGTGGCTCTAGGTTTATCTCCTGCAAAACAAACCTTCTTCTGCCCACTAGACTCTGTGAACCGGACTTTGGACTTCTTCTGAACTGGGATGGTCTCTCCCTCAGACGGTAAACTAACCATGTAAAGCGAACCTCTCTTTCTTCCTCGAGCCACGACTAGATTTCCCTTGACAACTTTCCACTGCCCGTTCCCGAATTTAACATCATGTCCCTGTTCATCCAACTGCCCCACTGAAATCAACTGTTTCTTCAAGCTTGGAATCACTCTGACATCTTTCAAAACCCATGAACCGGCCGAAGTCTTCAAATCTAAGTCACCCATGCCTGTAACATCTAGAACATCATTGTTCGCCAACTTTACCTTGCCAAAATCACCTTCCTTCAGATTCTGCAATGCTTCACTGCTGTGGGTAGCGTGAAATGAAGCACCAGAATCCATGACCCAGGAATCAACACTGCTCTCTATACTGCATATTAACGTTTCGTCTTCAACATAGTCTTCTGCAGAGTTAACTTGTTTCTTTTCACTCGGACACTGATTCCTAAAGTGCCCCACCTGCTTACAGTTCCAACATGTCACATCATCCCGAGCCCTAGACTGACTCCTTCTTCTGTTCCCGCTCCCACTACCTCTGTTGTTCTTCCTACCTCTGCCAACATGCATCAATCCACTCGATGATTCACCCGAATTTCTTCGTCTGACGTCTTCGCCCAGAATAGTATCCCGAATCCCATCAAAAGTGAACTTACTGGTAGAACTCGTAATCGCTGTAACAGTTCCTGACCAGCTATCAGGCAATGAAGATAACAGTAGTAGAGCCTGAACCTCATCCTCGAATTTAATATCAACTGACCCAAGTCTTGACAAAATCGAGTTCATGTTGTTGATGTGCACTGTAACTGAACTTCCTTCTTGCATTCTCGTATTAACCAGCTCTCGAATCAGGTAAACTTTGTTAGCTGCCGAAGGCTTCTCGTACATATTAGACAATGCATCCATGATGCCCTTCGCTGTGGTTTCCTTCAGAATGTTGAACGCAACATCCTTTGACAACGACAATCTAATGACGGCCTTGGCTTTCTTATCTAAGTTCTTCCATTCGTCTGCTGTAATCTTATCTGGTCTTTCACCCAATACCATGTCCAAATCCTTTTGAATTAGCAAATCCTCAATTTGCATTTTCCACCAACCAAAGTCCTTACCATCAAACTTCTCAATCTGAAGTTTCCCGCTCTCAGCCATTATCTCAAAATGAGAAACTCGACTTTGAATCTCGGTATATATATCAACGAATTCTTGGACTAAAAAAAATGACCAGCCCGCTTCCTGTTCTTAACACAAATTTATTTTCTAGACCAAAACACAATATAATTAACCAGTTTGGCCAAGTCCAATTAAAGAAATAATAGCTTTCTGCCCAACGGAATTACAGCCCAAAAAAAACAATTAGGTTAACAAAGAAGTTCCCGTCACTTTCTATTTTGGTCAAACAATGGATTTCGGTCAAAATTGACAACTTCAATTCTTCTCCGTACGGCGGCGTGAATGGAATTTTCAGAGAATTTAGCAAACACGATAAACCAATCAAATAGTCTTTCTCTTCGTTCCTCTCGCCTCCGAGCTTCGAATGATTCACGGTACGACCTTTCCTTTCCTTCTGTGATTGTTCTTAACCCCACTCCGATCTCCGACTCCGACTATATCTTCTGTCGGAAGAGATCTGAACGTGAAACACGGGTGACGGCAATAACAGCCGATGAACCCTAAAACCGTGTGTAGATGAACCTGTGAGTAACGAACCCGGCTCTAGATACCACTTGTTAGGATTCGAGATCACTCACACACACACAAAGGTAACAATCACTGTAGAAAAGTAAACAACGAGAATAGACACGTGAGATTTAACGTGGTTCGGTCAGTGTGACCTACATCCACGGGCTGCAACCAGGGTATTTTTATTGCTATCTGCCTCACTCGACGTGAGAATTACAAATACAAGATGAAGTTATAAATAGAGTCTAGATTAGGGTTACACAAAATAAACGGACCGAAACACGGGCCCAAGCCACCGAGCCCAATCAAGGCTCCACAAACCCAACAGGCCGTATCATACATATGATGACGGGACCTTTGGTCACGTTTGAGCTGATAAAAAAAGTGACCAAAGACCTACGACCATGTTTTTTTGGCGTGAACGAAGCCCATTTTTGACGCAGTGCAATTTTCTCATAATGATATTCTATGGAGCTTAAACAAGCAAGAAAGCAACAATTACTAGTCCTCTTAGAATACCTCTTTATCAAGAAAAATGAATTACAATTAAGCACCATCACACTTGCAGTATATTGTTGAAATCAGTTACTAAAGTATTAATAAGGCCCAAAACCAACTTATATCATGTTACCATTTTATTAGCAGATGAGAATATTGTATGAACTAACATAACCTTTAACGTAAAAGTTGTTTGAATGTCTTTCAGAAGTTCAGGAACGAACCTGAATCAAACCAGAAACCACTTGTGTACCAAAAATCTTGGTTGTAACCAAAATTAGTAGCCAAAAACTTGCTTGCAACCCAAATCAGTACGTAGCCAATAAACCTGGTTTGAGCAATTAACCCTAGTAAAGAGTTCCCATTACAAATTACAACCTGAAAAAATGTGCACCAACTATCCTATCATGAGATTTGTCTTCTCACCAGTTAGATCCAGGTCAATTTTTGAGATATTACTTGCAAGTATGCAATTTAGAGAGCAGTGCTTCTCCAAATCCAAAAAATATTTGTTGTTTCAAGGAGACATTCTCAATAACAGCCTGTTTATTAAAAAATGAATAGAGAACTATGAAATTCCATATGTTTAGAATATTTTTCTCAATTTTCAAATTTAGTGGCTACCCATAAACTAAAACAGAAAATTGAAATCAACAAACGAAAATCATGTATGGAAAGATAACATGTCTATAATTTTAAACCAAACACACTGCAGGAGCTTCAAATCGCCGGTGAAGAGGTGCTTCAAATCGCCGGTGAAGAGGTGCTTCAAATCGTGGTGGTGTTCTTGGTGTATTTGAGGAAAAAGTAAACGGCATTAATGGCTTCGTTGATGGTGGCGTTCGAGGGTGGTGGTTGTCGAACGTGAACTCGGAGCCGGCAGTGGTATGGATGGTGGAAGTCGCCGGAGAGGTAGGGATTTAGGGTTGGCGCGGGTTTTGGGGAAATGAGGGGAAGGAGGAACTGGAGGGAAATAAACCCGGTAAAAGGTTTTAGGTTATTAGCGGCGACAAGTCGACTCTTATACGTCGCCGCTATTGCCTCTCGTACCATGATACCCTATCCACTCGATCCTTACTCTAATGGTTTCGTCGTTATTGCCTCTTGTAGCTACTAGCATCGCCCATAGTGATCAACTTTCTTGTAGTTGTTGAATGAATCCCGAGTCGTAAAAGAATAAACAGATAATAAAGTAAAAATTACATGTTTGTAGAAGAGTTGATGTGAGTTCTGTTTGAGGAATCCATCTGGTATGCTGATCGAGTTCCCATTTAGGGTATACTATTAATTAGGATGGAGATTAGGTGGGGAGACCCACAATTTAGAGAGGGAGAGAAAGAGATCACAAATTTGTGATGGTGATTAGTGGTGGTGTTTTTCTCTCCCTATGATCTCTATATCTACACCCTAGGGGAAACCTAATTCCATTAATAAGGGCAATTATGTCCATCGAATAAATGTCTAACTAGGGTAATAAGATCAATAATCAATTAAGATAAATGATTACAATGACCATATAATATTTAATATATATATACGAAATCATGTATATATTTAAAATATTCCAACATTTTCTCACTTAGCCGAGTAATCATTTATGATGAGATATTAGATAAGCCTGATCAGGGGTTAATATTCATTTCAATTTTAAACCAGAACTGCAGCAGAAAAATACAGTCGTAGAATTGGCTATTCAATTCAAGATCCCCATTAATCATACTACAATCCCAAATTTAGAATTCAACTTAAATTTAGAATTATTGACAAGAATAAGCCCTTAGCGTTGATTTGTATATAAAATGTCTATATATCCAATTAGGCATGCGTAACATATTTAAAGACAATAAATCAAAACGGATGAAGAATAATTAATAATTAGTCATTCATATTGTGATATGCTTGGTCATTAGTGAACCTCGTCTTTATATGAGCTCTTAAAAAAGATTTATGAGGATAGACCTTAAGTTAAAGGATCCTTAAGCATATCATGAATGTTTTCAATACAAAGATTTAGTTTCCTCTACTTGTTCTTATATGAACAATAATCTTGTATCAAAAACTTAATGCAGCTCCGCTCAAAACTGTTACTGTTTTAAGAGATGAGGGTAGCTGACTTTATCACATTAAGTCTTCAATATGTTATTTATCTGAAGTTTAGGAATCTAGTGATAAATTTACCAACAAAGTCTAGTGACAAACATATTATGTCATAACTTAGGCTGTTGTTATCAGTTTCTTATGACTCCTTCATAATCCATTAGATAAATATGTCCGCATACATAAGGATATACCCCTGAGTTGTCATTTCATATCCTTTTAATACAATAAAGTCAAAATTTAGAGACATTCAACTACTTTAAGTTTCTCACTTTTTCTATAGTTTAAGTTTATAGTCTTTCGTTTCTTATAGATATTGAAATGCCATCTTAGATGCTTTATAACTTAGGAAATGATTTTCATCATTTCTAGTATTTTTGCAATGTAGGTAATATCTAAACGAGTATAGACTTGAACATACATAAGACTTCTAACTAATAAAGCATAAGATTTAATTGCTTGAACCTTCATAATTAATCTCCATTAGTTACTAGAGTTACAGACTAAGAGCAACTTTGCATGTTGTAATTTGTTGAACACATAACTTAATCTAATGAGACTTAATTAATGTTTCGTTAGGTTGATCTTGATGTATTTTGATGCTTATTGTATAAGAAGCATCTTCAAGACTTTAATGTCAAAATTATGCGAGAATAAGTCGCTTTGACTCATGCAACAATACTAACATATTACTTACCTAAAATAATGTATATAAGGGCAAGTGTTGTATTAGTTGCTCCCACTCATCTTAAGGTAGGCTCATTTCTACTTATTCTTGATGAAGAATGGTTACATTTATAATTTCATCAAACTTTAAATTTCACTTGTAAGTTTTGCTTTCATTAAACCTTTATATGAATTTACTCATCTTAAAGACTAAGTATTCTTTAACTTTCAGGCTTGAAACATTTAGTTTGTGAACATGTCTTTATGTTAAGTGAGTATTAAGGAAATATATTTTATAAGTCCATTAAATGTCACCCTTAGTTATGAGTGAGTAATAAGGACAATAACAATCTCTCAAAGAATCCTTTAGGAAAAGAGTTCTTAATTGTTAATAGCCTTTAGAAACCAATCACGGTTTCTAACGTTCAATTTCTCATTTCGGATTTTAGTTTAGCTATGGAAAACTAAGCTTGTAACAATATTCTGATTTTAGGGAGTTAAGCTCATCTATGATAGCTTTATTCCATCAGATGATTTGATTGATCACTCATAATGGCTTTAGTATAAGAGATATAATTAGTAATCTTTCCAATATCCATGTAAGTTTTATTAGGGTAGGTTCATAATCATCAAAGTTAATAGATAATTTATGCCTTGATGACCTACTAAGCTGGATCTAACTGGTTGAAGCAAAATGTATTAATAATTTCATAGATTTCCTCTTGATTATTTAAGTCAGGTGTATTAGGAGTAACATTATTTTCTAAGTGTGTGGAAGTGGATAAGTGTTATGGTAGCGTGGTGTACAAGAGGTTTAATCGGAGTTAAATTCAAATTAAATTTAACTTTGTCTCCCCCCCCCCCCCCCCGCCTCTTGTACTTTTAGGCAAGTCCTGGATAAGGACTTTTCACTGACCTCATAAGACAAGTCATTGATAAGGACTTGGATTGCTCCCACTAATCTTAGAATTCCTTAGGAACTTGTCATGCAACATGCTTAGTGTTGAGGATCATTAAGGTTTAATTGTGGCTAACAACCAAATATATGTCTTATACCTGGTTGCCTTCATGTCCGAATTTCAGAATGAATTCTTAGGGGCATTTTAGCTAGGTAACCTTGTTTAGCATATGAGTTGTTGTATTTAGAACCTTGGTCTATAGGAATAGATGTATAAATTAGATGACATATTTGTTATCATGTTTATAAGGATACTTAGATGCATAACTTAATGATATATCTTTAGAAGTATCATACATGATCTACTGGTTCACTTTACTACAGTCCTAGCAGATTGAGAGTGTTATCATTATTTGTATGTCAATCTTAGTATTTAATCTATTAGATTTAATCTCATAACTTTTATTTTATGGTTAAGTTGATTTTCAACTTTATCCTTGAAAGTTTTTGGTGAGAAAGATGTTCATCCTTAATTAAATACAAGAATAAATAATCAGTTAAGTGACAAATGACTTATGCCCATATATATTCCATTTTGGGATGAGATCCACTAATTTGTTGGAGTTTTTTGGTAAGTTAGAACTCTTAGTGGAACCTTGTATATTCCTTTAACACATGTATTCTCTTTGTTAAATTCTTACTTTATGTGATAACAAAGTTTGTGAACGTGAGTCATCTAGTTATAATTTATAAAGATTTCAATCTACGTAAAGACAACTAGATAAATATTACCAACAACTTTGAGAGTTGAAGGTAATAGTGACATTGTGATAGTCATGTGAAACCTTATAACCGTCAATGTCTTACTTTAGTAATGATACTAAGTTCCCAGTGATGTTGGATCATAATAAGGTATCATTAAGCGTAGTACAATGATAGATTTTCATGGTTTGTACAACTTTGACATTAATTTTATCACTTACTATCGTTATAGTTGTTGTTTGGTTTATTTCTAGTGTATGGATTGTAAGAGACCTTTATAATACTAGTTTTAATTCAATGTGTTATTTTGAGAATTAATGGACACAATTATCATTATTGATTATTCTTTGTTAGCCAGTTGTTCCATTAGGAACTTAGAACTGGAAGTTTTCTTGTATCTTGTTTTAGAAATTAGAACTATCCTCCTTATTTAAGTTATTTTCATCGTATAAGGGTTAGTGATAGTGAGGTAAACAAATATGGTTTTCTAGTTTAAGGCATTGTTTGTTCTTTATGCATAAACTTGTCATACACTCGCTTTCCTTTGGTACTTGTGAGTTATGGCTGATTTAAAAAAAAAGTTTAAGTGTGCTAAAAAAGGGCTAAAAAAATGCACTAAAATAACTTTAAGTTGAAACATGTCTGAGCCTTTTAAGGATCATGTTTTCTATTATTATGACGTGTTCACTAAATCATTAACCTAATTTACACTTTGTACTAAGTATCATTTTGGCGAGAAGTGTTTACATGCATATAAGAAGTTCTTTTTGAATTTTATTACTTACACGATGTTTAGATTAGAAAAACTGAAGCATCTCCCCTGATAGCATTGTTTAAAGGGATTTTGATTACCATGATAGGCAATTTGAATAAACTTTACTCGCTTTTAATGTTCTGGTTGTAAAACCTTTTATCAGAGAGAGTAATTAAGAGTCTTTTGTCTTAAGAGATATTCAAGATCATTATGATAAGAGGAAAACTTTTATGAAAACATTTAGTGATTTAAATTTAGAGTGGATTAGTTATGGAGATTAAATGTTAAATTGAAAATAAGATATAAGAGTGATTCTATTGGGTATTTAAAACTAAGGCACAATGATAATGATAATGATTAGCTAATGCATAATAATGATGCATAATCAAGAACTAAGGCATAATAATAATAATAATGTATTATCATAATTTAAGGCGTTAACATAAGACACAAAGATAAGGCAAAATTTAAACAAATGAAGATGTGATATAGTCTATTATAACACCAAAATAATAGACTAGTTAGGTTCTACTTAAATGAATCGGCTTTCGCTTTGTTTACTTGCCTATCACCTAAGCATTATGAACAAAATAAGGGTATGTGCAAAAAATAATGTAACATGTCAGCTTTGGCCAGAAATGATACACTTAAGTTTTATGCACAAATTAGTTTCGCTGAATACATGTGTGACCCATCAGCTTTGGCCATAAAGGAAACACATGTATGTATAAGGCAAATGCTTAATTTTAGTTGATGAACATTGTAAAACGATGAATCAGCTTTGGCCAGAATCAAGGTTTTTAAATATGTTATCAAGTATAAATTAGTTTAATTTAAATAAGTCAACTTGTATTGTAAAATTAAATGACATTAGTTAAGGTAGTAAATCAGCTTTCGCCAGAATTACCACTTTTGAAGATGTCATCAACTTAATTAAGACAAGTTGATAAATTAATCTAATTTTTTATTGTGAATCAGTGTTAATAAGTTGACTTGTAAGATGAAGTTAAATGACATTATATTGGTAACAAATAAGCTTTGGTCATAATTGAAACCTTATTAGATTTCCTTTATTAACTTAAATAAGACAAGTCAATTTGTTAGTTGATTTTAATTGGTGTTAGGTTTTGTAAAAATGTAATTTTATAAGGTTTATACAAAACACAATTAATAGTAAGCCCCCGTTTTCGGTCGGATATAAGATTTCGGTCGAAAATGAGTCTCCGGTCGAAAATTGAGTTTCCGGTCAAAAAAATGAGTATCCAGTCGAAAATGGGTATCCGATCGAAAATGGGTATCCGATCGAAAATAGGTATCCGATCGAAAAGCAGGTGTCCGATCGAAAAGCAGGAATCGAAAAGCTGACTCTTCGATCGGGCAGACTGACGGCTTAGTCGAAAAGCAGTGATGAGCCGAAAAGTTCACTTTTCGATCGAATCGATAACGTGGGACTAGCCACAGAATCCGATCAAAAAGCTGACGATGGTCTATTGACGAATCGAAAAGCTATATGTTCCGATCGAAAACACGGGACAAATCTACAGTTTCGATCGAAAAGTAAAGCTAGAGTTTTTTATTAATGTCAAGGTTTTCAATCGAGAGGTAAGAAATTTAGTCGAAAAGTAAGCTTTTCGATCTCGAACGAAAAGCTAAGAACCTATCGAAAAGTAAGCTACAGTCATGACTTGATAAGTATGGTTTATTTAGGGCACTCAAGATTGCTTCGATTCCATGGATTGTGTTGAATGACACTCATATTTTGACGCTCCAATGTATTTAGGCACTAGCGGCATTTGTATGCGCCCAAAAATGGGATAGAATTAGGTCGCATAAGAGAATGGGGATGCTTGTGACTTGTGGGATTATCACAATCACTCATTATTATCATAAAGTCTAAGGGTCAATCATGTATATATGTCAAAATCTACGTTTTAGGGGCGGTGTGTAAATATGTAATATGTTAACCATTAGTTGTGTTAAATTAAAAGTCAATAACTAACTTGTCAAAGGGTATGTCAATTAAGATTTAGAAGTCACAACGTTTCAGTTTGTATATGTACGTAGTCGATCAATTGTAAATCAAGAACAATCAATCAGATTATCAATTCGATTTACACTCGATTGAAATTCTTGATATTATTGTGTTAATCATTCCCAATCTGGGACAACAATGTTGTGGATTGTTACAACATGTCCAAAAAGTTTTGGTGGTATTTAGGTATGGTTCCTTATGAATCAAAATTCGTTAAATTTTTATATATAGACAACGAGTTATCCCATCACGTAGGACTTAAGCGATTCAAACATTTAATGAATTGTTCGGCGAGAAGTTCATATACGTTTGTTTGTTTAATAAATAAATGAATATGAACAAAAAATTTCATTCATTTTAAATTAACAAACATGAATAGATGTCACTTTAATTCATTTTTGTTCGTTAACATTCAATATCGTAAATGTTCAATAACGTACTTTTTGGATTCGTAAGTTTACATTCATTCATGTTCGTGCGGTATGTGTTCTTGATCTATTGAATAAGTTTCTGTTCGATTCATTTTGGTTAATTACAACCCTAGTTCCGTGTAAGTTTATTAGGGCTGTAAACGAGCCGAGATAGAGTGAGTTAGGCTCGGCTCATTTAAAAACCCAGCCGGCTCGTTTACTTTTTTTTTTTTACTTTTAACACCGATTGATATAAGAAACAAAAAATAATATTTTTTTAGCTAATGAAAAACTTATAAACCACAAAACTTATAATGCAAAGTTCAACACATAACCATATTGTAATAATAATTAGTAGTAAATTTATAACAATAAAGATAAACAAACGGAAACAATTGAAGAACGGAAGATGTAGAGCAACTATGACAGATGACTTGACGATGTTATCTAAGAGACGACTAGACAAATATTTGAAGAGAGACAATTAAGTTATGGGAAAGTAAGAATAAAAAAGGGAATTGGGGAGGCAGGAGGAAAAGTCGTGAATATGGATATGCAAAATGAAAATGAAATTAGGGGTTTAAGTAATTAGAGGTGAGCTGAGTCGTACAAATAACATAATTATATATAAATTTATATGAGCCAAACGAGCCAACCAAAAAGCGAGCCAATGAGCAAGCCATGCGTTGAGCTGATCTTGTCTCGGGCTCGGGCTCGTCTCGTTTATGAAGGAGCCGATTTCAAATGAGCTTTTTTCAAGCTTTCTTTGAGCAAACTTCAAAGAGCCAGAAAAGTGGGTACCAGAAAAGATGTAAAGTTAACTCATGATTCACTAATGCAGATAAGATTATATTATTGATTTTTCAGCAGATGTATCATGGGCAGGTAAAAAAGTGGGTACCTCCTGGTGAAAAGTTATAAAGCGACTATACAAAAATATAAATATGAACATTGTTCAATTCAAACGAGATGTTTACCACCCCGCGCGTTGCTGCGGGGTTGAATTTATATGCTGAACGAAAGTTAAAAAGTTAAAGTGTATAAAATGTAAAAGTCTAAAAGTCTCGTGGTGAAAGTATAAAACTATAAAAGTATACTAAAAATGAAAGTAAAAAATGTAAGAGTTTCGTGGCCAAAGTGGAAGACAACAAAACTTAAAACGAAAAAAAAAAACTTTAAAAGTTAGAGCATTAAAAAGTTAAGGAGTATAAAACGTAAAAGTATAAAAGTCTCGTGGTGAAAGTATAAAAATATAAAAGTATACTAAAAACGGAAGTAGAAAAGTTAAAAGTTTTGTGGCCAAAGTAGAAAACAACAAAACTTAAAAAAAAAAAAATCAGAGGGTAGAAAACGTAAAAGTATGAAATATATTACTATTTCGTTAAAAAAAGTAGTGTAAAAGTTTAAGGGGTAGAATTTGTCAAACATTCAAACTACCGAAACGTAAAAGTCTAAAAGTCTCGTGGTGAAACTATAAAAGTATACTAAAAACGAAAGTAGAAAAGTTAAACGCTTCGTGGCGAAAGTAAAATACAACAAAACTTAAAACAAAAAAAAAAACGTTAAAAGTTAGAGGGTTAAAAAGTTAAGAGGTGAAAAACGTAAAAGTCTAATAGTCTCGTGGTGGAAGTATAAAACTATAAAGTATACTAAAAACGAAAGTAGAAAAGTTAAAAGTTTCGTGGCCAAAGTAGAAGACAAACTTAAAACAAAAAAAACTTTAAAAGTTAAAGGGTAGAAAACGTGAAAGTTTAAGGGGTAGAATTTGTCAAACATTCAAACTACCGAAACGTAAAAGTCTAAAAGTCTCGTGGTAAAAGTATAAAACTATAAAAGTATACTAAAAACGAAAGTAGAAAAGTTAAACGCTTCGTGGCGAAAGTAAAATACAACAAAACTTAAAAAAAAAAACGTTAAAAGTTAGAGGGTGAAAAAGTTAAGGGGTGAAAAACGTAAAAGTCTAATAGTCTCGTGGTAAAAGTATAAAACTATAAAGTGTACTAAAAACGAAAGTAGAAAAGTTAAAAGTTTCATGGTCAAAGTAGAAGACAAACTTAAAACAAAAAAAACTTTAAAAGTTAAAGGGTAGAAAACGTGAAAGTTTAAGGGGTAGAATTTGTCAAACATTCAAACTACCGAAACGTAAAAGTCTAAAAGTCTCGTGGTGAAAGTATAAAACTATAAAAGTATACTAAAAACGAAAGTAGAAAAGTTAAACGCTTCGTGGCGAAAGTAAAATACAACAAAACTTAAAAAAAAAAACGTTAAAAGTTAGAGGGTGAAAAAGTTAAGGGGTGAAAAACGTAAAAGTCTAATAGTCTCGTGGTAAAAGTATAAAACTATAAAGTGTACTAAAAACGAAAGTAGAAAAGTTAAAAGTTTCATGGTCAAAGTAGAAGACAAACTTAAAACAAAAAAAAAACTTTAAAAGTTAAAGGGTAGAAAACGTAAAAGTATGAAACATATGTGACTAAACTCTGAAAACTAAAAGTTTACTATTTCGTTAAAGAAAAAATAGTGTAAAAGTTTTATGGGTAGAAACTGTCAAAAATCCAAACTATCGTGGCCAAACAATAAGATAGAAAAAGTTACTATTCATGTCTAATTTTCATTGTATATATATATAATAATTTCATGAAAATTTGGCGTGCATGACAAAAGAATAGTAACAAATAGTAAAATATCGAAATGACATATATAATTAAATAAACTTGTAGAGTTTTGATATCATTAAAGTAGGGGGGGTGTTATCTGTTATGGTGGTTGGCCCAGTGTTCCTCCCCAATTTAATTGCTTTATCATAAAACAAAACCATCCAACCACACAAAACTTGACAAATGAGAAAAAAATCTAAAAATAATAAAAGAAAAAATAAAACGGAAGAATACAAAACAGGCCCCCTCCCACAACCTAACCCTGTGTCACTTATCATCATCGCAACATCATCTTCTTCGCCCCCCTCTATTATTATAACCACATATATTATTATTATACCTTTTAGATATTCTTTTTTATTTATGGTTTTAATTAGATTTAATGAGATAACAAAAAAAAGTTAATTAGAAAATGTAGTTTGGGTTGTAGAAGGTGACGTTTCCTCGTTTTTCAGATGAGTGTATCTTCTGACACATATAACTTTGATATAAGAAGCAAGCAACCCATTTGTTGTTTGTTTAATCACACATCCACATCTTTTCTCTCTCTCTCTCTCTAAAAAGTTATCTTTGTTTAGTGAGAGAGTAGCAAACTTATCATCACCATCATCAAAGCTGCTGCATCAATGATTTGAAAAGGAAGGTCAAATCACCCACACAACTACACCACACACTCACACCTTCCTTCTTTGATCCATTCGCAGGTACATCTAGAGAGAGAAACACACACGTATATATACATATAGAGAGAGAAAGTGAGAAGAACACGAAGTGCAAATAATTAACAGGTTAATAATCTTCCTTTTCTTTCCATATCAATTCAATTTCGAGATTTCTTTGGTTAATAATAAACAATTGAGTTTCTTAACTTCTTTCATGTGGGATATCTTTTTCCATCTTTTTAATTATGCAACAAAACCCTATTTCTATTTCTTTCTCTCTCTCTCACACACTTCTTCAGTTTCAAGTGTAACCGTGTGTATGATGTTGCTGACGTCAGCGTGATGTAAAGTTGTGATTTTCAGATGGTGAAGATGATGGAGTTATAGATATAGCAAATATAGAAAAAAAAGAAAAAAAGATCGATGGCGAATTACTACAACGGGAATTCAGAAATTCAAGGAGGAGATGGGTTACAAACATTGGTTTTAATGAATCCCGGCTACGTTAACTACTCCGACGCCCAACAACCGCCGCAGCAACCGTCGCAGCAGGCGGCCGGGAACTTTATGTTCCTAAACAACAACCATCACCACGCGTCTCTATCCCACGCGCCGCCACCAACCACCCAACAACAGTTCGTGGGCATCCCCCTCTCCACACAACCACCGGTCTCCATCCACTCCCAACACGACATCTCCGGCCTCCACGCCTTCATGCCACGTGTGCACTACAACATGTATACTCCGGTGGAGATGACGGCGGCGGCGGCGGGGGCGGCACCGCCGCATGACGTCACCAGGTTCCAACAGGGTCTGTCGTTGACCCTCTCGTCTCACCAATCCGGGTTCGCCAGTCATCCCGCCGGAGTACCCGCTGACGACGGCAGAGCTCTCGGCGCCGGCGCCGGCAGCGCGTCGACGCCGTCAGCTTCCGGGATTTCCACCGGCGGGATGCAGAGCCATGTGCTGTTAAATTCGAAATACTTAAACGCAACTCATGAGCTACTTGAAGAAGTGGTGAATGTGAGTAAAACTGTTTTCAACAGTTCCGATCACGGAAAGAATCTCAAAACCCTCGGCGGTGGCATCGCCGGTGACGGATCAACTCCGGCTACCGGTGGAGAAGAAACCAGCAGCAAACGTGGAGAAACCCCTGAGCTAACAACAGCAGAGAGACAAGAAATTCAAGTGAAAAAAGCAAAGCTCATAAACATGCTTGATGAGGTATAACTGTAAAAATGTTAAAAAATGTAAAATATCTGGTGACGTCATGCTTACGTCATTCCTCTGTTTTCAAATAACTAACATATTTTTCCTTTTTTTTTTTTTTTGCACATAGGTGGAACAGAGGTACCGGCAGTATCATACCCAGATGCAGATCGTGATCTCATGGTTCGAACAAGCAGCCGGGACTCGGGTCCGCGAAAACGTACACGTCACTCGCACTCGAGACGATCTCGAAGCAGTTTCGGTGCCTAAAAGACGCGATTATGGGACAGATCAAGGCCGCGAGCCGGAGTTTAGGGGAAGACGATAATGTCGGAAAGACGGAAAGCGGTTCGCGGCTGAAGTTTGTGGATAATCAGCTCCGGCAACAGAGGGCTTTGCAGCAGTTGGGGATGATCCAACACAATGCTTGGAGGCCGCAAAGAGGATTGCCGGAGCGCTCGGTTTCGGTTCTTCGCGCTTGGCTGTTTGAACATTTTCTCCACCCGTAAGAGTTAGAGTTAGATTTTACATATTTGTAAGTTCTTGGATCAATTTGGGTTAGTTAAATTTTGCAAATTTGACAGGTATCCTAAGGATTCAGACAAACATATGCTTGCCAAACAAACGGGACTTACTAGAAGTCAGGTATTTATCCAATTACTTTTGCCATTTTTGTCTAAGTTCCTTGAGTTTCTTGAATTTGATGGCATATATGCTTCGTTAAGGTGTCGAATTGGTTCATAAACGCTCGAGTTCGGCTATGGAAGCCGATGGTGGAGGAGATGTATTTGGAAGAAGTGAAGGAACAAGAACAGAACAACCGATCGGACGAAAATCGAGCAAGCAAAAGCGAACACAGTGACGATAATCCATCGTTGAAACACGGGAAAAGTCGGTCACCGGAGAACTCGAAACGCGGATTCAACCACCCTCCGCCACCGGTTTCCACCACCATCTCAACCACCTCCCCCACCGCTAGCAGAATCAACTTCCAAAACCCGTCGGGTTTCACACAGATGGACGCGATCGGAATCGCACAATTCAGCCCCAAAAAACCACGAAACAACAATAACAGCAACAACAACCAGAGACAGCAAACTTCAAATGCGGGTTTCCCATTACTGGGAAACCCGACGGATTTCATGGGTGGTTTAGGCGGGTACCCGATTGGAGAAATCGGGCACCAGTTCCATCCTCAGTATTCAAACAACTCGGTGTCGTTAACTCTAGGTCTTCCGCATTGCGATAACATGTCCATGTCGGGAACCCACCAGAGTTTCCTCCCAAATCAAAACATTCAACAATCTAATGAATATGAAGCTATGAATCAACAATCTTCTTCACACTCAACAGCCATGTATGAGACAATGAACATCCAAAACCAGAAAAGGTTTGCAGCTCAGCCATTGCCAGACTTTGTTGCCTAATTAATCATATATATATATATGGTTAGTCTATATAGTTTGAAGAATTGAAGAAGAAGAGCATGGAAGTTGTTCTTTATAGATATAGATTAGGGTTTATAGATTATATGAGATGTATATTAATTTTGTACCAAGAGATGGATAGAATGGATTGGTATATTGTATGTATGATGTATGTATGTAAAACTAGGTATATCTTTGGATGGGGTATACAAAATGAATATTTATAATTGACAATTTATATATATGTTACATTTATGTTTTATTTAAATGTATCAAATAAAAGATGTTAGTAAATGATTGAAAGTTGCAATATCAAGTTCAGTTGATGCACTGAGCTAATGATTCTTCAAAATTTGAGCAATTAAATTAAACATATACTTTTCTTATTATAAGAAAGATGGTTTAGAATTGAAGTCTATAAATTTATTTTTGAACGGCATATTTTTTATTCTTCAATAATTTTTCTCCATTACCAAGGTTTGAACCTTGGTCTTCACCAAAGAGACTTTGTCTCTTACCATTGGGCTACAACCCCAATTGTAAGAAATATTAAATTAAATATTAATCTGCATAATGGAGTTTATGTGTGTCTTTGAAACCCTAAATGATTATTTATGCCTTATGAATTAAAACCCTAAAAGTCATCATGGGGTTGTAAAATTGGACAAAGTGGGTTCATGATTGAGGTCTAGAATTGGATGTTCTAAGATCAAGTGTGTCATTGTAATATATCGTGATGATGAATAATAAAGAGAGAATATAGAAGTAAGTTTATGTTCTGATTATTATATTTTTTTATCATAAATGCATGCCTCTAAAAATCAAACCACAGTTATATTCTAAGTTAATTATATTGTAAGTTAATTGTTTGATTGAAATATTGAATCATTCTCCTCAAATCAATCTTTTGATCACGTT
>JBCNJP010000019.1:26411865-26462973 GCA_039602395.1 Deinandra increscens subsp. villosa
CCAGATGGCTCCGTAGATAGATATAAAGCCCGACTGGTTGCCAAAGGATACACCTAAACTTATGGGATCGACTACTCAGAAACATTCTCCCCTGTTGCCAAATTTGATACTATAAGGGTACTCTTCTCTATCGCAGCTAACAAGGGATAGCCTCTTCACCAGTTTGATGTGAAGAATGCATTTCTACACGGAGAATTAAAAGAAGAAGTCTACATGGAAGCCCCTCCTGGATTCAAAGACGGGTTTAAAGATGGGGATGTATGTCGTCTTAAACGATCCTTGTATGGGCTCAAACACTCCCCACATGCATGGTTTGGGAAATTTACATTAGCCATGAAGAGATATGGGTTCAAACAAAATAACTCAAACCATACCTTATTCCTAAAGCGATATCAGAATCGGGTAACATGTTTGATTATTTATGTAGATAGATGATATGATTATCACTAGAGATGATGAAGAGGAAATGCTAAAGTTAAAGAAGAACTTCTTTACTGAATTCGAGATGAAAGACCTGGGAAGACTAAAATACTTCTTGGGGATAGAAGTCCTTAGTTCCAAACGTGGCATATTCATATGTCAGAAGAAGTACGTTCTTGACTTATTGGCGGAAACAAGAATGATAGAATGCGAACCTGCAGACACTCCCATGATGGTTAACCAAAAATTGCATATGGAAGAAGGTGCTAAGTTAGCAGATAAGGAAAGATACCAGGGAATAGTGGGAAAACTAATATATTTGTCTCACACTCGTCCTGACATAGCATATGCGGTAGGAGTGGTTAGTAAATTCATGCATCAACCTCAGACTACTCATATGGAAGTAGTATGGAGAATCATCAGATACCTCAAAGGTACTGTTAGGCATGGGGTTCTGTTCTAACCAAATGGAAATCTTGACATTCTCGGGTACACTGATGCAGACTGGGTAGGAGATAAAGGGGATAGAAGGTCAACCTCAGGCTACTTCACCATTGTTGGTGGGAATTTGGTCACATGGAGAAGCAGGAAACAAAAAGTAGTTGTCTTGTCTAGTGCGGAAGCTGAATTTAGAGGTATTGCTCGCAGATTAGCTGAAATACTATGGCTTCGAAAGCTCCTAACAGAAATTGGATTCCCCCCGAAGAAAACCAGCAAGATCATGTGTGACAATGAAGCTACCATCCAAATATCTGAGAATCCCGTTCAACATGACCGCACAAAACATGTCGAGGTTGACAGACACTTTATTAAGGAGAAACTCGAGACATGCATAATCGAGCTCCCATGCGTAAAGTCAAAAGACCAACTAGCAGACATCTTGACTAAAACAGTTAGCGGGAAAATATTTAATGAATGTTTGGACAAGTTAAGCATTGGAGATCCCACTGCTCAACTTGAGGGGGAGTGTTAAAATAAGAAAGTCAAATTTGGTTAAAGGTGCTACTAAGGGTACAAAAAGACAGTTCATCATTTCCCGGTTTCTGAGCTGGGCCACCTCAATCATAGCTATGCCTTTCAATGTATACTTGTTATAGGATCCCTATAAATTGTAGCTTCATTCCCTGCTGTAATCATAAGAAAGAAAATAGAAGAATACATTGTTCTAGCATCTGTTTTACCATCCAAGTTATCAGTGTAGGCCAACACATATCATGTGAAGTAGTTATTGTGATCCATTGTAAATCATTTTCACGTACATTTACATTACAAACATGTGAACTCAACAATATTATTGTTAACCATTTGAAGCATGTATTTCTCAGGTAACTAATGATGTAAAATAAGACATATTAGGCATGCATACAAGTGTTAGCATGATAAGACTTAAGAGTGCATCATTTGTGACATTCACTATTATGCCATGTTGTGTTTTAAAAACCTTTATTGAACCTCTTTGTTTATGCAAACTCCTCTTTGCTTATGCAAACTTTAAGCAAATTGATTTGTAATATTTTGGTTGTTTTGGTTACTTTAAATCTGTCTCTTAAATTCATATAGAGTCATGACCCCACGCATCATCGTGTTTGGGGTGTGACAATGTCGGATTGATGGTGTCAATCATGGATGGCGGTGGTGATGACGGGTGGTGAAGTTCTAACTTCTAAGCTTGTTTTTTGGGAGAGAAATATATATTTTGTTCTAACTTCTAAGCTTGTTTTTTGGGAGAGAAATATACATTTTTTAAGTTTTAACAACGCTTTTGATATATATTTGAGTAAAATACTATTTTGCCCTCATATGATATACATGTAAGGCTGACCTTATCAAACTATTATCATGCCATTAAAAATAACGATATAAAATGTGATTTTGCATACCACATGCTCGTAAATTGTGATTTTTAAAGTCTGAGGACGCAATCTAATTTTGTGTATAAACCACACGATCGTAAACCAAGACTTTAGCCTTTATATATTATTTCTATTCCTAAATGATGTTAAAAGTAATGAAAATGATGTGGGTTATAACTTATAAGCTTGGTGATAATCAAAAGTCCAACACTCCAAGATCGCTGACATTTGTCGGTAGCTAAAGTTTATTGAATGAAAATTTAAAGACGAGTATCAATTGGGACAGAGAACAATATTGACTTTACTAAACTAAAAGTCGACGTCAACTATTTTTCATTTGTTTCTTTAGTAATGAAATTTTAATTAGCATAAAATAATAGAACTTAAACAAAAAAATTCATTAGAGAGGTACCCACCAAATAATTACTTAATGCTGCATTTAACAAATTCCTTGCCGTTAGCAAATTTGTTTACTATCGTTATGAGATAACTAGAAGAAAACTTGCTTATTTTTATTTAAAATATATATGTAAAAGAAAGAAATTAATTTTTATAAAAACGTTTATTTAAACAGTGAATCTAACACTAATATATAAGTTTGAACCCAATACCTCCAACAACTAATAGTATAGAGTATCTATCAAGTGAGCTAGTTTTAAAGTGGCTATATGAAAATGTTGATTTTTCAAAGCATATATTGTATATCTAGGGACATGAGGTATACCTGTGTGGGTTTGGTTGTGTGAGTTTGCCACATATGTAGAGACTCGACTCACCTGTGTGAGTTTGATATGAGGGCTATAGTTGTGTGGTTTTGATTGTATGAGTTTGGTATTTTTATAATATTATAATTTAATATATATAATAAAATGAGGTATGTACCATGCAATGATTGAATGAAAGCGACGTGTGACGAAAAATCACGCTTGATTTTTTGCTCGCACAACCAAAAGCAAAATTATAAGCTCCTAGTGGGCGAAGCAGAGAGTATTAATGATATGAGAGGTCTGATATTACAAAAATGATCTCGGGGGCCGCACTAATCCCCTAACGTCAGAAGCAAGGGAAACACCATAATCCAAATTCCAAAAGCTATAAACAAAAAGACATCAGGTAACGTCATCCTTATTTTATTTTATCATCATCACAACTGCATTTCATCTTTTCCGTTAAGCTTTCTTCTACTTTCTAAAGAACTACTGCCACCTTAACGTGTTTGTTATTGTGCATATCTCACTGGAATTAGAGGTTAGTTTGTTATTTCATTGCAAGGTCCTAAATTCATCATCTTATTATTATTCTTTTTTTTAACACCAAAGACAATTTTATTAAAGGAAATAGTAAGTGGCTAGAATCTCGAAAATACAAAACAACCGTCCAAAAAACAAATCATTAACAAGAAACTTATCTCACATCAAAGGAGCATCATCTTATTTAATTGAAGAAGTTCATTGAAGTTTTATTGAATGTTGTTCATTGGAGATCGAGGTCTCTCAAGTATGATATAATTATCATCTATTAATTTCTTTTTTCAAAAACTAAGAATCAAAGAACGTTCGACTTTTGAATATGCTACAGAAGTTACGAAGATAGCAAAAAACCTCTAGAAACAAATCATGTGTTTTCGCACTTGGTCAACTAATAGCAAAGAAATGACTTCATTAAAACAATATACTATTGATTCACTAAATAATAAAAATACAATGAATCAATCCAAATTTCTAAAAAGATATTGAAGTTTATTTAATCAACTCGTAAATTAAAATACTCTAAAACGTGTGTTAATTTTCCATTAAAAAAACGGCCATTATCATCGACATGTGCATATATCCATCCACGCACTCCCAACACACATTGCCCACATACTTCACTTCAAACAACTGCCCACTTGGTTGAAAAGTCAAACAAACATCCCTCTCATTCTTTGACCAAAATTTATCTTACCTCTTTTGCCCTTCTGACTTTTGACCCAACCCCTTTATAACTTCAAAAACCTCCAATCTTTTTCATAAATCCATCCAAGATTCACAAAACCCAAAAGACAAAACCACCCAAATGACTGAAAAAGGAATAGAAACACCTTCATTTTTCTTATGTCCAATTTCTTTGGAAATCATGAAAGACCCGGTGACACTCTCTACTGGGATCACATATGATCGTGAATCCATCGAGAAATGGTTATGCATCAAAAGGAACCACACCTGCCCCATAACCAAACAAACCCTAACCGATATTGAGCTCACCCCCAACCATACTCTTCGCAGATTGATCCAATCTTGGTGCACGATCAACGCCCCGTTTGGCGTCGAAAGGTTTCCCACTCCCCGACTTCCGGTGTCCAAATCGCAAATCTTGAACCTTTTACAAGATTCAAAGTCTCCACATTTAGAGATGAAGTGTTTGAAGAGGCTAAAAATGATTGTGTTGGAGAGTGATATGAATAAACGCGCCGTGGAAGCAGCTGGAGCAGTTGATTATCTCGCTTACATCGTAAATAAGTGCCCTAGCGTTAATGTGGCACTATCATCGTCACCCGAAGAGTTTTCCGGGTCCGATAATATGCTGACCGCATCATCAGATGCGGTCAGCATACTTTACCATCTTGGTTTATCCCAAACCAGTCTCAAGGCGTTGTTCGGAAACAACGGAGAGTTTGTCAACGCGATGACTCGCGTTATGCAACTAACTGCTAACGACGAGTCACGCACTTATGCTATCTTATTGCTCAACTCGATGATGGAAGTGGCGGAGCCGATTCAAATGATGTCGCTAAACCGCCACTTCTTCATCGAGCTTACGCGTATCCTTATCAAACAAGTTTCCCGAAAAGCGACTAAAGCGGCATTGAAGATACTCATCGGAGTGTGTCCATGGGGAAGGAACAGGATAAAGACGGTGGAGGCCGGAGTAGTTCCGGTACTGGTCGACACCCTTCTCGACTGCACCGAAAAGCGAACCGTAGAGATGGTGTTACTGCTACTACACCATCTTTGTTTGTGTGCGGACGGGCGTGCGGAGCTGCTTAAACACGGTGCGGGTTTAGCGGTTGTTTCGAAGAAGATCTGTCGGGTTTCGGGGGTGGCAAGCGAGAGGGCGGTGAGGATACTGCATTCGGTGGCGAGTTATTCCGGCAATGCGAGGGTGGTGCAGGAGATGCTGCAGTTGGGGGTGGTGGGGAAGCTATGCTTTGTGTTACAAGTAGATTGTTGTGAGAAAAAGACTCGTGAGAAAGCAAGGGAGATTCTAAAGATGCATGCTAGGGCTTGGAAGAATTCTTCTTGTGTACCGTATAATTTGGTTGCTTCTTATCCATCTTAATACAGATTTTTGTTAGATTAGTCGTTAGTATGTTGTTCAAATTAGCAGATCTGATTTGATTAAACTAGTTCCCCAACACAAAAAGGTGAGGGCGATATGTTTCTTTTAAATTTGAACGGTTAAAGATCATAAAACATGTATTTTTCAGGATTTAAACCCATTTTTTAGGATTTAAACCCATAACTTAACTTGTTAATTGGAATATCACCACTTTACCTACCAACTCTCTTAAGTTGTATTATTCTAGGCATACTTGTACATCCTACACAAACTGGAGAGGCCTTCTCGGTTAAGCTTCACCGGCCATTTCACCGAAGCCGAAGGTAGCAGGGCGCGCCGTGTTTCCTCGTGGTGAGTGTGCGCCACCTCAGCTTCCATATTTCAAATTTGTCCTAACTCTTTGATGCATTTTAAGTTTACTCTATTTAATATTAAGTTTACCCGAGCTGTACCTAATATTCCAGAGTCAAATTTTAAAGCCCATGTTATTATATTGGAGATAACCTAAATTAGTTAAATTTGTATGCTGAACGAAAGTTAAAAGTTAAGGGGTATGAAACATAAAAGTATTGTGGTGAAAGTATAAAATTATAAAAGTATACTGAAAACGAAAGTAGAATAGTTAAGGTTGCGTTTGGTTGTGGAAAACGTTTTCCAGTTTTCCATTTTCAGTTTTCTAGAAAATGAAATGGGTTTTCCATTTCTAGAAAACACTTGAAAAATTTTGAAAACGCGATCTAACCAAAAGATGTGTTTTCCATTTTCTGGAAAATAGAAAACGGAAATTGGAAAACAATGCAAAACTATTTTCCAAATTTAGTTAAAAGAATGGAAAACTGTATTTTCTGTTTTCTAGGAAATTTTTTCCAGAAAACTATCACTAGAACGCGTTTTCTGTTTTCCATGTTTTCTTAGAAAACAGAAATAGAAAACACCCCATGTTTTCCACAACCAAACGCGCCCTAAAAGTTTCGTAACCAAAGTAGAAGACAACAGAAGTTCAAGTAAAAAACGTTTAAAAAACAAAAGTTAAAAAGTTAAGGGTATAAACGTAAAAGTCTAATAGTCACGTGGTGAAAGTATATAAACTATAAAAGTATACTAAAAAACGAAAGTAGAAAAGTTAAAAGTATAGCGGCTAAAGTAGAAGACCACAAAACTTAAAACAAAAAAAAACTTTAAATGTATGAAACATATGTGGCTAAACTATGAAAACCTAAAGTTTACTATTTCGTTAAAGAAAAAAAACAAAGTGTTAAAGTTTAGGGTAGAAAATGTCAATATGCCAAACTTCATTAAAGAAAAAAAAACTAAGTGTTACAACTTAGAGTAAAAAAATGTCAAATACCGAAACTTTCATGGCCAAACTAAAAAATACAAAGGTTACTATTCATCTTAAATTTCATTGTATATATATATAACTAGTTTTTTATCCCCGTGTGTTACACGGGTGACTTAAAAAAAAACTATAAATACAATCATAATCTATGACAATTATGTATTTTTATATCTTTAGTAATTAAATAATTGGTTATTAAATAATCTATAAGGCAATAAATAAAAAGTTGGATATGTATATCCATAACTTTTTTTTAATAGAAATACGAATCATTTCCATAATTAGGAGTGTGAATGTCTATTAGCGGGAAAAATTGTTGATGATGAATATGGTGATGCCACATGGCAAATTGTGGTGCCAAAAACTTTTCTTTTATTATATAATATATATATATATAGTATGAAAATAAAAGCATAAATTACATGTTGTCGTTGGTTGCATATCACAGGAAATAAAAGAAAGTTGAATTGAGCCGTGAGATGGGAGTGGAGCAAAAGAAAAATCCATGGACCAATTAGAAGTGAAATGGGCCTAAAGGAAATTTATAGAAATCGAGACTTCAAGAGAAAGTATAAAAAAGGGGTTTTGAAAAATTAGCAGGGGTCTTAGACAATTCGTAGTGGTATAATGGTGTAAAGTTAAAAAGTGTGTAATAGATGATACAAATATATGATGTGATAAAATGATAGAAAAAAAATGTGTAGTGAGTAAATGATAGTGTGAACGATGGTTGTGTGAATGTGATGTTTTATTTAAAAATGAAGAAAAAAATGGAATTATTTGATTGTTTAGAAAAATAAATAATAATTCATGTCACGGAGGAGGGAAAAAAAGCCTCCCCCCCCCTCCCCCCCGAAAACGCCTAAGGGGCGGTGTAGCTGGGCGTTTTCCGCCATTCACGTTTCACAACGGATGCACTACAAATGCTCTTATATACATACGAGAGGGGGCTTTTGTAGAGGGCAACAGCCTAGCTTTGGATGCTATGGGTTTGGCTTGTTGCACGGAAATCTAGGTTCACTTCACTGAGAATATCAACTGATCAAGAGAATGTAAGAGGATGCTGGCCAAGTTTTAGAGGTCCAAAGGAAAGTAACCACCGATAGAGGTGTGCATTGATCGGTTTTGAGTCGGTTTTGACCCAAAACCGTGGTCAAAACCGTAACCATAACCTAACATTTGGTTAACTAAAAAATGATAATAATTGGTTTCGGTTTATATATTTTACACGTTGGTGCAGATCTGTTATGGGTCGATAAACCAAAACACAAAGCAATAAACATTTAGCCAAAAAAAATTCTTAAAGAAAATCAACTTTTAATACTTGATTTGACTAAACTTCTTGATTTTTCTTGATTAAAATGGATGTGGCTAAAACATACTAAAGGGTATCGTTGGTACCCTTTAGCCATATTTATTGGAATAAAATGTCTGATTACAACAACCCTTTAGCCATATTTTTGTTTAAAGGATGTGGCTAAAATGCATATGGATGACTATATAATACTAACGACCACATATGAAAAAAAATACAAGTGGTTGTTGCTACCCTTTAACCTCACTTATTGGAAATAAATGTTTGATTCCAACAATAAATAATAGTGCCCTTTAGCAACACTTCTAAGTTGTTTTAGCCATTAAAATTTGAAGGTGGTTCATACCTACGATGACGGGACGTTTGATCACACTTGAGGTGGGGAAAAACGTGGTCAAAGATTTACGACCACACTTTTTTGTGTGACCAAGACCAATTTTTACACAACGAAGTTGTCATCTACACCTACGACTAACAAAACCTATGATACTAAAAACTAAAAAATAATAGTGCTAATCTCCAGCCCACACCATAAACTATCTATATTATTAGAGATGTGCAAGTGTAAGCAGGGGTGAAGCTTGACCAAAAAGTTTGTGCGGGCTGAAAGTTAAGGGTAAAAAAATAGGTTATCGTTAGGTTTTAATAATTGGGTTATATGTTCGGATCGGGTATTTGGGTCGGATATTCCGTTTGGGTTGGGTCAAACAACTAAAAAGAAAAATATCTAATTGTTTTAAATTATTAAAATAACCGTTGCTTCGCATAAAAAAAACTAAACAATGCGAGAGAAATGAATACTACCTGGAAACATGATTACAACTCAACCCGACGACCTTTAAGATTTTTGAATTCATCGATTATGCAATCCTGATCAAACTTTTCGGCAATTTCTCTTTCTACGTTAATCACCAGACTATTTAGATAACAAAGAAACCAATAAGCAGAATGTGTTGTTGGAGAATATTCTAACCAAATTTTATAAATATCAAACCATTTATATTGAAACCTCCGAGTATGCTCTTCTGTACCTTTATTTTCATATTCTTCAAGTTCTATTTGGTAAGGACCTAAAGAAGTAAGATAAGCTCGTCTAACTTCTTCTTTTAAATTAACTGGATGCTTCCACTTTGGTTTTCGTTTTGTCGGATCTCTTTCGAGCTTGTTAGGATCCACTTCAATAACCAGAGGTTCTTGTTGATTTTCATTAACCGCATGCTCTTGTTGGGGTTGTACTTCTTGTTTTTGAGGTTGTGACTCACTTGTCGTAACTTTTGATCTTTTACTATTTTCATTCTCATTGTGAGTTTCTACATCCTTTTTTTTTTGAAAAAAGAATCAATGGTCTTTGGCTTTTTCATTATATCTATGAAAAAAAAACAATTACACAATTACAAAAAGTCTAACATTCAAGTTCAACAATCAATGTAACAACCTTATTCACCAATCCAAAATCAAGTTTAATATTCAAGTTCAACAATCAATTTAAGCATTTAACAATTAATATAAACATAATTTATGCACAATCTTATTCACCAAAATCAAGTCTAACATTCAAGTTCAACAATCAATTTAACAAGAGAAACATTTTCCCCTAAATTTAACTCAAGAACCCTAATTTTGATTATCTAGCATTCAACAAAAAGTCTTTGAGTAACAATCAATTTATGAAATTTGAATACCTAATTGAAGACTTGGATTGTAGTCTTCAAGATTTGTAATAGGAAACAAGACAAGAGCAGGGCTGTAGGGGCGAATTGGAGACTGGAGAGGTAGTGGTTGAGACTTGAGAGGCTGAGAGCCACAGCCCGCAACACTGCAGCAGCAGCCGGTCCGGCAGGGGCCGGCGCCGCCGCCGCCGGGAACGGTGAGGGGTGGTGCCGGGAAGTAGAGGGTGAGACTGAGAGGCAGCGAGAGGTAGAGAAGCGTTGTTGTTGCTGTGTTGTGAACTGAAAAAGAAAATAGCGAGGGTGGGGGGACAAGTTATTACGTACGTTTTTAGGTTAAAAAAAATGAAAATGAATCAAAACAAACGTAGCCTACTAGTTTCGAACTCGGATCTGTTGGTTAACAATCACACTGCGTGAACCAGTTAGGCTGTGATGATTTTGTTACCTCTATTAACTCGTCATAAATATATAGACTGGCCAGACTAAGCATATAAAAGAGTCGAACCGAACTAGTATAAATTCTTACTTCTGAGTGAAAAACCTAGACGGGTCGGGGCCCGGCCTGACCCCATTAAAATTCGCCCCCTAAGTGTAAGAGATGTGACCTATCTTCACTTGGTGTAACATCGTCCCCTCATAGAGGATTTCCTTTTGGTTGTCCATATGAAAACTTTCTATGGAGGGATTATTACCATTTGAGCACACTTAACTCTAAAGTTCTGCTCTTATCCACGGACAAAAGTATCAAAACGTGTTGATATCTAAGATAAGACATTTTTTATGAACCAGAAATCTCTCCCGTCTACGGCCGACTTGGGTTTGTGGATCTGGATCTCGTCTACTTCTCTCAAAACGTGTGAAATTAGTATCGACTTAATCCGCAAATCACTGATCACCTTTTTTATATATAATCTTTTTCTTTCAACCCATACGTACATATAACTAATTACAGTATAAATTCAAAAACAATTAAACACAGAAAATTAAATTTATAACACCTCATATAATTTAATTAATATTTCAAGGCCTGAAAATTGCATCAGAATCCGGCGGCATTCCGAACATCTTCACAGAACTTTCAGCCGAAACATGACCTTCTTCCGGTTCAATCCTCGGATCCAAAACATGCTCCGGGAACCCAATATTTGACTCCGACCACCCCAATTCCTCTCCGGGCAAAGGCGGCAACCCGCAATTTCCTACATCATGATTACTGAAAATCGAATTATACCCACAAAACTGATGAATCCCATTCCCTTCACTTAAAAAACTCTCGAAACTCGTCGCGTAATTCGTCGTCCCGAACTCCATCTCCATATTCGGAATGCCCGAAAACCCGATTGACGACATAATCGGATCAACTTCTCCATGCATTGGTTCTTGATGACCAATTTGTGGCCTTTGGTTTACAAAATTGGAGTAGACTTGTTGGAGATCAATATTTGTCGGCTGCATCATCGTCGACCCACCCGCCCCATCTCCGCGGCTTTCCACATAGCCGGTGGATTCACCGGCCCCATGTACAAGAATGCTGTGAGAATTCGGGGTGTCCGATGACAAACGAATCGATTTTGCGCGTCTGGTTTTGCGGCAACCGCCTCCGACCGGGATATTTCGAAGCGAGCCGCCTTTCGTCCAGTATCTTCGACACCCTTTACAGAAGTATCTTGGTTGAGTCAGGCTGTAGTTGTTGTAGTAGCAAAACTTGGTGTTCGAAGAACCGCAACGGGGGCAAGGGGGGCAAATCTCGACGGTGGTCTTCCATCCTCTTTCCATTTTATGAAATGTGTAAGTTCATAAAGGTTTATAAGATGGGATCTGCTTTCATTCAACATCCAAACCACACTGAATGTGTTTCACTGTGTGAAGTTGATGGAGGGAGATGTGTGAACATGTGTGGTTTGGGTTGAATATTTAGGGTTTTTGAAGGGAATATGTGTGTGAAATCAGTGTGTGTAAAAAGGTGTTTTCTGTCATGAATCGAGAGAGAAGTAGAGAAGTGATATGGTTATATTGGGTGGGAAGTATTGACCATCATGGGTTGATTGCGTTGGATGTATAATTAATGATTTGTTTTGTTTTACTATAAACAATTATATTAGAAGGAGAAAATCTTCATAAATACATTTTATGAAAAGAAAAATTGGATTATATGATCTCGATTTATATCTCTTTTTTAAACATTAATAATCACAACTAAGAATATTCTTATTACTGATGGTAACTTTTGAATTATTTTCCTCAACAGTTTGTCGTTAAAATTATTTGATTTCTATTTAATTTTTGTTAAAATATTTTAGATTTCTTACTTGGATCGAATGTAAATGATAAATAAAAACTCAAGAAAACTCATTTCACTTCTCAATTTTATGTGTGAATTGAAGTAAAAGAAAAAAAATATATATGAAAATAGAAGTTGAGTATTAGCCGGCGAATTTAAGCTGTCAATTTGTGTCGAACCACCGGCTACACTTTTATCGGCTAAGCAAATATTAAGCGATGATCATCGATTGATTATGGTTTGAAACAACTATCACCAGTTACACAATGTCGGCATAGCCGGTAGATCTAAATATCTATCTTGGTGGTTATTCGCATTAAAATATGGGTCTATGAACCCATTTCGTATATCTAATTTCACTCCATATTTTTTTCTAAATCAAACTCAAACGGCCATCTGAAAGTATATATGAACAACCATGCCACGATTAAAAGTACACATCATAACACAAGCCCTACACACGAACATTCTTTCGATACAATCTCAAACGATCTTTAATTCGTTCAATGACCATTTTGTGCGGTCACAAACCATACTACGCGACTACAATTAGATAATTTCATAGTTATTTATTGACGCTACTTCCTGCTTCATAAGATCGATATGAACCTTTTCAAATATTTTGACATAAAATCTTTCCATTAATTATTCCAAAAAGTTACTTATGAGTTGAGTAAGCAAATGTATATGCACCAAGCCAAATCAAATCATCTTCCAAAAAAACGAAGTTAACGTAAGTGTGGTGTGAAATGATTAGCCGATTTTGTGTTAAAAGAGTGTAAACCAAGGGGCCCATGCGGCATGCACGTGCAGGTGCTGGCGTATCAGTCAACGAAGGCAATGGGTACGGCACCCGCACAGTTAACTGTAGCACAACCAACGAATCTCACGGTGGCTGTCGGAGTTTGGAACTGGTGTCATCACGCCATTGGCTGATAACCAAGGTGTTCATGATTCATGAAGCAAACTCATCGATTTCTTCAATTCCTTTTTATTATACATATATATTTATTAATTTTTCTTACTTGTTGTTTACACCTGGAATTAATAGTTTTTTGTAGGTGTAAGACTTGGATTTGGTGATCCCGAAGGCGAGGAATGTCCCTTGGAGAGTCACGCTTGAGGGTTTAGAAAGGTACCTTGGATCATGGGCTTCTTGGATCACGAACGCTTTTAAGTTTTATAATATGAAATTTATGTCTCGAAGTGTGCGTGTTGTGGTGGGCTTCGGTTCCCTTTAACTAGACACCAACTCCATTCCACTCTTGATCACAATCTTCACTAGTTGGCAACTGTCAAGATAGATTTGTTTAACTTGATAGTTGCCCAATATGTATGTTAGTTATTTAAGCATTCAAAGAGTACATATATTAAGCCGTAATTTATATATGTTAATCAACTAAAGTAACTCAAATGTAAACTAATTAAACTATATACAAAGTTACAGTTGAGATTGTTATGAATAGTACATTTACCTCATTGGGTCACATGGCTTCAATATTTGGATGTCGATTTTTTAGGCGGCGTTGAGGAGGAGGAGGAGTAGACTAGATGGCGTTTTGTCTAGCTAGCTAGGTAGGTTTTTTTCTTTGTGGTTGTATATGGTTAACCTAAATACTTGTGGTTGTGTGGTAATATAGCTAACTAGGTTTTTTTTTATGGTTGTATATGCTAAAATTTGAAGTGTTCAAAAAATTATGAAATTCTAGCTAACTAACATATATTATTCAATCATTACATGATGAAAAAATCTAGCTAAAAGCGTAAATTACTTCCAACGACAATCATCATCAGACCTATCGATGTCTGTGTCGTACTTATATTCATAAGGATCATGTGTCTCAGCTCGAATGGTTGAACTGAAGTCTCATATATAATTAAACACGTCATTCAAAACATGTGGTAGGGTTGCAATCTTTATATCCAGTGTACTCTTCATCATTTTCATATGTGGCGTAGTCATCGTCCGACATGTAGGTAGGTAAATCCGGTTAAGGGTTTACATGTACATCTAATGGCGGGTTTTGTGGTTCGACAACCAGTGGACGGCTTGCACGTCCCAGAAAATTTCGATTTAAATATATCAACTTCCACACCCTTAATGAGTGTCATTCTCCAAAGAGTAAATTATGGATTTCGTTCCTGTGATTTGTCAAAATTTCGCCTATACTCCTAAGTTTTTCAAAATTTCGAATTTCGTTCTCAACGTTTGTGAAAAAGTTACGGATTTCGTCTTGTTGGATGGCCGTTAACTTTTTATGTTAAGTGATTATAAAATGACTAATATACCCTTTCTTTATTTAATAATTACATTAATTCCTAAAATTAAAAAAAAAAAAAAACCCTCCATCATCTCCGACCTGCTGCTCCCCACCAAACCACCGGAAAAACTCCTCCTCCCACTTCTATCTTCTTCCTCGCAGCCATAAACCCTCCATCTCCGGCGCCGGTAATGCCTCTATCGCCCTGCAACATATGTAAACACCAAATCGAATACATCATCCGATTCACCACACCTCAAATCAGCGACGATTCTCGGCTGCCTTAACCGAACTAAATCTGCCATCGATTGATTTCTAGACATCATGAATTGACTCAAGGCCCGCCGACTTTGCGCCTGAGCTTACCCCCTACCTTTTTGTCATCGTTACTCAGCTCGTGTGGAGCTAAAGCCTATCGCTGGAATAATTGTAACACCACCATATATCGTTACCTGCAACGCTACTAACTAGAAACAAGGGGTTAAGGTGGGTCACTGTTGCTGCTGTGGAGTCGTCGCAATTCGAAACCAGGTTCGGTGAGTTTAGCTCTGTAGATCTTGTGTGAGAGAAATGGATAAAGGGTTTCATGGATCGGTGAATACGATGTAGATCCATGAACGGACTCGAGAAGAAGCCAGATCCATGAAGAGGGAATATGGCGATGGCGGTGGTGAAGTGAGATGGTGTTGGTATTTTAGTGTAATTAAGGTTACATATGACATTCAAACAATACTGCAGCTTGTTTGAATGTCATCGGGACTAACAGAGATTCGGGGGCAGCGCCCCCGAGAAGCGGGGTCCAAGGGGTGGCAGCCCCTGACGGGGTCCAAGAGGCAGCGCCCCTGGCTGAGGTAGAGCTTTTTAATTTTGACTAATATTCATTCATTAAAAATGCATCAAATTTTTCATTCAGAAAATAGCATTAAGTAAATTAGAGGGACTGAAATTATCAATTTAGAAGTTAAATTCAGTTATCGAATTCGATAACTGAAGATACGCTCCTCTGGGATCTGGGCGTTCTTATTCTGAAATTTTACGATTTCAGAAAACCATCTCAATCAACAGCGATCATAATTCATTCAGAAATCTTGTCGAATCAATCTGATTTTATCCGGTCATTCAATTGATATACACTCCAATTTGTTTGATCTGAAAGTGTTTCTCACACGACTTTAGATTATCCAAGAAAACCAAAAATTTCCCAACAGATGGTGACGGTGGTTGTTAACCGGGAGAAGAGGATCATCGGAGAAAGGAATCTATGGGTCCTATGGTTTAGTATTTAGGTTTTTTTAGAGTAAACGTCACTTTTGGTCCCTAAGGTTTGCACATTTTAACACTTTTAATCCAATTTCTTAAATTATAACATTTTAGGGCCTGAGTTTTGATTATTTTCTCAGTTTTGGTCACTTTTTAAATTTACATCCAAATTAACGGTTAAAATCAGTCAAATAAGATATTAATGAGGGGTATTTTCATAATTTAACCATCCTCTTTTATTTATTTGATACAAAACGCAGTATGTGCTGGGCCACATCTGCACAAAAAAAAGGCCGCGCAAACATTTTTTAATAAAAACATAAAAGAACAGAAGAGTTATTAAAAAAAAAACAAATACCATCTTAGTAGTAAGACCATTCGCATATATTACAAAAGTTACTTGAAAGGACCCCTTAACTTTTTTCTACACCCCTTTACGGGGTCGTAAATTGATTTACGGGGTCGTAAACATTTTACGGGGCCGTAAATTAGTTTACGGGGTCGTAAAACGTCAATTTCGAGGAATTCAGAGATTCCCTGACTGATTTAATTGTATTACGGGGGTGTAACAAAACTTACGGGGCCGTAAAGTTTAAAAGTTCTACAATAATAATAATAATAATAATAATAATAATAATAATAATAATAATAATAATAAAATAATAATAATAATAATTATTTTTTTATAATAATAAATCTAAAGTTAATACTAATAATTCTAACAATAATATTAATATAATAATCAAATAAATATAATAAAATAATAATAATTTTATAAATATAAATACGGAGTCTAAAAATTACTAAAACAATAAGTATAGTAATAATACTAATAAGTATACGGTAATGATAATAATAATAATTACCCGGTTGGTAGAAGATGAGTCTGTAGGAAAAAACATATCCCAGTACGACATTATTGATTAATAACCTCGGGATATAACCCGCCCTCGTGATCATTAGGCGAACGAATCGAATACAAACGTGGGTTAGTGGAAGTTATTATGGGTTTTGGAGTGGAAAATTTAAGATTTTTAATGAAAAAATGTGGGGAGTTTGGAATGAACCGTTCAAGTGTATATATAGTGGGTTCATACGGGGATGTAATTATAATTACGAGGTAGTACAATGTGATAGGTAAAAAATAAAAAAATAAAAAAATAAAATAAAAAAAATTTACGGGGGTGTAAATGTATTTACGGGGCCGTAAAGGGGTGTATATTTAGAAATTTTGTCTTTTAGCTATACAGGGGTGTAAATACATTTATGGGACCATAAAAGGGTGTTAAAATAGAATTAAAGGGTGTGAGTATAGAATTTGCCTGACTGAAATTATTTGCTGTGCTTACGTGGAAGAAATGGCACAAAGACAAAGAAAAGAGGTGGAGGAAGCCCTTTCTAACATATTATTTTTCAAAATCCTAATTTAAAGGCATAGAATTTAGAGGTGTTATGGGTCTCTAACTAAATATAAAAAAGAAGAGTAAATTACGGATTGCGTCCCTGTGGTTTGTAATCCTTTACGAATTGAGTCCAAAGGTTAAGAAATTTTCGTCTGGAAGTCTGAGGTTTGTATTTCTTTGCGATTTGAGTCCCTGGGCCTAACAGAGTTAAAAATTTCTGTTAAATCAAAGGGTATATCAGTCATTTTACACCTAAGGGCTAGTCATGTAAATTAACAAAAATTATTTAGATGAAGTTCTAAAAGTTAAAGGACTGTTTCTGTAAATACTCAAAATAACTAAATATTAAAAAAAAACCAATATAAACCAGCTCTTCCTCCTCTCTCCATCTTCCCAAGAAACCCTCGTCCCCCACCTCCACAGACCACATTCTCCCTCCCGCCGCCGTCTCCCAATACACCTCCTCCGTCCTCTCGCCATCACCTTCTCTATCAACCCTAATCACCTCTTTCATCAATTCCTACATCATGCTCTTCAATTCCAACAAAATCCCCCACGATCGCTACTCGTCTAAAACCATATAATTCTTCTCCGTCCACATCGTAAACATCCCCGTCACTGAACTACAATCAATCTTTGATTCAATCGTTTGTGGTATCCCCCAAATCAGTTCCGATCTAGTTAAAAGGACTCAAAGAGTAGATATCAAAAGTAACAGCACCCAAGGTCCCAAACCTTTGAGTAAATCTCCGGTGGTCTGAGTTCGCCGATGTCCTAATCGTAGGAACCCTCACCGCAAATCTTCGGTCGTCTGAGTTTGTCGTCACCCTAATCGTCGGAACCCTAATAAAAAATCTCCGACCGATGTCCTAATCGTAGGAACCCTCACCGCAAATCTTCGGTCGTCTGAGTTTGTCGTCACCCTAATCGTCGGAACCCTAATAAAAAATCTCCGGTCGTCTGAGTTTGTCGGCATCCTAATCGCAAATCGCCACAACCGCCGGAACCCTAATCGCAAATCTTTACAGTCGTCTGAGCTTCAATTAGAGGGGACGAAGAGGAGAGATATGAGCGTGAAAGTCGCTGCCATGGATGGTGGTGGTGGTTTGCAGTGGTGCCGGAATGTCGCCGGTGAACGACGGCAGGAAGGGGGGATTCGAGAGCTTCTTCTGTGTTGTTTTCATGGAGAGAGTTCAAGTGTGGATTCGAGAGCGGGTGGCGGATTCCGACGAGATTGGAGAGGAGGGGGGAGACTGGCTGCGGAGGAGCACACAGCAGCGGCGCCTTTGGTAGCCGGAAAAACGAGGTCGCCGGAGGGGTGATGGGGGAGAGTGGCGGCGACTTGTTCTCTCTTTTCTTTCTTTTTTCTTTTTATGTTTATAAAAAATACATATATGACAAAATCAGTCCCTCAACTATTACAGAAATAGCCATTTTATATTTGTAAGTTATAAAATACCCCCTGTAATTTTATAACCTTATTAATTTACATAACAGGTCCCTGATGTGTAAAATTACTATAATACCCTTTGAGTTAACGGAAAATCTTAACTCTGTTAGGCTCAGGGACTCAAATAGCAAAGAAATACAAACCTCAGACTTCCAGACGAAAATTTCTGAACTTTTGGACTCAATTCAAAAAGAATTGCAAACCACAGGAACGCAATCCGTAATTTACTCAAAAAAGAATTATGTAGAAATAATGTGTAGTGGGTATTGGAGCATTCATAGCTCATTTAGTATCTTTAAAGTTATGTATTTATCATTACTTTTTCTCTCTCTTTCACTTACAATCATAATTAAATAATATTTTATATATTTTTTATCATTACATTTTCTCTTTTCAAACCTCAAATTATAGGGATTTACTCAATTTTTTTCTCAAATGTAAGGATTCATTAAATTTTTCCTCGAATATTTTTCTCTTCTCTACACAGAACAGCTCACAACTACATTTAAAATAAATGTAATACTCGGAAGGATGCCTAAGAGATATGGATAGTCAACCACCAATTGACCTCGATCCAAAAGATTTGACAACTCACTTTAAAATAGAAGAAATTATGGGATTTTTGAACATCCAGTGATAATATATCGAAAATCATCAAGGGATCTCCAAATAGTTTTATTAAGATCGAAAAAATAAATGTAATATCTGTAGGCTTGTCCGTTAGCTGTCAAAGATTGGTAATCATAACTGTTTAATAAAAATACAAACAATATTTAGATCATAAACTCGATCTTCAAATGTTCATTAATTAAAAAACTGAATACCTTCCTTGAAAACTAAAAAAAATCTCTATAACCCTCACATATATAATGCAGCATTGCAGTGTAATTGTGTAAATATACTTGTATATTTGTAGTATATGATTTGCAATAGTAGAAAAATCAATAAATACTGTGGTGTAACCTAAAATGACAGGGTAAACTAATATTGTTGAGTGACTTGAGTCTTCTAAAAAGCTCCATTGAGATACAACAATGCCTAGACATTTAAACCAAGTCGGGCCGATTTTATAAAAACCAGTTCGGAGTTTCAAATCGATTTTTTCACTTCTAAGTGGGTATTAAAGGCCCAGTCACATTGCTCAACATGGGCCATTAGAAAATCCAGTAAGGGATGAAACCGAAGTAAAAGAAGATACTAATATAGTACAACTCTAGAGAATAAAATAATAATAACAATAAAACCCAAAATTACAATATAAATCTTAATAATTATGACCATTCTTTTAACCTTTTTTAAAAGACTAAATTACAACTTTTAACCTTTATATTTTATAAAACTTTGAATTTTAACCTTTTTTAATAAAACTTTCAAATTTTACCCTTTATTTGAAATCTTGTTTCATGTTTTAATCTTTACACTAACTCAGTTATTTTTTTCCGTTAGTTACTAATAAAGGGGGTAGTATTGTAGCTTTATTTGAAAACTTATTTCATTTTTAACCTTTACACTAACTTTACAAACCATATTTGAATTTTTTTATAGGGTAGTAGTTACAAATATCAATTAATTTGTTGGTTTTTTATTTTTATTTTTTAATATATATATATATATATATTTTTTTTAATAAAAGTAGTTATATTTATTTATATCTCTTTTTTAATCTTGTCAAAATATTCTTATGTGTGTAAATATTTACTTATTTTTCTCGTATGAGAAGGTATATCAAATATACAAAATTATTTCACATAAAAAAAAGTTTTTTTGTATGCCTGTAATTTCCAATTTGATCCTCTCTCTGTATATACATATATATCATCTATTTTAATTATTATTAGTATAGAAGTTCTTAGATACAATAATGCGATATTGTAATTTACAATTACAAAAAAAATAAAATAATAAAAACATAAAACAAAAGAAATTGGAAATAACAAATATATAATACCTATGTATAAAATAAAGTTTCTTAAAAATTATTTTATTCATATTATTGATTAAGAATGTGGATAAATAAAGGATTTAGGGTGTATGCTTAGGGTTATATTTAAATGGAAAAATGGATTTTAATAATCCTAACTATTCTTATTTGGCGGATAATAATCCCAAGTAATTTTTTGACCAAAAACTCCTTTACACCCTGTTATTTCTAATAATCTTTTCGTTAAAAAAAACTAACACCGTTAACGTAAAGGACTAATAGTGTCATTATTAAAACTTGTTTTATTTAAATAAACTTGTAGGGTTAAAAGTGTCATTTATATAAACTTATTAAATAAATAAATAAATAAAAACCCAAACATCTCTTTCTTCCCCGATGGAATACCGGCGGCAAAAAACTGCTCCGGCGAGCCACCACCTGCCCCGACGACCACCCCCTCCTTCTCTGGCCGGTCCGATCAAACCCACCCCATCTTCTCCGGCCGACGACCTCCTCCAGTCCTCCTTCTCCGACCAATAATCTGGACTCCAAACCCTAGCAACCACCGCCTACATCGTCTTCTTCCTCTCACATCGTCGTTCATCGACCTCACCCCCCTTCGAACGCCGACCTCAGCCCCCCTTTTTCGGATGGAAACAGCGACCGACGGCGAGGAAACGGGGGAGGGGGGTTTGGGCTTTTTTTTTTGGGTTTTATTTGTATTCAATAAGTTTATATAAATGACATTTTTAACCCTGTAAGTTTATTTAAATAAAACAAGTTTTAATAATGACACTATTAGTCCTTCATCTTATTTCATCTCTTATTGATTGAAATTAGAGGTGTACAAGCCGGTTTAATTTTACAACCAGACTAAGTTATGACCGATCTGGTTCTATCAAACTTGGTCAAAATTGGATTGATCCGAAATCGGATTTGATCATAAACCGGTTTGTGATTGAAATCCGGAATCTGTGTTGAACCGTTTGGGATCGGTTTGGTTCAAACCGTTATGGAACCGATTTTGAATATTTAATATTTTTTTATTTTCAAATACAATGAAAAACCAAACAAAAATAGCTATAATTCATTTATTTTATTTAAAATTTTAAAAAATAAAACAATAATAAATCATATATACAATCAAATAAAAGTATAGTCTAGGGAAAAACCTTAATAACGATATATAGGCATGACATATTAGTCTAAAGTTATAATACTATCCCCTTTATTTGAAAATTAATGGAGAAATTTAATTGGGTTAGTGTAAAGGTTAAAACATGATACAAGTTTTCAAATAAAGGGTAAAACTTGAAAGTTTTTCTAAAAAATGTCAAAAACCAAAATTGTAAAGTATAAAGGTTAAAAATTGTAATTTAGTTTTTTAAAATTAACCAAAGTTAATTCACATTTATGAGAAGCCATTGTTATCTTGTTATGGACCTTCTAAAATTCTTTAGAAAAGTACGTAACACTTTTCCAATTTTTCTAATAGCAAATATATTTGCTAATACTAAATTACATCGTATTACTATATATTACAATTTACAACAATTATTGAATATTTTATTATGATTAGAATATTTTAATATTTCTTTTATATTATTTTATTCAAGTATTTACAAGTTATTATTTTAATGATATATATATATATATTAAAATAATTTAATATTTTTTATATATTTAATTAATCAAATAGTTTTTATATATTTAATTAATCAAAAAAATTAAATATTTAATATTATTTTTATTAAATGATATTACGATTAGTCCAATGGTTTTGTTTGCTCGCGTTATCCCAACGATAACCTCTATTGACCACTAATTTTGTGTGTTTGCGTTATCCCAGCGGTAACCTCCATTGATTAGCAACAATTCTATTATGCTTGCATATTACAAATGCAATTCACGTTGTCCGAGCGGTAACCTCTATTGAAATGGTTTGTGTGTTCGTATTATCCCAACGGTAACCTCCATTTAGATTATTTAATTTTATAATTTGTATATTTTTATTTTGGTTGTGTAATATGTACACTTTTAAATTATAAATATGATTTGGTCATAATTTTATAAGTGATTGTGATCGTTCAATGTTTTCTTTTTTTGTTTTCCTTCACGTATCCTTAAAGCAATGCAATGGTTTTATGTGTTCGCGTTATCCCCACGTTAACATTCGTTGATCACCAATAATTTATATTGTTAGTGGTGTAGCGGTTTAACTATTTTTCTACCCGTGTTATCTGAACAATTAAAACAACATAAACACAACCAAACGAGCCCGCATTGAGATGAACGAAGTCAAGATCTTTTGTGAACCTCACTCTATGTAAAACAAACAACAAGCTAAGTTAATAGAACTAACGCAACAACATTGCAATTTTGGTAACATCATGACGTCATTCTTGAACACCTCCGCGCAACGCGCGGAGGGTTAAAATCTAGTCTAAGTTTAAATACAAACCTCTCGCAAAAATCCAAATCTCATACGATATAAATTTAGAGGTTTCAGGTTGAGTCAGGGGTTTTCATACCTATGATAGGTTTTCTTCTGATAGTGGTCTTCGAGTTAGGACTTACGAGGACAAACTGATATACGAGATTTCATTCAGAGACATACTAGCCTAGAACCCCGAGGTGTTATACTTGAGGAATAAGATGATCAGAGGACCAGTAACCTGCCAATTATCCAAATGTACGATTAAAAAAAAAGTAAATTACACATAAATTTCTAGAAATCCTAACTTTGACTTAATCACATGGAGATTAATTTTCAATTAACAATTCTCACTCAGGTTTCAAAATTTGACATTTGGCCACATAAGTCCCGCCATCACCTCTCCAATCGGCCGTCTTCTTCCTTTCCCTGTTTTTGCCAACCATTTATGAACTCCACCGCGTTTTTTCAATTTTAAAACACCACCTTCCAAACCTAATCTCCACCAATTCCACACACATACCTTCTTACTCCGATCAAAACTACCCTTCTTACGATCAGATTCTCAAATTCCAGTTTTCATTTCACATAATCTCCAACCAATCAACCTAAAATTTGAAATGAACGACTTACTCTCCCGATCCTTTTCCGGCAGCCGTGTTTCCGACGTGGAGATGGGGAACGCCGCCGCAACTGACGGCACGAACCTCGAGAAGTTCTTCGGAGACGTGGCGGAGATCAAGGAGGAGCTAAAAGGCCTGGAAACTCTTCGTAATCATCTGCTAGAATCAAACGAACAGAGCAAAACGCTATACAACGTGACCGCGATCAAAAGCCTCCGATCGAAGATGGATAACGACGTCGCTTCGTCTCTCAAAAAGGCGAAACTCATCAGGAACCGTCTAGAAGCCCTAGATCGCTCCAGCGAAGCGAATCGCAAGTTCTCGGGATGCGGACCAGGGAGCTCCACGGACCGTACACGTGTCTCGATCGTTAACGGCCTACGGAAACAACTCCAGTCCTCGATGAAATCGTTCACAGATCTCCGGCTAAAAATGGCGTCGGAGCATCGAGAAACCGTTCAGCGACGGTTCTTCACCGTCACCGGAGAAAAACCAGACGAATCTAAACTCGATGACCTAATTTCAACCGGAGAAAGCGAGACGTTGTTACAGAAAGCGATTCAGGAGCAAGGAAGAGGAGAGGTGATGGAAACGATACTTGAGATTCAGGAACGGAACGATGCGGTGACGGTGATTGAGAGGAATCTGAAGGAACTGCATCAGGTTTTCATGGATATGGCAGTGCTGGTGGAGAGCCAGGGAGAGCAACTGGATGATATTGAAAGCCATGTGAAGAGGGCGAATTCGTTTGTGAGAGGTGGGAGGGAGCAGTTGCAGGTGGCGAGGAAGACGCAGTTGAACACGAGGAAGTGGAGTTGTTTCGGGATTCTTTTGTTGTTGATTATTATCGCCATTATCGTTCTTTCCATTCGGCCATGGAAGTAGAATGAGTTCTGAAGATGGTGGTGTTTAATTGTTATTTATCTCTGTCCTTTGGTTATTGTACGTTGTGCTTTTGGATTTGTACATTTCGTCTGATGTGACTCTGTTTTATTTTAAATACTATTGGTTGATTTTTGCAAGGGAAGTGGATTATTTCATATGATTTTCAAAGTAACTAAATGTTTAAATGTTTAGAGTAATTTTTTATAGATATATTGAAGTGATTAAATATTATCACAACGAGAATCAATCGAATGTATGAAATTATATCTCTATTGATTATATGAAACTAATTACAACTAAAACAAAAAAAAAAAAGGAAATTTGAAAATTAGGAATTTCAAAGTAACTAAATGTTTAATGTTTAGAGTACTCATGATATATTATATACTAGGTTAGTAATCCGTGTATTACACGGGTTGAATAAATATTCATAATATGAGATAACTTTAAAAAAATAATATGAGATTTAAAAATTAAGAATGATATAACTGTGAGATTTTATCTAATAGTTATTTTATAGTAGTTAAGTAAAAAGTACCATTTTTATAAAATATAGTAAATTAGAGTATTTTGTATATCGTAGTTGGAAAATAAATTGCTTAATGGTTTACTTTAAAATGTGTTGAGAATTACAATAATAAAAGTTATTATTATTATACTTGAATTTTCAGAGAATGTTAAATGATAATTAAAACATGTTGAATATGTTACTTGAACTAATAAAAGTTATATTTTAGAATATAAAAGAGTGTTTGATATTTTATTATTTTAATTAAATAAATCAACCATCCTAATATATAATATTTTTAATTAATAAATAATAGTAACTATTATTATAAATTAAAAAATTGAGTGTTACATCTCTTAATATTAGAAGATTCAAATAACTTATAATTTGACAAGTTAGTTAATAAATAATTTATGTAAATATATACTTAATGAATATTAATAACTATTTATAATTAATTTTAATTAAATATAATGTTGACTTTTAAATTTAGAAAGTTGAAATATTAAATTTGGAAATTTTGAATTCTTAAATGAGGAAAATTTAAAATTAAGTGTGGTGTTAACAAGTGGACAAGCTTAGGTTGAGGCCCTAGAAAAATAACATGTGGCACCCAACTTATTGCTTTATTAGGCTGTCCGTAATGGGGCTCCATGGGGGCGCCATGGAGCCCCATAACGCCCTTATAACGCCGGCCACCGCCCCCCGGGGCGCCATCTTAGGAAATTTTGCAAGGGGCGTTTTGTACATGGCGCCGAGAGAATTGTGGTTTCCAAAAAAACTAGCCGTTGAACGGCTAGTTTGAATCCTTTTTTTTTTTTTTTTTCTTAAGCCCTTCATATATATATATACACATACACAACATTCTTTCAATATTTTACACACAACACTCTCCATCTACATATATATTCTTCCATTTTTTTTAAAAAAATGAGCTCTCCACAATCAAGTTCTTCTTCTATTTTCTACGATTTCGACGATGAGATAGAAGACGAGATCGTTTCGTACGTGATGCAAATGGAACCACCTCCCATTCCTCGTCCCGTTATACGTAGAACGCAAGTTGAACGCGATCGTGAGGCGGCAAATAGGAACTTGATGAACGACTATTTTTCCGCCAGACCTACATACCGAAGTGCTGCGACGTTCTTCAATCGTTTCCGGATGAGTAAACGAATGTTCTTACGTATTGTAAACGATCTTGAACGAGAGTTTCCGTATTTTCAACAACGTTGTGACGCACGCGGGAAGCTTGGATTTACAGCTATTCAAAAGGTTACCTCCGCATTACGTGTCTTGGCGTACGGGACAACGACCGACATCAACGACGAATATTTAAAAATGGCGGAAAAGACGACACGAGATACGTTGGAACACTTTGCGAAAGGTATTTTTTTAAATTGTTATTGTTTTTTTTTTTAAATTGTTGTAGTTTTATTTTAAATGTTAAATATAATTATTCTTTAAAATTGTTCTACCATTATTTTTAGAAATTATTCTTTAAAATAAAACCGACGTGGAATGATCTACAATTGCTGTATGACCAACATGATAAGAAGTATGGTCTACCGGGAATGATCGGAAGTATCGACTGCAAGCATTGGCAATGGGATAATTGTCCTACGGCATGGAAAGGTCAATACACACGAGGAGATCAAAAGGGTCCGACTGTTATTCTTCAAGCCGTGGCATCGTGCGATCAATGGATTTGGCACGCACATTTTGGGGATGACGACGAGGATGAGGCGTATGATGGTGATGACGATGAAGACGCTGGCCATGGTTCCAACAACGACGAGCATGGGGATGACGACGAGGATGAGGCGTATGATGATGTTCAAGACGATGATTAGTTTTTTTTTTTTAATTGTCATGTTTTTTTAAGAATGTTGTAAGTTTGTTTTTTTTTTTTAAAAAAATCTTCTAGTTTTTATGTCTTGTTTTTTTTTTTAATTTTAGTTTTTAATATGTTTAATATTAAATTATATAAAAAATGATTAAATAAATAATTAGGTAATGATTGGTAGGGGGGTTATACATGGAGCCCCACTACACCACTTTTGCCATGGAGCCCCTCATGCTGACGTGGACGCCACATGGCGCATAACGCCCACAAGGGGCTCCATCCACTACACTTAGGTTGTGTTTGTTTTTTCTTAAAACATCTTCAAAAGGGGTATGTCTGCGGGCGCGCAGATGTATACCCTTGAAGACTGTTTGTTTTTTTTTCCTGTGAAGACCTTATATTAGCTTAAAACATCTGGAAAAAAAAGCCTTGAACACTTGCTTAAAACATCTTCACAACTTCTTAACCTAAAAAAAATATAACGCCGCTCCCCTCACCTCTCGTTGCTCTCCATCACGTCACCTCTGCCGGCGACCTCCTTCAGCCGGCGCTCCTCCTTGCCGCCGGCGCTCCTCCCTGCCGGCGCACCTCCTGCCGGCTCACCTCCTGCCGGCGCACCTCCTGCCGGCGCACCTCCTGCCCCTGCGCTATCTCCTCACAGCAGCCACCGTCTCAAATCTTTGGAGTTCAATCAGGTTACCGATTCTTTTGGCATTTTTTACCGATTCTTTTGGCATTTTTTACAGCAGCCACCGTATCTTTTGGCATTTTTTACCGATTCTTTTGCCATTTTTTGGCAATTTTTGGCAAATTTTTATGTATGTGTTGGATGAACATAGTTGACATGGTGATATTAAGAATTTTAGGGCTATTGGAGATTTGAAATTTTGAATCTAGCTTGATATATGAAACCTAGATCTGATTGTATATCTGATGCAATTTTTGGCAAATTTTTGCTCACAGTTGGCGAGTATATGGCTTTCTTTTCTAACTTTTAAGTATTACAATGTTAGAAAATGTGACTCAATGATGAAGTCTACTAGTGAAAGTGTAGAGTTGTTATTAGAGTGATCTAGTTATGTTGATAAAATTGTTATTGATATGGTTTGTGATTTTAATCATAGATGGATAATAGTGATAGTCGACAATCATGGACGGATGAGTCTACCAAATTCTTATTAGAATTATGTGTTGAAGAATTGGCGAGAGTAGGTAGAAATGGTTCAAGCTTGCGTAAGGAGTCTTGGGATGTGTTAGGAAAGAAACTTAAGGAACGATTTGGAATGAATTTGAATCAAAAGCAAATTAGGAATGCTTTTGACACCTGTAAGGCAAAATACGTGGGCTGGTGCTACTTGAGAAACAAGACCGGAAATCTCTACGACCCTCGAACAAACATGTTCACTTTAACATCTCAGGAATGGGAGGATTTTAAGAAGGTGTGTTTTATTTTTTTAGAATTTCAATATTATGTAATATGCTAAAATTAACAATCATAATAGACAAGTATTTATTATAGTCCTTATTAATTTGGCGCAGGGTCACCCGAGGGCAATGGCACTAAAATCACGACCATTGCCTCATCTTGACCTCCACATAGCTGTGTTTGATGGGCTTAGTGCTACTGGTGCTAATCAATGGACATCTACCCAAACATCTGGGGTTTCATCATCTCCACATATCCAAACACTTCAGATACAAGATTCTAGCTTCCATAATCTAGAAGATGATGATGGAGATTCCAATGGACAAGGTTTTCAAAATGATGGAGAATCCCATGGGCAAGGTTTTCAAAATGATGATGAAACTCCTTCTAATAATGAGCGAGCCAAGAGTAAGGCTAATGATGATGGAGGTAGGTCTAAGAAAAAGGCTAAAGTTAACTTAGATGAGTTGGCTTCTGATATGCAACAAGCACTCAAGCATATGGTGAAAAGCAGAGAAGGACCATCAGTTGAAGAATGTTATGAGAAGTTGAAATTAGTTGGGTTAGATCATATGGATCCCTTGTTTTTGGGGGCGTTTAACATTTTTGGTCGGTCAATGGAAATGAGACAAGCATGGATGACATTGCCATTGGAGCCTGAGGTGTTGAAAGAGTGGCTTAAGATCACAGGGACAACATATGGGATGTTCAAGTAGGGAAAGTCAGAGAGATACGAGTGTTTGATTAATGTTTGTTTGGTGTGATTGCTACTTTGAACCTTTATGTGTTTTGTTTTGTGTGTTTGGTGTTAGTTGAACAAGTATGTAACTTGAACCTTTGTGTGTTTTGTGTGTTTGCTGTTATTTGAACTATTGGTATTTGTTTTTTGTTGACAGGCTTAACATGGATTATAATCAAAAGTTATTGCTCCTCATTGTGATGTACCTTTATCTTCGGTACTTTTGGCCAAGACATAACAAACGAAAAAGAGATAATACTTCGGTTATGTCCGGACACTATTTTACTTTAGAGTTGTTGCAAGGAAATGATACACAATGCATTGAACTCTTACGTATGTCACGTGATTCATTTGTTCGACTTTGCACACATTTTAGAGTAAACGGTTGGTTAAAAGATAGTAAACATATATCAGTGGAAGAAAAAATGGCTATGTTTTTGATGATGATTGGCCACAATCAACGTTTTTCAGTTGTTAAGCGTCGATTTCAACACTCGAAGCAAACAATTCATAAGTACTTTCACGAAGTATTGTCAAGAATGATGGAATTTGCTAAAGAGGTGATAGTACCAACATCTTTTAATCCTAATCCAAATATCCCGGGGAATCATAAGAGATTACGACGAGTTTTTAAGGTACATTATACAAATACTATTGCGATTTCTTTCCATGTATATTATTAACTATTAAATTCTATGTAGGGGGCGGTCGGAGCACTTGATGGAACTTTGATACATGCTATTGTCCCTGTTGAAGAACAACATTTGTATAGAGGAAGAGGAAAAGGAGATTGCTATCAAAATGTTTTGGCCATATGTGACTTCAACATGGTATTTACTTTTCTCGTGGCCGGATGGGAAGGAATAGCACATGATTCCAGAATTTTGTCTGAATCTTTATCAAATGCTAATGCACAATTTCCACTTCCTCCTCCAGGTATATGTTTATAGTTTGAAGATTAGTTAAATTGCTTATAATCTAAGTTTTATTAATTAAATTGTATATAGTTTGAAGATTGATGGTCGTATTTTATTTTTCAGATAAATATTATCTGTGTGATGCTGCATATGCAAACACTCGAGGCTTTATGGCACCATATCGTAATGTGAGGTATTGGCTTGGAGATTTCGCCGAAATCGTGCATTGACCGACAAAGAAAAATTCAACCATGGACATGCAAAACTTAGAAACGTTATTGAACGTGCTTATGGTGTATTAAAAGCCCGATTTCCAATATTAAAGAGAATGGCCCCTTTTTCGTTGCTTACACAACGAAATGTTACAATTGCATGTTTTGCGCTTCACAATTTTATACGGAAAGAGGGTTTAAATGATGAGTTTTTTTATGAATATGATCAGCCAAATGTACGCTTAGAGGATGGAGATGAACATGTACAAGATCACGGTGATGAACAGGAACCAAGACATGGAAGTTCAGAAGATCGTGAATTCATGAGTAAACTACGAGATCAAATAGCACAACAATTAATGCAAAACAATGTACTTTGAGTTTATTTGACTTTGTGTTTCATGTTATTTGTACTTGGTTTTATTGTATTTCTATTGAAACTTGAATGTTGAATGACTTTTATTAAGTAGGATAAGTATGACAGTTATATATTTTCAGTATTTACAGACAGTTTCAAGTTTATTAAACAAACAGTCTTATATTTTCAGATTGCAGATCTTCAGACCACATCTTCAGCTGCAGACATAAAATCAGATGAAATCAGACTGCAGACAGTTTTTGTCTGCAAAAACAAACAGCACCTTAGCCTTAGAATGAAAGATGAAAGATGTCCCACTCTCTTGCTATATATGGGCTCTCTTGTTGGGCCCAATGAATGGCTACTAGGTTGGGCTCATTGACAACCGCACGTTGTTACAGGATATCAAGATATCAAGAGTACATTAAACAATTATTCTGAAAAAACACAACATAAAAAACATAAATACAAAAAGACTACAAAACGACGTTAAACAAAAATAACAAACACACAAACAAAAAGTTGAAATAAGAACGCAATGGTACGAAAGCAACGAAACAAAAACTAAAGGAAACTAAAAAACAAAGGATGAAGAGAAAAAATATAGTATCGAAGGAAAAAGAATTAAGAAGTTAAAACAAAAGAAATTTGAGTTTGAAGACTTAAAAGGATCGAATCGGAAGGTGGAAGGTGGAGACGTGAGGAAACCATATTTGAGAGGGGCGTAGATGGCTAAATTGTATGAAGTGTTAGCATATTGAAAGTAACTTCCAACCTAAAATAACTATGAAGTTTAAAGGGTCTAGATATGTTTTCGGAGACTTTCAACAGGTGAGATTATATGTCATGATGGTTGTTGATTGATGATTTATCTAGACACGGATTTTCCACCGGACCATTCGAGGATGTGGTTAGTTGATTGTTAAAAAAAAACTTATCACATTAAATATTTCAACATTTTGAATCGTTGCATTAATTAGTAGTTTGTAAATCATTAAACAATACAAAGTAGTTACAAAGGAAAAATCAATGGGCATTTGTCCCAATGGTATGGGGATAAATGTTAGAGCTTGGGGACCTTGAGGTCTCAAGTTTAAATTAACCTGACTCAAGGGGTTTTTCTTAAGTGATGAGTTTTCTCCTTGATGGTGTTCCTGGTTGAGCCAAGCCTGGAGTGTCAAAATCAGTATAGACGGTTGCAATCCCGTCTCAGGAAGGCTCACTCGGATATTGGAGATTTTAGAAGTAGTTCCAAACGCAGTTCAAAAAAAATTACAAAAGAAAATACGGAATATTTGAAGTCTAAGAATAATCAGAAGATGTGAACTAATAACTTCCATTTTGCTGTTATTTAATTAAAGATATATTACAATATATCTTCAAGTTAAGTGATACAGTTGTGAATTGTTTCAAAGAACATGATTATATACTTAAGTGGAATGTCAAATTTTTTTAATTATTATAAATTTTTGTCATTTAAGTAAAATGATCTATTAAAAAAAAGACATTGATTCAATATGTTAAAAGTTCTAATCTATGGTGCTAGCTGATCACTTGTAGGAGAAGACCGGAATTAGTGCAAAAATTCCAAGACAGCATAGAATCCAACCATAATGGGGAGAGTGACAATCATGCCAAAGACAACCCTGAAATAATAATACATAAAAAAGAATATGAGTGTCGCATTTGTTTCGAATAAAAGTGAATAAATACGATATGAATACATAATTTTTTGCATTGTTTTTCCTAGCTTGTAATTATAAGCAAATACATGAATACATAATTTTTTGCATTGTTTTTCCTACTTGTAATTATAAGCAAATAAATAGAAAATATTGATAATACATCGTATAATAGATAATACCGATTAATGCAATAATTTTCCTCAATTTTGATAGAAATAAGTTCGGATTGGAGGTAGAATCATATATAAATTTCATACGGAGAATAAAAAAAGTAATATGATCTCAACTATTTTTGTTGTAAACTTATAGTTAGTTAACTTCATAAAAAAAAGGTGATATTTTCTTAAACTGACTAGTCCTAGCGATGGGTTTAGAAATTTTCGTAGTGGGTAAAATCTTAGTCAGGTTAAAAAAAGGAAAGAAAAAAGCTAGGGATAAAAAATAAATGGTAACAAAAAAAATCAATACATTTTACATGACACAAATAAATGGTAATTGAATCACTACTAAAATAATCGGGGCACCAGATATTGTAGTAAGTTTTTAGTAAACATGATTTTGCAATAAGTTTATCACAAAAACATTTGATAATAAAAAGCGATGTTATAAAATTGTTGTGCATTTGCTACAAAAGTAGTAACAATTTTGCGTGGAACATGTTGTGTCGCATATTTCACACATATATGATACTAGTTAGTGCCCCGGGTAAATACTCGAGGCTGGGATATAAAATGAATTAAACGAAGTAAAAGATGAAAGTTTTTTTTCAAATTTTCACTGAGAAATTAAGGAGATTGATGAATCAAAGTTATGGTATTGTAAAACAATTATGAATAATTTTTGTATGGAAATAATTTTATTTTTTATTTTTAATTATAAGATCTTTCCTTTTTGTAAATACCATTTAATTTTTTAATTCAAAAATCTATAAAAATGACACATAAGCTAATCCTATGTGACACACCTTAAATTGTGCCACCTAGACATTAAAAACTTGTGTTTATTATATAGTATAGAAGTATAGATTAATAAAATCAAATTTCTCAAAGTAGTCCTTATATAATAAATATAGTCCATATATAAACATGTTTTAAGGGTGTTAGATTTAAATTTGAAAGATGATGCTATGAAAATGAGTAAAAAATTTAGTGGACTATTTGATATAGAGTGCTTATATAGAAACCCTTCTTTTTTGTTAAAAACATCATTTTTATACGGTCGTTTCATTCAAAACGGCCGTTTTAGATGAAACGATCCCAAAACGATCTTAACGGGATGACGTGTCGCGACGACGAAACCTTAAAATTTAGGGGGTCCCCCTTTTTTGAACGACCGTTTTGTACGAAACGATCCCAAAACGATCGTTTTAACAGAAACGATCGTAAGGATTTGATTTTTTTAGTAAAAAAAGGGGGGGGGGGGGGGTCTATAGCCAAACCCTGATATATCCATGCGTGAGATATGAAACAAGCAATCTCTTAAAAAATACATTTTCGTCTGCATCAATAGTAAATAATTTTTATTAGTCCAAATTTGTCTTTCTTTTATATTGGTGTTTTGTCTTTTTCTTAATTATTTTACTTTAGGTTTTTTTTTTATCGGTTATGAGTTTTTTTTCGAAATAAGTTTGACCCCACACAAAACGTAATTATGATATTAAATTTTAAATCTTGTTATTGTTACTTTTTTTCTTTAACTTTTTACTTTTAGTTTTTTTTTTTCTGTTAACATTACATTTATTTTGAAAATAGATTCACACTAGCTCACAGTCTCAGATGAAACTAAATTCTTAAATTTTACAGAGCGTCTTCTGTGATAATACTTAGAAGTTTCATTTTATTCAGTGACATTCCCCCCAAAAAAAAAAAAAAAAAAAACATTTTCAGTGAAATTAGAAAACGTGCATATAATATTTGTATTTGTGAGATGGAGATGGAATAAAAACAAAACTTACGCAGTACTAAGCACATCTGCATGCAATCCATATTCTTTAGCATATATGAAGGAGGTGATAGACTGAGGCAAAGCAGACTGTAATTAAAACAACAATGACGTCATCAGCATATAAATATATAATTATTATTCCGGCAAATCGAAAGTCACATGAACAATTATTAATTAAGGTGCTCGATCACCTGAATAATGGCAACACGTAATATATCCCCATGCAGACCAACCGCGATGCAACTGATAGCCATAGCTGCCGGTCCCGCAAAAAACTTGAGAGCAATGGCCAGCGCCGTCAAACTTGTTCCGCAAGCAATCAGTTTCTCTTGCTTTGCCATGAACAAACCTTAATATATTCACCACATATATATAATTAATAAGGGAACCATGCATGCATCAATAACTTGTACACAAAGCTATCAAGAAAGTAATATGATATGTAATTGACTAATTGCTAATTAATTAGCTTACCCATGCTAAACATGGCGGTGCCTGTTCCAGCCTTAGACATGATTAATACTGATCCTTCAATTATATCCGGCATTGGCCACTTAAACCTGCAATAAAAACAACATAAATATCATCATTTCAAAGGTACTCTAAATTTTGTGACTAGATTGGTTGCAATAGCTTAATCACGCAACCGCTGTGATTTACGTCGCAGATTCATCGCAAAATTCGCGACTTTTTTGGTTGATTAATTAAAAATGTCAAAATGTGAGAAATATTTATAAAATTACACTACTTTTAGAAGGGGTGCTTTAATCTCACACACACGCTTATAACGCGTTTAGATTGCGGTACTATATAAGGTAATATAAACTGTCTAACAATTTCACTTTTCAACTTTTGAAGAGGTCAGATAGTCAGTCGCCTAGGACAGTTAAAAGATTGTCCCTATTATTTGAAAAGTTAAAAAATGTTAAAGTCAAAGTTTGAAAAGTTCAGATGAGTGTCTAAGGTGATTTGAAATTAGAAAGGTGATAGTGTAGGAATAGAAAGTATTATTATTATTTACACTATTACACATGTGATTTTCTATTTATTTATGTTCTAGATTTTTAACATTAACAAACAGATTTAAAAAGGTAAGTCAAATGATATAATACTAAAAAAATATCTATGTTTATGACAAAATATTGACAATAAAAATGCATACATCTTCATACCTGTTTGATATAGTTGCCCAAACTATTCCAATGACACATGAATAAGAGTTAGGGTTCATGGCAAGTTTCAAAGAAACAACTTTCATCAGCGAAACAAACGACGATTTCGTGACGACTCGATCAACATCCGATTTCAAGCCATTTCCTTCTAAATCCTTGAACTCAGTAGCACTAACCACAGAACAATCCGTCTTTGCAGATCTTCTACATTCCAACACAAAAAGGAGAGCAGTGAGCCACACAATGGCTTGGACCACTGACCCTTGGACCACAAGGTTCACAAACTCTTGGCCATACATAGCCCTAACCAAAGGCACCCCTACAACAAGAGAATTGGTCAAAGTGCACAAAGAGAAACTTGTTATGGACCAAGAACAGCTTCCTTTGCTGCTAAACCTTCCCCAAAATGCAAGCACAGCCACAATAATAACTTTGGAGATCGCGTCCGCACCGATGAAGCGGTAGTTCATGTTGAACGGGTCGATGTGGGCAGTGAACTCGAACGTGAAAAGCGGGAGGGTGAAGAAGCATACGAACCGGTTAATGGCGTCACATTGTTCGTGTGTGAAAATGTGCCACCACCTAACCGAACCGTAACCTAAAAGTAATGCCACGTATAGCGGCACGGTCGCGGCTACGACCTTGTAAACGTCCTCTAACCCGATCATCTTTACGATATTAGCAAAGAATTAAACCCTTAAAGAAAGGGTTTTGTGTTCTAAGAAATTATGTGTGTGTTTTGTACTTTGGAGTGGTTTGAGGTATTTATATGCATGCATCTTGAGAACATTTGAATTAGGGGAAAATAGAAAATAGAATCTATTGAAAAGGTGTTATTGAGATGTTGGTGCCTCCAAATGCAATATGTGGGTGTATATGGTTCGTTTCTTTTGGTGGATGCTTGAGAAGTGACATAAGAAAAGTATAAGGTCAGTATTGATTTTGGACCCCTTATTTAATCTTTTAAATATTTTTTCATGTTTTTCATAATAAACATAGAAGTTTAAGCTAAGTTGAAAAACACAAGTTTTTTTTTCTATCTAAAATAGTGTTGTGTGAAAACTTATCAATTAAATGGATGTTGTCAAAAAAATAATTATGAAAAGTAGTGTTTTTTGAAAATTTACTTGGGATAAAAATTGCATGCGGTATGTCACTATACAAACTTGTATGTGTATACTTCGCGTGTTGTAGTGGTTCGCGATTTGTATTAAAATCAAAGTGGGTGTTATAAATTTAGATGAAATACGATATTTATATACATATGTTAAATATATATCATTATTATACTCATTAATTATATATTTTTTTTTCTTGATTTTCAAAAAATGTTTAACCTCCACAAAATAAGTTTGTAGATAACCATTATTGAGACTTCATACCTTCAAACTACAAAAGAACGATTCACCACATGCATTAACCTTGTAAGTGACAACATTTATATTAGACTCTTTTAAGAATCTATAACCCTCGAACCAATAAACTATAACAAAATAATTCAATACGATGAAAATAAGCATATGTGGCCTAGAAATAAAAGGGTGTGCAATAAAAAAATATAAGAACAACGACCTGAGTCGATTAGTTCATAATTCCTTGTAGCCATCTTCATTCTTTCTGGTTTTTAGCTAAAGATGCAGTCAAAGTACTACTAATAACATAATTACCGCACAACCTTCTAAACCCATTACAACAAAACATGTTTAAGAAATAAAAACATTGAGATGCCAAAAAAAATTTATCATCGATTTCATAACTTCTACTATCATAAAAAAATTTCATAACAATATTAGTCATAAGCTAAAACTAAGTGTATATTACCTAGAAAAAATATCCATAACTCACAATCAGTTGTGTTTGGTCTGGTAATTTAATTACGGAATTTGTAGTATGAGAGTAAATTGAGAAAAACAGATAAAAATATAAAATAACAAAACGAGAAAATTGTGGCCGAGAAGACTGAAGACTCGAACCCGGGTAAACGCGATGTGGTAGCTGAGATTTGTATCACGTATTCGCTGAAATATATATATATATATATAGTATATATATATATATATAGTTAATTACGGATTGCGTCCCTGTGGTTTGCATTTTGTTATGGATTGAGTCCAAAGGTTAGGAAATTTTCGTCTGGTAGTCTGTGGTTTGCAATTCGTTTTGAATCGCATCCCTGGAGCTACTTCTGTTAACTCTCGCCGTTAACACCCCTCACATGTGCCAGACATGTGAGGGTATTTTTATCTTTTCCACTGGACCACTTTTAGGGAGACTTATAAAATTGAAAAACCCTACCGTTCACATCATCATCTTCACCGATCGTTCTCCCTCCTCTCCCACTCCGCCCCAAACGATTGATGAACCAAAAACAGATGGTGATATGCAATACATGTGGGTTTGCAACAATAATTCGTACCTCCTCCACGACAGCAAATCCAGGCCGAAGATTCCACTGCTGTGCTAGGCCTGTAAGTTTGGTTTATTTGTTTTCTCAATTTTAGGGTTCAAAACATTCTCTAACTTAATTTTATTCTTAACAGGGCTCAAATGTGGGTTTGTAAGCTGGTTTGATCCCCCTGTTTCTGAAAGGGCAGTCGAAATGCTACGAAACTATCAAGAAGATTGTAAGAGGTTGGAGCATGAAGTGAAAAATCTGAAATTTGTTGTGGTTTTGAGTTGGGTTTTTTTTTTGATGTATTTTATTGGGAAATGATGTAATTTTAGGCAGTAAGTTTAGAAGCCTATTTTTCTTTTGAACAAATTGATCAATTTTTAAGTAGTATGTTGTTATGATCAATTTGAGAATGTAATATTAGCACTATGAAATGAAGAATGTGGTTATCTTATTCGCAATTGTTAAATGGTTAGTGTGTTTGAGTAATTTGGTTAAATGGTTATATTAGAGGCAATACAAAACAGTTATAAACCTTGTTTGTAAACCTGTTTGACTCATCTGGTCAAAATGGTTAAAATGGTTAATTTGGTTAAATGGTTAATCATTTGGAGCATGTTTGAGTCATTTGTTGAAAACAGTTTTGACTCATCAGATGTAAACCAATTTTGACTCATCTGGTCAAAATGCAGCCATAAAGCCATACCAATTTTGACTCATTAGATGTACATTATTTGGAGCATGTTTGAGTCATATGTTGAAACCAGCAACCTATGCAGCCAAAATGCAATATGTTTGACTCATTTAAAGACACTCAAACATAATAATAAAGCCATAGCATTTCCAAGTGGGGACCAAAATTTGCATATGCAGTTTTACAACCAAAATGGGGACCATAATACTAATGGCCCCTAACTGCAGTCAACATAGTTTAAACATAAAAAAGGAGTCTAAAACAAGTTTTTAACATTCATAACAACAAACATGATCCTCTAAACACCATCAGTTGGAACTTGTTGGGATGACCCACCTGTTGTTGATGACCCCTGACCCTTGCAAGACCTTGAATTATGCCCTTGTTTTTTGCATTTTCCACAAGTCACAGTATTTCCCTTCCTAGCCAGCTTCCCTTCTTTGCAAACCCCCTCAGCCAACTCCACAGCAGATTTCTTCCTTTTCTTTTTAGGCCTTCCAACCTGAGTGTGATGTTTTGGAGGTGTTAATTTTGTTGGGCACCTTGATGTCATCCATTCTGATCTCCCATTGATTGGCTCAAGTGTATGCTGATAAACAGTCCTCCAAGTGTCTAACCAGTATGATTTATCAACCCATTTTTCAGGAACTTCATCATCTGGATGATCCTTACCATAATCCCAAATACATGCAACTGCATGTTTGCAAGGCATCCCAGAAAGCTGCCATCTTCTACATGAACAAAATTTTCTATCTAAATCAACTGCAACCTGATCTCCCCATGGTCCATTCACCTGATATTTGTTGAAACCAGCAATAATGACAGTGTATTCATTTGCCAAATTCTTGATTAAATTGAATGTCTTGGTTGCAGCTGGTGTCAATGGCCCATCAGCCTTTGCTATCTTCTTCTGCACTAGTGCAATCCTCTTCATCAAATATTCCCTTATGTACTCCAAACAAGTGATAATTGGTTTATCCCTTCCACCCACCAACTGTTTATTGAAAACCTCACATAGGTTGTTCAACAATAAATCAGATTTTGGTCTTTCTGCATTAAAATTAACATATGAATTAACATATGATCAGAGAACAATCATCAAATTTCAACAGTTATATGTAAAGAAGTTACCACTAAAGTGGGATCTGCTCCAATGCTTTGCTGGTATTTCCTTCAACCACTGATGTAGGTCTGCATCTTGTTTTCTAACTGCTTCCATTCTCCTTTCAAATGATGGAACTGTTGTGGCAGTTGCACACTTCCAAAGCAGGTCCTTCAGCACATCCCCTCTCCACTTTGACTTCATATTTTGGTGGATATGTCTTAGACAAAACCTATGCTCTGCAGCTGGGAAAACCTTTTGCAATGCAGGTATGAGGCCCTTCAAGATTAAGACAAGGATTACTAAACAGTTACCAACATCATTACAATATATAAATTGAGACAAGGATTAATAAACAGTTACCTTTTGCCTATCACTGATGAAGGTAAAATTTGAATTAGCTTCCAGATCCAGATCTTGACCAATACATTCAAGAAACCAAGTCCATGACAATAGAGTCTCAGCCTCCACAATGGCATATGCCAATGGGTAAATCCCATTATTGGAGTCAACACCAACTGCAGTCAAAACTTGTCCTGGAAATGGACCCTTCATAAAGCAACCATCTAAACCTAATAGATCTCTACCACAAGCCTTGAATCCTTCTCTTAGAGCAGCAAAACATATGTAGATCCTCTTGAATTGTCTGGTTGGACTAGCTGGATTACATTCACTTTCAACATCTATTTTTCACACTTGTACCAGGATTAGATCTAATAAGCTCCTCACAATATTCCCTTAAAATGCTATATTGAGCTGTGTAATCACCATGTATTTTCTTGGAAGCCATAGTCTTTGCTCTAAACAGTTTAGCAGTTGAAACATGCAGCTGATGCAGACCCTGTAACTGCTGTTGAAGAGATTTCAGAGGAATGGTTGGGTTTGCCTCCACTATTGGCTGAATTTCTTTGGCAATTGCAGTAGCCGTGTAAAGCTTAACATTCCTAGTTGTTAAGCACTTGTGTTCTGCATTGAAAACCTTCACACACCACACAGTATCACTACTATTTCTTGAAATTTGCAAAGACCACGGACAAGTGGGGGTAGGGAATCTTTTCTTTTTAGGTTGAATAGTTAATTCACCTTTACCTACCCCTTTGAGTGTTTTTAAATTGGTGGGACCACTAGATGATTCACCAGGTTCATTTGTCTTTTTGCAAACATTATTTGGATTGTGTCCATAACATACAACTCTCATCCTCACAGTATCATTCTTAACAAATGCTAGTTGCCTTCTACTTTCAACTGCTGTCCTTATCACCATATCATTGATTTCATCCTTAGACAAAATTGTTTGTCCAACATAGAATGGGGCTGTGTAATCAGCCTTCCAGTTTGATTGCCTCTTGTTTAGTTTTTTTTATACCTCTACCAAGGGGAGTGTCCTCCTCAGATCCATGACTATCAAAATCTTCCAAGTCTATCTCTGCAGTCTCCTCATTCTCAGAAACATCATTGTCTTCTTCACCAATGTTCACATCTACATGAACCCTGAACTCTTCAATGTCAACTGCCACATCCTCTATGACATTGTCCTCATCTACAATGAAGTCTGAGTCTTCACCTTCATCATCAGTCCCAACCTCAGCCTCACCCTCATCCTCACCATCCTCATACTCATCAGACTCACCATCCTCATCATCACCCTCACCCTCATCCTCACCATGAGCATGATCAGACTCAGCCTCAACATTACCCTCACCCTCATCCATACCATCAGCATGATCAGTCTCAGCCTCAGCATTACCATGTTCACCATTGTTGGCCTCACCATCATAATCATAAGTTGATACAAACCCTGCAATAAACACTCCATCCTGGTCAATCAGATTGTGATTGATAGCACCTGTATCATGCTCTACAGCAGCCTCACAATGAACATTATCATCAACAACTGGCTTGTATACTTCAGTCTCACTGGTCCCATGTCCAAGGATTTCATCTAGACCATGAAATGGATCATCATCATCATCATTACAACCATCAGCAACTTCAATTGAACTTCCTATATCATTGCCTAAATCCCCTTCTTCCAACTCCATCTCCTGTTGTTCTTGCCATCCAATTTGTAAAACCCTCTTAACATTGCCTAAAACAGCAGTTGGATTAGAGGGTCCAGCCTGTTCATCAGTGATCTCTTCAATGGTCACATTGGAATTAGAAATAGTTGGTTGAAAATAGGTGTTCAACCTAGTAATCCCATGCTCAGTGTATACATTAATAACCTTATATCTTTCCACATACTTAGCCATTTGTAACACATCCATATCATTGCCTAGGGGTCTCAGTCCAATATTCAAATCCTTAGTGGGAATTTTAAAGTAATAGTATATTACCTCTTTAGCTGGATAACCTAACAACTTGATCATATTGTCTAATTCATGAACAGAAAACTCATCTGAATCCACCATGTCCACAAATGCAACCTGTCCTCTCACATACTTCATGCCTGGGCAATTGATAAATTCACCCCCATGATGGACTTTGAAGGTGAACATTGTGGGTTCATTTGCTGGTATTAACAAAAAAATTCAAAAATTATTAGTTACATACATCCTACAACTATAGTTAAGCAAATAATTTGGAAAATAAAGTTGAAGCTTACCGTAAACTTCAAAAGGATCAAAAGGTCCAACCTCAGGTGTTCGAATTTGCCACATTGTGAGCACCATCGTTCACCTTCAGTTAACCTTCTGTAATTTGATCAGAGTTCAGATCGCCGGAGATATGGTCGGATATTCTTGGTTATATCTGAGGAGAAAGGTGAGGTTTTTTTGGGAGATGGAGTTCAGATCGCCGGAGATATGTATGACGATTAGGGTTAAAGTCCTTTTTTATCACCGGGTTAAAGTCTTTTTTAATTAGGATAAGAATCTGGTCCAGTGGAAAAGACAAAAATACCCTCACATGTCTGGCACATGTGAGGGGTGTTAACGGCGAGAGTTAACAGAAGTAGCTCCAGGGATGCGATTCAAAACGAATTGCAAACCACAGACTACCAGACGAAAATTTCCTAACCTTTGGACTCAATCCATAACAAAATGCAAACCACAAAGACGCAATCCGTAATTAACTCATATATATATATTTGGAGGTTCATTTTAAACCCCATTTAAAAGTGCTAAATCTAACGGTTGTGATTAATTTTTTTTATATTTTTTCTTTTTTATGTGTCTTAAAAAAGTCTGCATGTAAAATATAGTAATTTCACATGTGAATGGGTCTACAATAGTTTAATAATCTGCATGATTTAATTTCGCTAGGAGTGGTGTGCCTTGGATATGGCCCGACCCACAACCCATATGTATGGACATTGAAGAGGAGGCTAGGTCAAACCATTCCTAAAACCCACATAGCTACATGTATGAGAAGTTATACCCATGTTCCTTTGCAAAATCCATGTTTTTGTAATTTGCATTCTAGATTAGATTTACATGATCCCATGTTTCACGTACTTCCGTTTTTTGTTCTTTGTATTTAAGTAAGGTTTGATTTAATGAAGGAGCCCTAACCCACTTTACGGGTATATCATTTAAAAGTTTGTAGGTTTTCTTTGTAAACATATCACTATGTATGTATATGTGTATGTATGTACATGTATGCATGTATGTGTATGTATTAATTGCATGTGTCATGTGTATATATATGTGTATGTGCATGTGTCTATATATGTGTGTATAATGTATGTTTTGTACACATGTATGTATGACATTGTGTATGTATGAGCATGTGTGTACGTTTTCTTTCTAGCGTTAAATTTTCTTTCTCTTTCATCCCACAACCAATGTGGGATGAGTTCCGCTCTATATTTAGCCATTTACTCTCAGTTTTCGTAGTTGTTAACAACTTTGAAACCTCAAATTTGAGCATCGATATCTCATTTATCCGAGCTTTGTTTTGGACGTGGTTTGATGCGTTGGAAAGCCCACACAACGTACGACACATACCCAGAAAATACAATTACTATAATTTTTATTTTCAGCAGTTTATTTCTGTACAAAGTTCATGAAAAACTTATCTTCACACTTAATGAGAAAACCCATTTTCTATTAGCTTTCTCACAAAATTCCAACATATTATATCTAACAAGTTGTGTGTACGAACCACCAAAACGACCTAACAATTCGAAGTCATTCTGGGAATAAAGATCATTAATTAATGGAACACATATAAGAATAATACTAATTCAAGTTGTCAAAAGAAATCTTGCAAAACTACAAAATATATATACGTCCAAACACTTCCTATGTGTATGTTCCAAGCTCTATATTGCATTTCATATATGCCTCTAAATATACAAAATATTGTGCTTCGATACATCTTCATGGCATATTATGGGCATTTGAATAAATGCCATTCCCAATTATAATTATATCTAATCTTTGGAATAGAAACACATTCCTTTTTCATGGCCTGAGTTCATCCATAAGTTGCGACATCTCAGATGTTCTACGACAACACGCGTTAGCAACGTTCGTTTATCGGGCAAGTCTTTTTCGAATTTAAAAGGTAGAAAGTGTGTGTATATCTTCACATGAAGTTGTTGTAACTCTTATGACCAATTGATGTTCGGATGCACAAATATATGTTAGAAGAATATTAGGTCAAAAAGGCCATGAAGAAAGCGACTATACTATTCATTAGCTGTCCATTTACGAACAACTAGCTAGTTAAGAGTGACATTGCTTGCAAATCACTAAAAAGCACTATCAGTGACTAGTATTCCTTATTTATCTACCTATTATCGACTGATATACGACAAAATGATACATCTAAAAACATACGTGAGTAATCTTGTTTACGACTAAATGCCTATCGACAGATTGCTGAGTGTATAAGTCGACCTTTTCCGACAGATTACCGATGAAATATTTAGCAACCTTCTGCCGACAAAGTCTTAGGCGTCAGATTGTCAACAAAGTACAAACCCTTTCAACTTTTACCGACGGATTTTCCATCAAAAATCCGTTGGCAATGCCATTTAAAATTTTAAGTTTAATTTTAAAAATTTTCAAAATTATTAGAGAATTCCACAATTTAAATTTACTTGGGTTTAAGGATTGATTTGAAGACCTATTTTTTGTTGCGGGTCTTCACAAAAACCATGAAATCTTTTTTAATGGTAAATTTTTCTTCATAGGGGTTTTAAACCCTTACCACTTAAAAAAACAAAGTCTTATTCGAATCTCAAGATACCATTAGACCAAAGTTTCTTTGATACAAAAACCATTATTTGATGCTACATTTCCAATTTTCCCTATATCTCTCTGTACTCCACCAAAAATATCGTCACCAATTTTTTTCCTTTTTAACGACAAAAAAGATGATATTAAAACACTAGCAAAAGGATAGAAAATTACATGAAAGAAATACGAGAAAAAACACCACCACCAATTAATTGACTAGTTTGATTTTTAAGCTAAAAGTAACTTGAACTGTTTCATCAGTTATTACATAAATAAACTCAGTCGTAAAACATTGCATTTTATACGTGCCGTATGTGAATTTTTTTCCATTGAGATATCTAACTCATCTTGCAACTAAATCTCATCTTTTGATTCTAGCGTTGTTGTTAACAAATTTTTTGTTGCTTCTTCTCTAAATCGCATCTTTTGGTTATTCTCTAAAACGTAGCCTTCAAGCAAGTGATGAAGAATACTAGACTAAACAATAAACAAAAAAAAATTAACAAAAAGGCAAAAAAGAACATTATAAAAACGCAAAAAATGATAAAAGAAAAAATTAAGAAATTATAAAACTCATTATAAGGTTTTTCGTAATCATCGCGTCTATAGCGTCCAATTTTGAGAGGTTTTTTGGGGAGAGAAGGTAATGGTGGTAGCGCCATAAGGGGAAAAAGAGGTGAATGACGCTTGAGGGGGATGGTGTGCGGGCGTTATAGGGGCGTGATGGTTTTGGTGGCGCCCAGATAAAACCCATTACGGAAAGCCTAAGGATGAGAATATGTGTAATTTTGATTTTTGAGTCGGTTAAACAAGGATAAAATAGTATAGATTATTATCGGCAATTAAAACATATTTTAAATTATTAAAATCAAATTTTCGTGAATAATAAAACCTCATACGTGTTTCTTTCTTTTTTTTTCAAAGGTTCAAAGGAAGAAAGTTAAGAGATAAAATTCTTTTTTCCATTAAAAACTAAAAGAGAAAACATATTTTTATTTTACTTCTACATCCTTTTAACTTTCTACTCGAAAATACAATAAAAAGAACATCTTAAACTATCTATCTACTTCTAAGAATTCAAAAGTTTAGACATAGACATAAATGATAAATCATCTTTTTCACCATCCTACTTGTAAATTCATCTCTCTCTCTCTCTCTCTCTCTCTTATCCATTCTTCCCTTTTTATTTGTGTTCAAGGTGGTAAAATACTTGTGTTGTGTAGGACTAGATAACTAATCGAGTTAGATCTTAAAACGGGTTGCCGGGTTGGTAGAAGTTTCATCAAAAATCATAATACAATCAAACCAGTGGGTTTTCTCACTAGTATTAAGTTTCCTCCTGATGGGGATTGGAAATGATCGGGTGTGTGATGTAATGTCTCCATCAGTGATCCAAATTTACCGTTCAAAAAAAAAAACTTAAACCAAAAACCAAGGTATACTATTTTCATGTAACATCTTTCATAGTATTTTTTTTATTTAATAAAAAATTATATTAAATATAGGAGCATTTACATATTTCCCTCAACTTTGAAAACACATTCAAAACTAAACATCTAAAGCTTAGTAACATTAATGGCATTCGTCACTTCAAGTCCAAGAGAGTTGAAGGCCTCCATTAACCTCATGAATCCTCTGGGTTTATGCTCGTGAAAAACTTCCTGAAACTCAAATACATAATTTAGTTTCTACCGATTCTCATAGTGTACAAAGTTTATGATCCTTAAGACACACAATAGACTAATTAATAGTTGTATCCTAGGTTATGTTGTAAGGAAAGATCTTGATGTATATAGATTACATTATGGCCGGTAGAATAGAAGGAAACAAGTTAACATCCAATCAGATAATCTATGCAGGCTTAATCAATGTCAAACATTTATGTTCTTCTTTATGTGCTCTGGCAATATGATTTAATACTCTGTAATGCTCGATTGTACTATAGCCCGTCATAAATTTCTAGTATCTCTAATTGAAGTTACTAAATGAGTAGTGGTTTCCGGTAACATCCATATTTTCGTCTCCAGTAATGAATCAAGCTAGCATAAAAAAGTCAAAACAAAGCAATCTTATGTTGTTGTAAATAATCAAAAGGAACAAACACAAAGCAATCCATGGAACAACCTACTATTATTGATGTTATTATTGATGTTATTGTATCTATTCAAGCTACTATTGTAATTAACAAATAGATGGATTGATGGAATGAAAACCAAAATCGAATGGACCAAAGCTTAGGCTGTGTTTGGCGCACTAGCTGAAAAGCTAGCTGCTAGCTGATAAGCTAGCTGCTAGCTGATAAGCTAGCTGTTAGCTGATAAGCTAGCTGCTAGCTGATAAGCTAGCTGCTAACTGATAAATTATAAGCTAGCTGATAAGCTAGCTGATAAAAAATAACGTTTGGTAAAAACTAGCTGATAAACTAGCTTAAAAATATAAAATGACATAAAAGTACATGTCATAAATGTAAATAAAGATATTTATTTATAAGTTAGGGAAGGGTAAAACTGGAAATATTATAAAAGCTAGTTGAAACGCTACTCCAACTAGCTTTTCAAAAGCTAGCTTATAAGCTAGCTTTTTGACGTTACCAAACAGGGCTTTTAAAAAAGCTAGCTTATTAAAAAAAAGCTTCGTTTGGTAACGTCAAAAAGCTAGCTTATGGCGCGCCAAACACAGCCTTAGTGGTATCTAATCGAGCTATTGTCGTTCAAAAAAAAATCTAATCGAGCTATTGCATAATGGACCAAAGCCCAACTTTAATGGACTAAAACCCAAATTTGAATGGAACAAAGCTTAGTGTTGTTATCGATGGAAAATATCAAACCTAGTTAATAATCAAACCTGGAAATATTTAATCTAGTTAATAATCAAACTTGGAAAAATATACGTTGCGTCCCCGAGTTTAGTTAAAGAGGCAAAAGAAAAGAAATGAGATGAAAGGAATAGAAAAGAAATGAGATGAAAGGAAGAGAAAAGAAAAGAAGAGAAAGGAAAATAAGGTAGTGATTCATTTCCTTCCAAATCGGAAGAAAAGAAAAACAATAGAATATTGTCTAACTTTCATTCCATTTCCCACTCTTTCCCTCCTTAACGATGTGTTCCCGAGTTCACTTAAGAAGAGAAAAGAAAAGAAAACGAAAGGAAATGAAATGAAATGAAAAGAAGGGAAAGGAAAAGAAAAGAAATGAATTGATTCATTTCCTTCAATTTCCTTCCAAATTAGAAGAAAAGAAAAGCTTAAAAAAATAGCCTAATTTTCTCTCTTTTTCCCTCCCTTTTCCCTCCTTACATGAAACTAAGGAACACAAAACTTTTATTTTCTTCTCTTTCCAACCTTAAATGAAACTCATCAACACAAAGTTTTTTTTTTGTATTTTCATTCATTTATTTTCCTTTCCCTCATTAAATGTGAACTAAGGAAGATAGTGTAAGTGAAACTCGGAAAGACGATTTTTTTTTTGTTTATCTTTCTCTTCTTAGATGAAACTTCTCTTTCCCTTTCTTTCCCTCCTTAAGGCTATGTGTAGTGGGGCATTATCTTACCAAAAAATGCAAGATGGTGCCCCTATAACGCCCTTGTACCGCCCCTCGGGGCGCCATCTTCATCAAATCCCCCTCCAGGCGCCATGTTCTTAACGCCTCATCTCCTATGCAAAAAATGTAAGATGGCGCCCCTTCCCACTTCGCTCCTCTCCACCGGGGCGTTATGTAGAGTGGTGGCGCCCCACCACTACGAACGGCCTAAGTGAACTCAGGAACACAATGATAATGCTACTGTTGTTATCTATGAAAAAATATCAAACCTGAAAACCGTTGTTGTCGAGAGAAGAGATGACCCGTCGTTCCCTTTTGATTGTCGTCGAGAGAGGGACTACCATTGAGAGAGGAGATGGGAGAAGAAGCTTCGCTTGGTTTTCTTATTATTCTATTTATTTTTTAATTATAAAAGTATATGAAGGCCCACAAGGGCTTGTCTTAGCAGTCAGACGTTAAGAGGAGACTCATTACCTTAAGGCTTAAGATGATGAGTTCAATCCCTAAACTTTAAGGTTTTACCACCCGGGCGTTTGAGAATGTGAGTTTTTTTTTTCTAAAATGGGCTCTAGTGCTAGGCTCGTGCTACTCTAACATTATCTACGTCAAAATGTGTTGAGCGTTAATCGGTTTATGGGTAAGAGCCTTTTTGCAATTAAATTTCTTAGATAGTCCGGCATTTGTTGTCGGTTGTTAAAGAAAAAGTAAATGAATAATTTTAGGTTAAAGAGGGATACACCTAATTAAATTTGACCATCTGATTATGTGAGCATTCACAATAGGTTTGATATAATTATTTAAATATAGTTCATAAAATTTAAGGAATTGTTATGAGTAATTGTGATTAAAGGTGAGAGCTCATCTATATATTTTTTAATATATTTTTAAAATAGTTGTGAGTGAGGAGATTAGAAAAGATAATAATAAAGGTATAAAAAATATTAGAGTAAATTACGGATTTAGTCCCTGTGATTTGCACGAATTTCGGGTTTAGTCCTTAGGTTTCATTTATTATGGATATGGTCCCAAACGTTTGCCAAAACGTATCGGATTTAGTCCCTGGGATGGATGGCCGTTAAATATTTTTGTTAAGTGAATATTAAATAACCATTATACCCTTGTCTTTAATTAATATATACATAAATACCTAAATTAATAATAAAATTATAAAAACCTATTAAATTCCTTCAGCATATCCGGCAGAATAGAAAGAAGAGATAAGAAAGAAAGGAGAAGAAAGAAGAAGAAAGGAGAGGGCGTCGATCTTTAACCGCTGCTCTCGTAGACTCCGGCGACCATCCGACCTCCGCAACCTCCAGCAACCGGCAACCCTCTCCTCCTCATCTCTGGTTCATGGCGGCGTTCACCACATCCTCTCTCTCCGATTTCGAACTAGGGTCGCGATTCCGGCAAGCCTTGACCGATCGCCGGTAACGAAGGTAAGAGTAGTGACGGTCTTCTTTCGTTCCAGCTCTCTTTCCCTCTCACCTCCTCCGACGACACCAAGTACCGGCTCTCCTGCCGGCGCAGTCCCGTCATTAACCGCTGACCTATCTCCGGTCGTGGAGCGGCGTTCTCTGGCGACCGGTTAACTATTATCACTACCGCTATCCTCGTCAAGCTTAACTACTTCAACAGGTCGTTTCGTAGGTAGCATATGAAGTAAAAACCCGCTAATCGCGTCACAAAACCCCATGGAAACCAGAATCAACAAAACGATTTGAGCAGATAAGTAGATCACAGATCCGAGATCTGGTTACAGAAGTTGAATTGGAAGCAAAGAAATGGATAATTGAAAGGAAACTTACAAATTGAAGGTACAGAATCTTAAGAAACGAATGTTGTGGAGAAGAAATGAAGAATTATGTTCTTTGTTTTGTTGTTCTAGAGGATGCCGACGGACCAGTTTGCCGGAGTTTTTTTTTTTTTTAAGAAGAAGGGTTTGGTGGTGGTGTGGGACCTGCTTTTTAATTAAACTTATATCAATGATTTTAAAGGGAGGGGTATAATGGTCAATTCTCACTCACTTAACAGAATTTTCTAGCGGTGTTAAGGCTCAGGGACTAAATCCGATACGGTTTGACAAACATTTGAGACCATATCCGTAATAAATAAAACCTAAGGACAAAACCTGAAATTCGTGCAAACCATAGGGACTAAATCCGTAATTTACTCAAAATATTATTTAATTAAAAAATATTTCAAGCCGATGTCAATGCTCCTATAAATATATAATAGAAATGCTTAACCAGAAATATATAAATTTCCAAAAAATATAAACTAAACCCACACATCGCCACTTTCATCACTCCTCCTCCTCTAGCACCAACAATGGCGATCCCCAAAACCACAAGGATTAAACCCAAATCCAGATCTCCAATTTGGCTCCTCACTGCCTCCATCTCCGCCATCGCTCTTCTCTACCTCCTTTCTTCCCTAATCTCAACCACCGGATCAATTCAAACCCCCGTTTTTCATATCAACACTCATCGCACTACCACAGACAAGTTTCTCTACTGGGGAAGCCGAATCGACTGCCCCGGAAAGCACTGCGATTCATGCGCCGGACTCGGTCATCAGGAATCCAGCCTCCGCTGTGCTCTCGAAGAAGCAATCTTCTTACACAGGTAATTTTAATTTATTTGCCTGTTTGTTACCCTAAGTTTTAGATGAAATCATGAAATTGACTGTTATTGAGAGAAGTTTGATCACTAGATTAAGCATAATGATGACAGGCTTCTCATTTTCAGATCCTGAAATAGAAACATAATCTGCTTTAGTTTTTAGCAAAATTAATGTAATCTTAAATGTTGTTATATATATTTTTTTGCAGAACATTTGTGATGCCTTCTAGGATGTGTATAAATCCAATACATAATAACAAAGGAATTCTGCATCATTCGGAGAATGTTAGTTCAGAAGAAAGGTGAGTTCTTTCTCCTTTCATTAATCATTAT
>JBCNJP010000019.1:26463473-26532711 GCA_039602395.1 Deinandra increscens subsp. villosa
TTTTGTCAACAAGGTTTGGTAGAAATTGTAGGTAGATACTAGATAGATAGGGTTACCAGTGACAACAAGGCGGATCTTGTTTTTATTCTATCACTTGGGTATAAACAAGCATACCAGAAAAGGCAAAAGAAAACCCCCTTTTTTTAGTGTAAACAAGTGTTGGCATTTATTTAAAAAAATCTCACCTTAACTTATATATTTATTACAAGTGTACTTTTATATAATCCAATCATTTACTTTGCAAAAAGGCAATAACGACTACAGTTAACTCTATTTTATTTAGAAGGGCCCTTATACATCTTGTTTGTTATAACAATTTCTAGATTTTTTAGAGTAAAAAACATCATCACTTTCACCTTATAGAATTTGAACCTTTAAAATTTTAGTTATGAGATACGATAGATGTCCCATGAGAAGTTCTTCTACATCTTATTGATATGGATATTAATAAAGATGCACGCCCATTAATATACCCATGTAGTTGAAGTAATACTTGCCGAATGCGTAGACTAGACCTGAATTTATTGAATAACTAGTTAGGTAAACTTTTAGTGAAGATTTCGGCATGTTGGTAGTCAACCGGCATGTGGATCACACAGATGTCCTCAACTCATATTTCTCACAAACGAAATGTATATCTGTTGTTTCACGTCCCAAATACACACACTTGATACACTCCAAATCACGTATGTTTGTGTATGTATATATTTAAAGGATAATGAAGGCAGAAGAACTTGAGAGATATATATGAAAAGCTGCTACTTTATTCATGTTAATAACTATGGCAAATATATAGCCTTGTACAAAAATAAACGTGGTTAAATCTCAACCTATTCTATCGTATAATTCGGTCAAACTTAAGACCACCTCCTCATTAACCAAACAAACTATCGGTGACCCGTTTTATCGAACCGTGACCCGTAAACATAACCCGATTAATCCAACATTCACCCCCTTAATCGGTGTTTGTTTACGTCTTTCTTCACTGTAGCAAAATCACCACCTTCTCGATCTCGAACCATCTAGACTTATACTGAACATCCGACCTTCACCTCGGTCACGTCCTAAAGTCATCTCGATTCAACCCCAATCACGTTAACCACACTTGTAACATTTCACGTGGCTCTTATCACGGTAACGCTCACTTCCATCTCGACCTTTCACGAACCCACAACCTCTTCCCCGGTATGAGCCCTAGGCTCTGATACCAAATGTTGGTTCACGTCCCAAATACACACACTTGATACACTCCAAATCACGTATGTTTGTGTATGTATATATTTAGAGGATAATGAAGGCAGAAGAACTTGAGAGATATATATGAAAAGCTACTACTTTATTCATGTTAATAACTAAGGCAAATATATAACCTTGTATAAAAATAAATGTGGTTAAATCTCAACCAAAACAAATTAATGATCTCCTCATCCCTAACCGTACATACTCAACCTATTCTATCGTATAATTCGGTCAAACTTAAGACCACTTCCTCATTAACCAAACAAACTATCGGTGATCCGTTTTATCGAACCGTGACCCGTAAACATAACCCGATTTATCCAACAATATCAATCTCCTCGTGGTTTGTGCATTCATGTTGAACATAATTCTTGAAGAGATACACGACATTTACATTGTCACAGTAAACAAAGGTAGTTTAGCAATTGGGAACATGTAACTTGAATACTTGGTTGTGTAACATCTCGTTTCAACTGTTTTGATAAAACCCGGCCCGTTCAGAATTTTTAAACATTTATGATTCTTGGTTCAACATTAACCGAAATGATTTCAAATATGTGCAACCTTATGTTTTCAAACTATGGTTTTGGATGGTCCATAATCATTTTTCCAAGCAATTAATTTAACTGGCAGATTTTTGGAAGGATTGGTTGTTTTAAAACACAAACAATGAAAGTTACGATTTTTCCCGCAATTTTGGTATTAACTGGGAGTTCATGTATCTGGGTACAGTAGGTCAAACTGAGTATTTGTTGAGTCCGATATTCCTAATTCGCATCACGAGTCATCACGCACAGAGATGAGTCTCAAAATATTGATGAATAAACAAAAGGTGATACGTACGACAATTTGCCTGAAAATGCGTTATTTGGAATTAAGTGTTTAATCTTATTTCGCTATATGGCATGTTTATATTCAATTTGGTTGGGTAATATGATGGGAAATAAGAAATGGGTGAAATCGAAGAAAACAAAAGTTAAAAACGTCGAATAACAAGAATCGGTCGCGCAAACGGGAAAACCGACCATTGGGCTGGCAAGGACCTCCCTTGGAATTTTGCTCTTAAAACTGATGCCCGACTCGTGAAACTTGCTCGATAAGACACCATATGAGATATGACACGAGGAACGACCCAAACTACCTTACCTAAATGTATGTGGATGCTATGCATATGTTCCAAGTGAATCTTCGAACAAATTAGATCCTCACTGCGATAAAGTTGTTTTCGTCGGATATGCCCAAAAGGTTGATTATTATTTCTACAACCCTACTGAAATCGGGTTTTTATTAAACGTAGAAGAAAATTCTTAGAGGATGACTTCCTTCAATGAATTAATCATTGGAAACAACATACCTATGCCTTAGGAAGTAAAAGGTTGGTTGCAAAAGTGTTTGTCAATGAAGGATCTTGGCGAAGCCACCTATATTGTAGGTATTAAAATCCATAGAGATAGGTCAAGAAAGCTAATTGGACTAAGCCAAAGTACATATATCGATAAGGTCTTACGACGCTTCTTGATACACGATTCCAAGAGAGGATCTTTACCCATGGCACAGAGAACCATTCTAAACAAGGAACAATCTCCTCAGACGGGCGAGCAGATAGAAGATATGATAAGGTTTCCATACGCATATGCTATTGCTTCCATTATGTATGTCATGCTATGTACTAGACCGAACGTGTCATACGCTCTGAGTATGACAAGTAGATATCAGCAGAATCCAAGTGAGAGTCATTAGATTGTTGTAAAGAATATCCTGAAGTACTTGAGAAGAACTAAGGATATGTTTCTGATATATGGAGGAACAGAGGAAGAGCTTAGTGTAGGATGTTACACGGACGCAAGTTTTCATACTGACCGAGATAATTCTCGGTCACAAATGGGATATGTCTTTACCCTAAACGGTGGAGCCATAACTTGGAAGAGTACCAAGCAAGCAGTAGTGGCGCAGTCCGCTACATAATCAAAATACATTGCAGCATCTGAAGCTGCGAAGGAAGGAGAAATCAGAATACTATATTAGGCTATATTTAAAATCCTTATATTTAAATAATATACGTAGTGGGTAGGTGATAATATGAAAAACAAGTGGTTTAATGATATTTTATATTTGTAAGGATGAAGGTGAAATGGAGTTTTTGTAAAAATCTGATGTGACACATATAAGGTGGTCTCCAACGGAGGAGAAATCTAGCCACATGTCGCCTACTCAGCAATGCATGTGGGACACGTTGCGTTATTGAACCTCTGTATTTGATGTTTCATCCGTGGCCAAGGGAGCATTTAGGTTTTTTTTTTCTCCTTCTCACACCTTAATAGTTAAATGGGGTTGTATGTGGGAAGGATGGTGTAGAAATCAAAATGGGATCTCTAATGTGTTCTTCGAACCACAAATGACTAGATTTGATCGGAACCTAGAAGAGCAATGAAGCAGCAACACGAACAGAACGGAAGGATCGAACCTGCACAGAAAACAACGTGCTTACGTCACATGGAGGAGATTCTCCCTATAACAACCAACCGACGTAAGAATCAGCAACTCGAATGAAAGAGGCGAGTGTGTGTGATTAGGGTTTAGAGAGAGTATGCGAGCTCGGAGAAGAAAGATGTCTCAATGCGTTAGTATTTATATATGCATGAGAATTAAGGTTTCACCCCGTCGGGATGACGTCAGCGCGCGTACTTTCGAGAAGGAGATCATACCTAATTCATGATGTGACTCGATTGGTTGAATGCGCACATATCACGGATGTGTGACACATGGCATAACTGTCTATACTGGTCCACACGAATTTCGCGGGTCCGAGCTTGACCCGCTAGCTAGGATATGCGGACTGTGGTCCTGACCCGGCCGATAACATGCCCAACAATGATAGATTTGACATCTATCCTCTTCAAATGTGAAAACAAACTTATGTAGCGTGCTGACTAAGACTGCTTATGGAAGGGCGACCATTAACGTTGAAGACAATCTAAAGACATCCAGGGGATGTGAATGGCAGTGGCGAATACAGAAATTTTTTACACGGGGGGCAAATACGGGTTAAATAAAAGACGGATCGGTTTATAACGTTTATAAACATGTACAGTAACAACGGATCGGTTAAAAAATAATTATATAACTATAAAAATATAAATTAATATCTAAGAAACACATATAAATACTCTATAATATAATAAACAATATTTAAAACACAAACTAATATCTAAGAAACACATATAAATACTCTATAAAAATACAAATAGTAAAAAAAAACTTATTATAGGAAACTTTTAAATTGGTAAACAATTTACTTATCAAGTTATAAAAAAGTATAAATATAATAACAGTGGGTGTTAAAAAAATGTTTTAATATTATGTATATCCATTTTTAAAGGTTCCTAGTTATAGATAATGTCAGGTAATAATAAAATATATTAAATAGCATCTCAAGTAACTTTAGTAGGTCTGTATGATAGGTAGTGAGTAACTGAGTACTTGTACTCTAAAATAATAAGTAAAAATAAATACTTTTTATATATATCTATCTTCTTCTTCACCTTAACATTCATCCGCCATTAACGTACAACTGCAAACCATGTTCTTCTCCTTTTTTTTTTGATTTTTTTTCCAGATGTGCCCCAAATAAAGATAAAAGTGATTCTGTGGTGCCCCTTTATCCATTCAAAATCAAGATTAACTTGAAAAATAACTTGATTTTACAAAGGGTTTTAAGAATTTCTACACTTGATACGGGGGGCCTTCCCACCCCGTACCTTCAACGTGCCTCCGCCACTGGTGAATGGTGTAATGTGTCATACTTCTTGTATTTGTGTGGCATTTGTACTTGTGTGTTGTGCGTAGTTTGCTTATTGCATAACTGGTGTGAAAGTTTTAACTTATAGTCAAATGCTTTGTGAGATGTTAATTCTAATAAATGATTTTGGAGTTTTTGAAGGTATATCCATTAACATAAGTTGGTTGTTTTTAGTGCTTACTTTAGAGTGAGTTTATATAGACTTGACATGATATTGATATCCCGGATAATTCTATCATGACAATTCTAGAGTTGGCGTGCTTGTTGTATTAAATCTTGTGAATAATGAAATTGTAGTGTGAAGTCCTTTAACGTTTGTTTTTATAGAGTTATAGTCTTCCGTTGTATAACTGAAATATAAACTCAATAAATCGCATGACGTGACATTAAATCTATGATTAGTTGATTTTATTTGTTTTGTTGTTCAACTAGTGAATTTGTTCAAGATTATGAGTTGGGTTTAATGAAGTTGAATTTGTCTTTGCTCTTTATCACGAGCGACCAATCAATAACTTTTTTATGACATCATTAGCATTTTTTGAAATCGGCATTTTATTTTAGATTTGTTTATTCGTTAATTGTTTATGTTTATTGTTCTGATTATGAATATTAATGTAATTGTATTTCTTTTGATGAAATCTTATCATTTTATTTTATTTTATTTTAAATATAAAAACTACTTATGAAACACATTTTTAACACCAATACTCTTTAAGATAATCTCTTCTGATTTCGCTAGAAAAGATTATGTTATGACATCTTTCATTTTTTTTTTAATCTTGTTGTCAAAACATGTTAGATTTCCTGTTCATCAAATACATCAAAATCGTTAGTTAACATAATCATGTTTTTGATTTTTATTGGGATACACATTTGCAAGCGTAATACAGTAAAATGAGTGATTTACCAAATGATTAGAAGGTAAATATCGCGGCTCTTCTAGTTTATTAGGGGAGGAGGTATGGTGGTAGCATGACTTGGTGAAGCCATGCTCACCAACCAATCATATCCGTCAACTCAAATTTGGTGTTTTTGAAGCCATTTAAAGCCACACCACATGGTATGGTTGTGGTGTGGCTTGGTGAATCCACATATCCGATTTTTTTTTATTTAAACCACTATTAAAATTAAACAATATTAAATTTTAATAACCAATATTAAAATTAAACAACATTCATTAATAATATAAAAAATTACAACTTAACAATAACATTTAAAAACTTACAACATTTATTAAAAAAAAAACTAAGCTTTCTCCTCCTCCTCGGTTAAAAACACTTCCATTGTGTTTTAAATGTGCTCGGTGATATCGAATCTAAGTTTAAAATGAGTCTCACTATCTCGCAATTCGAAAATGACATTCGGGTCGAGAACCCGGTTAACTGGTGGATCTCGAATGTGGACCGGTGATATATCAAGGTCATCGTCTTTGAGAGTCATGTTGTGTAGAATAATGACAGCGTACATAATGTTTTCCATTAACTTTTTTTTATTGGACGACCCTTTCGATCAACTATTGCCCACTTTTCCTTTATCCGATCAAACGCTCTTTCGACGTCTTTTCTAGCCCTCTTGTATCTTCTTCATCTTCTTCTCTTTAATCTCAAAAGGATGTGGAAATGCCTTCAAAAAGACCGACCAAGGGGGATATATGCCATCCGCAAGGTAATATCCACGTTTGTACTCTCGACCGTTGCAAACAAATGGCATTCTAGGTGCAACCCCATGCATCTCATTATTGAACAAAGGTGACTGGTTAAGCACGTTGATGTCGTTGTTTGAACCTGCAACACCAAATGACGCATGCCAAAACTACATATCTTGGGAAGCAACTGCCTCGAGTGAAATTGTTGGTTTATTATGATCGCCACGATGATATTGTGTCCTATACTTTCTAGGACAATTTCTCCACTCCCAATGAGTACAATTGATACTACCTATCATACCCATAATACCATGTATTTCTAAATGGGCATTATATAAGAGAGTAATATCGTGGTTAGTAGGTGCACGCAAAAATTCATCTTTGTAAAGCTTAATTATGGCAGCACAAAAATAGTGTAGGGATTCACACGCAGTTCTTTTAGAAAAATCTAAAGATTCATCATATTCGTCAAGAACGTTATCGTATGCGAGTTGACGAATAGCCACCGTGCACTTTTGTAAAGGTGTGAAACTTTCCCTCTTCGCCGCATCCAAACGGGGTGTGAACCACGGCTCGGTGTTTGTGATGTCGTCAACAATCTTCAAAAACAATCGTTTAGACATACGAAATCGCTCTTTAAAAATTCCCTCATGGTAACGGGGATTTTCGGCGAAATAAAGTTCCACCAATCGTTGGTGACCGTTCTCTCGATCACGGAAAATACGTCTCCTCCGTTTAGGAGCGGAAACCTCTTCTTGTTCTTCTTGTTGGATGACGTTAATACATAGGTTAAGGTAATTCATCATGTCCTCGTACGAACCATCGGAGCTGCTTGACGAAGTCTTAATCTCGGATGGTGGAATAAAGTCTTCATCATCGTAAAGACTCATTTTGTAGAGAGAAAGAGGTAAAAAGAAAGTGGTATAAGGTGTGGTTTATAAAAAATAGAATGAGTATATATAGTGATTTGTTAAAAATGTTAAAGAAAAAAAAATTAAAAAAAAAGATAGATAGCCGTTGGCTACCAACGGTAACAAAAAAAAACTATCACAAGGGGCCGGCTTCTCCGTGCTTCCGGAAACCATTTGAAACCTCACATCTCGAGCCAAGAGGGGGAACCTGGTGACATGGTATGGTGAACTGCAAGGAGCCATGCGGCTCCCTTGAAACCGCGAGCCAGCTCTTGTACCATACCGCCTCCTCTTATCGGTTCGAGACTCGACGATACAAGTGTGTATCGAGGAACGGTTTTACCCATTGTTAACGTTTTCGCTTATAAACAAATTTCAGGAGAAGTATCAAATAACTAGATTTCGAAAAAAACGGCACGAAAAGAAAAAAGTTAAATTAGTCAAAGGAGGAGTTTGACCGAAAAGAAAGAAATTACACAAAGTGACTTAAAAGTCAACAGTACGGACAGATGGTGAGCTGTCGTCGGTGGCCTCATCGTGACCAACAGTTGGCACCTACTCTATCCCTCCCTCCCCAATTAATAAGGAAATCAACCCCCATTGGATCTTTTACTCTTTTAGTATTACAATAATTTCAGGAATTTGGTTGGATGTACATTAAAAGAATGCAAATAGTTTTGAATTTTTATTTTTTGTACTTTAAATGAAAACTATTAACTTTTAGAAGGGTTAACACAAACTCTGAATCTACTTTAATATATACTGAGACCAAGAGAGACATCATTTTTTTAACACTTTGTATCGATAGTTTACAAGCACTTTGGTAAAAGAACTATTAAAAATCTGATAGCAAAAATAGCTTGTAGCATAGCACTAGTAAAGTTTCAAGGAGTGGTGTCATTTCTCAAGTTGTAAACAAATGCTCTGAAAAGCTACGGAGTATTTATACCAGTTAAGCTTATTTTAGAAAATATTTGTCTTCGTGAACGGCTGCGTGGTAAAACTTGGAAGCTTAGGGATCAAACTTGTAATCTCTTAGTTCAATGTCTCCTCTCATCGCTAGTAACCACTCGAACAAGTCCTCGTGGTTTATTTCTCAAGTAACTGAAGGCTCAAATTGTAGTATGTATAAATGTGTAGACTTAACACTAACATTACTATATTAGGCTATATGTAGTTAAAAAGCCTCATCCTTAGGCGTTTTTCGACAGTGACGTTCCAGTCAACAACGGGTTTTATAGCCTTCAGGTGTGTAGTGGATAGAGCCACATAACGCCCCTCTAATTATTACCCAATTATATTATTTATTTATTTATTTTAAAAAAAATCAACTAAATCTACTCAATCAAAAGAAAAAAAATTTCAGCAAATGAAGGAAGGGGGATCATGCGCCATGGAGATAACAAGATAACCAAACTTTTACCACATAGTGCCCCTGAGGGTGGTGTTGGGCGCTATGGGAGCACCAAAATCCCTTCTATGCACCCACTACGTTCAGCCTTAGAAGATGTGTGTTAGTTGATAAAAAAAATATGATACTTATATTATTAATTAGCAAGCACATACATTAAATGTAACAATCTTTTTGGCATTTGTTGTGTCTGAAAGTTTATAAAGTGTATATTATAAATTTATAGGTTTAGATAGTTAATCCGGTTCGACCTTCCGGGTCAATCGGTTGAACTTTTTTTGTTTTTACACAAATATGGTTTTAAAATATTGTCTCTTTCAAAAGAGTCGGTTGCTCAGATCATCGATTTGTCCACGACTCGACACATCTGGCTTGCGCTCGAGTTGGCATATAGCAACTCATCTGTTGGGAGGTGCAAAATATTGAATAACTAAGTAAGTTTTATTGGTAAATTAGATTACACTATATAGAGAATCAAAATTAAACTCAGATACCTAATGGGTCTGTAGGCTCATACTAATAAACCTAATAATATATTTTAATATTCCCTCGTAGTAAAAGCAGTAGAAAATCAGACGCTTAGGCTGGAAAATAATAAAAACATAAAGATAAAAATAAAAACTAAAAACTAGCTTCGATCTCGATTCTCAACACGAAATTGCAAACTTCTTTCAACAAATCCTTAACGTGCTTGATTTTTGTAAAACTATATTCTTTAATATCAGTGATCTCGCAATCCTACAAGAGACTACAACGTGACGACCGAATAGTGTTGTGGCGGTGGACCATAGTTTAGCTGGCAGTAAGAAGGATCATAGTCCTAATGGAGCAGCACGATGATGGAATAGTTAGATCCCTGAAAGTATTGTTAGTATTTAATCAACTTTAGTTTCGTTCACGACTTCCCCTCGTTTTGTGTCTTATAATAAACATGATCAGCTGGATCCCAATGAAGAGGTGGTTCCATTTTTTCGGTCATAGTGAATCAGGTGTGTAAGAAAGACTCATAGAATAAGAAGCAACTAGACAACCAACGGTGTGTCGAAGAGTAAAAAAGACTCCTGGAAAGACTCGTGCAATGGTGTGTTGAGGCAAGCAACGATTCTCGTGGATCAAGATGAGATCCATAGATCTACAAAGAATAGATGGAGAAGGCTAGTGACCTTGGTCCGACCATAGGAGCCAAGAAAGGATAGAGAGATGCCGAAAAAACCGAATATCTATCTAGCTGTAGGACGTGAATTAAGAGACCGAGTTAGGTTTTAGTTGACTACTGGTTGCACTGTTCAACAAAAAAAAAATACCGCCTGAGGTTTGGCCATATTTGCTGCCTGAGTACGATTTTCAAATTATTAACAAATATCGCCCGACGTTTGTATTTTGTTGCCATTTGAGTCCTTGGTACTAGCAGGGGTTATAATTTTTTGTTAAGTGGAAGTGTATATCAGTCATTTTACATATCAGGGACTAGTCTTGTAAGTTGATAAGGTTAACTGATCGGATGGGTTGTTTTGTAAATTTATAAGAGACTAGTTTTGTAATTTATAACATCATCTTCTCTTTCACATCTCACCCACTATCGTCGCAGTTCACCACCACCACCACCTTGAAATCCCCTCTAAAAAAACATCAATCATCGATCATCTTCATCATTCAAGCATCACAAACACCGTTTAAACATCACAAACATCATCCAATATCAATGCCAGAATCAAATCGGGAATTAGGAGAAGATCAATCACTTAAAAACCTCCCAAATTGTACATGAACTTACCCAAAATCAAATCCTAATCGGATATCTTACCATAAATCGAGTGGCTCACAGCTAAGCTTGGTCTACACCCTAAACGGCCATTGGTTGTTACCAAATCAGGATTTAACAAGGGTTAAACACCCAAAATTCAAGCTAAAATGAACCCACAAATCCAGAATCCTTACCTTAAATCGAGTGGGTTCACGACTAAGATAAGTTGTACACCCAAGACCACCCGCGAACAACAAGCTCGGGCTACTGTGGTCGTCGCTGGGGGAGCCAGTATTGCGGTTGTTGGTCGCGACAGGTCGAATAGGAGAGAGGGGTGATGTGGGTCAGAGTAGAGGTCGCGGCAGTTCGAGTCCCTCCATAAAACTCCATAAAAGAGAGGATAGAGAGAGGGGCGATGGCGCTGGTGCCTAGGCGACGAAAAAAGTGGATGTTAGATACGGAGAGGTTGTCGTCGGAGTAAGTGGCGGAGCGATGGACGGCAGTCCGACAGGGGTCGCTGGAGGGAGAGTGAGGTTTGGTAGGGGATGAGGAAGTGGCGTCTATAGATAAGAAAGAGAGAACTAGGGTTTTTTAATTAAGTATTTTAATAAAAATACAAAATAGTCCCTTTATTTTGATAACTTGTAAAAATAGCCTCTCATATGTGAAATGACTGAAATACCCTTTCACTTAACAGAAAAATCTAACCCGTTTAGTCCCAAGGACTCAGATGGCAACAAAATGCAAACCTAAGGCGATATTTGTTAATAATTTGAAAATCGTACTTAGGTGGAAAAAGTGGCCAAACCTCAGCGATGCAAATACTAATTTACTCAAGGAAATATATGGGATTCAACAAAAACTACATCGACACTTACCTCATGGATCTAAAAGATGGTAATGGAGGAAGGACAAGTGACGATTCTCACCCTAGTTATCCATCAAGGATTGAAGTAACCAGGGGCGGACCTATATATAGAGGAGGGGCAGCACCAGCACCCGCTGCCCCTGAACTTTTACGGCGATGTGTAATTTTTTATTTTTTTTAAGTTTTCGGTATTTTGTTATCCCTGAAACGAATATTTTCACTACCCCTAAAAATATGTTACGCTACCCCTCGAAACATTTTATGATTTTTATTTAAATCCCGAAATGAAAATATGATCAAAACGTCCGTTAATTATTTGAAACCGAACAACTAATAAGTTTTTGTATTTTAAAATATAACATGTAAGTATAGGGGTTGAAGTGAAACAAATGGAGTGGATAATAAGACTCCATCGACCTTTGGTAGCTGAAACATTTTTGCCCCTCAAATTTAACTTAATGCATTTTCGGATAGGAATTTTTAATGCATTTTTTTTATGAAGCACTTTCGTTTAAAGAAATTTATTAGGCGTTTTTCTGATTTTTTTCCCATTTAAGAGTGGTCTATAACTTAAAGAACCACCACAAAAAAAATTGATTTTTTTTTTTGATTTTTTACCTCGTTTTTGAAGAGTTTTCAACGTTTCTTCAACTCAACGTGGGTTCCAAATTACATTTCTCCTATATATATGGCTATGTTCAAATGAGATTTTTTTATTTTGAGAAACAAATCTCAACCAGTAGTTTTAGGTGGGGACCAATATAATTAATTGGGGGGGGGGGTTTCTATATATATAAACTAGTGACTTAGAATAGTTCTCAAAAGTTTATCAAAACCAATTGGTTCTCAAATGATCATCTCCCACCTTTTGGAAAACCTGGAAAATCTCACCTTTTAGAAAACCAGTTATACCATATTGTAACATTAGTTTTAAATAAAAAATTTCATCTTATTTAAACAATAATATTAGTTCTAAACAATAAAATTGCGTCTTATTTAAACATGTTACACCAGGTGTAACATAGTCATTTTTGCGAACGACTACGACATCACGATAGAGCGATGAGCGAATACCAAGCGGAACATGGTCATTTCAGCCTCATGAAGTGTTGGCGGTTTCTCTACCAAAGCGAGAAGTGGAAATCGAAAGCGGATATCACGACACGTCAAACCCGAATAAGCAAGAAATCAAAGACGTCCTCTTCCGCCGATCCCGAGTCGTTTGACTCCACCGCTCGAACATTCAATATTAATTTGAATGATTCGGGCGAAGATGATGAGCTTGATGCTTCGACCCAACCGGAAATGTGTAGTGATCGGCCAAGAAGAGGTCGAGATTACGCGAGTGCTAACCGTGGGAAGGCTTCATTGACCGAATATCAAGCGGTGGTGGCCGAGAGTATTCAAGAAATTGCACGGTCGAAAAAGAAGCAAGTCGACCAAATCGAAGAACATCAACTCGACAAGGATCTAGAGTTCCTTGCCCAACCACCGCCTCAAAACGGTGATCCGGTGTACCTCGCCTTCTATAACAAAAAGAGGGAACAAATCAATGCAAGATACAAGATCACCGACTATGTTGTCTTTTTATTTATTTATTGTATTGTCATTTTTTTTTTAAATTGTATTGTCTTTTTTTTATTTAAGTAGTTGTAATATTTATTTTAATTAAGTTGTAATCTTTTTTTTAAGTTGTAATATTTATTTAATTAAGTTGTAATCTTTTTTTTTAAGTTGTAATATTTATTTTAATGAAAGTAGTTTTATAAAAAAGTAAAAAAATAAATAAATAATTAAGTAATGATGGTGAGGCTTTATGGGGGCTTTATCCACTACACCATAAAACCTCATAAAGCCCCATAAAGCCTCTTGTACAGTCACCGTTCACATAACGAATAATGACCCATATTAGATTTTATGGGACTTCAACCATTACACATAACCTAAAAATATGAGCTAAAACCCGTTGGTGTTGGTGATGAATGTGTAATTATCTGTAATTGATTGAATCTTGAATACTCTGTTTAATTATTAAATGCATCTGATAACTTTATCTTAAAGAAGTCGAATTTAATTTTGAGGAGGTGGATGGGAAAACGTGGCCATAATTAACACCAATCCTGTACGGTATAATGTACGCCCATATTACGTACAGATACTCCAAGAGTAATAAATAATTAAATAACCATAATAACATTAAATCAACAAAAGGTGTATTGAAATGGCATGACATGAGAGAATGGGATCTACATAGCTTTTAATTAAATAAATTTTAATAACCATAAATTTTTAGAATAAATACTTATATATATATATTAGGTTAGTAACCCGTGTATTACACGGGTTAAATAAATATTTATAATATCATATAAGTATAATAAAATAAAAACTGATATGAGATTTAAAAATTATGGACATGGATAATATAATTGTGAGATCATATCAAATAATTATTTTATAGTTGTTAAGTTAAAATTACATTTATAGTAAATTAAAGTATCTCGTATATCACAGTTGGAAAATAAATTGCTTAACGGTTTACTTTAAAGTGGTGTTGAGAATTACAATAATAAGAGTTATTATTATTTGAGATTACTTAAATTTTTAGAAAATGTTAAAAGATAATTAGAAAATGTTGAAGATGATAAGTGAACTCATAAAAGTTACTTTTCAGAATATAAAATATAAAAGAGTGTTTGACATTTTAATATTTTAATTGAAAAAATTAATCACCCTAATATATAATATTTTAGTTAATAAATATTAGTAACTATTATTACAAATTCAAAATTTGAATGTTACATCTCTTAATATTAGAAAATTCAAATAATTTATATAAATGTGGTAAGTTAGTTAATAAATAATTTATGTAAATATATAAGTAATAAGTATTAATAAAAATTCATAACTAATTTTAGTTAAATGTAATGTTGAATATTAGATTTAGAAAGTTGAAATATTAAATTTGGAAATTTTGAATTCTTAAATGAAAAAATAATTGAAATTAAGTGTGGTGTTGACAAGTGGATTATTGAGGTGGAGGATGATGTGGACACCCTAGTAAAGTGACATGTGGACACCATTTTATTGCTTTATTAGAATGAAAGATGAAAGATATATATATAAATGAATAAAACATTTTGATATAATATTATAATAAATAAACCAAATATAACTACAATAGTAAATTGATTTGTATCCTTAGTTAAACAAGAAAGTGAGATTTTTAGTATTATTGAAAGAAAAGTTGAAGATAAAGTAATTATAATTAATATTCTCTAATCTATCTTTCTTAATAATTATTATTGTCAAACCAATAAGTGTTTTTGTGACACTGTCATTAACTAATTAAATATTAATTAGGTTATTTTTTTAGTGTTTAAAAAGGGTATTGGGCTATTGATTTATGAGCTATTTGTTTAAAATTGTTATAGAGTTTTAAAATATTGTTTATTGACTTATTAATCTCGTTTTTATTAGAAGACATAATTACTAATATGTTAATAACTTTTATATACATTGCTAATCAATCTATAATATTTAATTAATTTTTTTTAAATCAGGCCTCCTCTAAAGATATGTTCTCTGTACAACCAACCACAAACCCTATACTCTTATAAAGACGATCATGTTATCAATGTGTGTATGAGATTGGTCTCTCTTACTATACTCTTATAAAGACGACCATATTATTAATTTGTGTATGGATTGTCTCTCTTTTATATTAAGACTTAAAATCTCATATGAGAAAACTATAAAAGTTCGAGAGTATGATTTGAGGATGTATTAGTTGGTTATATTAAACAAATTAGTTAGTTTATAATTAATTTTTATGCTCTTTTTTAATATTTTTTTTTGGAACAACGACTTCAATAGATCAAAAGCGAGGCACCCACTCTAGCGAGGAGCCAAGAGAGGGGCACACGCGAACAAACACCACCAAGAAAAAAGGAAGGGGACTTACACAATGAATTTGTCCCAATTTTCCCAAGTTAGGCTATCCTGCTTACCTCTATGTTTGACCCAAAGATAACCCAAACACTTGACATCTTTAAAGAGGACCGAAACACACGTTCTTGTCCCCTCGTAAATTACATTGTTCCTAGCCACCCAAATGACCCAACAAACCGTAAGGATCACCGCATAGAACACCATTTTCGACTTCCGATCGAAACGAGAGTCTTCCACAATCTTGAGGAAATCATCAAAGCAAAAGGCATAGATCGGGGGGACCTTACACCATTCCGAAACGAGGACCCAAAGTTGAGCCGCCATCTTGCACCCGTGCATAAGGTGGAACACGGTTTCCTCTTCTTCATTGCAAAGCGGACACGAAGGATCTACAATCTCTATCTTCCTTCTACTAAGCGCCTCCCTAGTTGCAATCCGGTCTTTAAGCACCCGCCAAAACAAGATATTCACCTTGTTCGGGACCAATTTGTTCCACGGCATTATAAGAGCATTGGACCTCGGGAACCAATGGAGAAGATTCCTGACGTTCGCCACCGAAAAATTGCCGGAGTTGTTCCCTTTCCACCTTGCCATCCCACTGTTTACATCTATGAGGTTGCAAATATCCACTCCCAAATCTTTTAAAGCATCACAATTTTTTACAATTTGAACCCAAATGCCTCCAAGCTCTTTTCTGACCAGAAGCCCAACAACATTGACATTGGGCCTATGGTGGATCCCCTTGACAACTTTAACCCACAAACTATTTGGCTCATTATAATAGCGCCAAGCCCATTTTGCCATAAGAGACTTGTTTGCAATACCGAAAGGCACCAACCCGAGACCACCATCTTCCACCGGTTTAGCAACCTCCTCTCTACCAACCCAATGGATACATCTTTTCTTATCGCTATTACCACCCCAAAGAAAACGGTATCGAATACTCTCCAACTTTTGAAGGACCTTTATAGGAGCCTTGAAAAGAGAAAAGTAATATAAAGGAAGGCTTCCAAGACCGTTTTGGCAAGAACAAGTCTTCCCCCAATAGAGAGGTGAGTAGCCTTCCATCTCGATAGTCTATCTTCAACAATTTTTATGACCTCATTCCAACTCGAGATCCTATTCATATTGGCCCCCACCATGAGACCGAGATATTTGAACGGAAAGCCTCCTCTATCACATTTAAACAACCCGGCCTTAACTTGAATAATACTCGGGTCCACATTGAGGCCATAAAGAGCGCACTTTTTGATGTTAATATTTAACCCGGAAATAAGCCCAAAAATCCGAAGAATTCTCACAAGATTGTCAAGACTTTCATCTTTCCAAAGGCCCATAACAAGAGCATCATCCGCAAAAAGAAGATGACTAATGGAAGGGCCCCCGTTTGGAGTTGGGATACCACTCAAGAAGCCGGTGTTGCACGCCTTGACAAGCATCCAATGGAAGGCCTCCATGACAATAATGAAGAGAAAAGGAGATAACGGATCGCCTTGACGAACCCCCCGCTCACATTGGAATTCCCAAGTCGGAGAGCCATTAACAAGAACCAAGGTTCTAGCCGCCTTTAAAATTCCACTCACCCAACTTCTCCATCTAGGAGGGAAATCCATTTGAGTAAGAATAGAATCTAGGAAGCTCCAATCCACCGTATCAAACGCCTTTTCGAAGTCAATTTTAAACATAAAGGCCGGAATATTATGTTTCTTGACCCAAGAGACAACCTCATTGGCAATCAAGACCCCGTCCAAGATGTTCCGACCGGAGAGAAACGCCATTTGTTGTTCCGAAATAATTCTTTGAAGAGGCCCTTTTAGACGGTTGGCTAAGACTTTCGAGATGACTTTGGGAATTAGACCAACAAGGCTAATGGGTCTAAACTCCGAAAGAGATTTTGGGTCTTTGGTTTTAGCAATGAGATGGATAAAGGCGGCCCCGCAACCCTTACCAATCTCTCCGTCGTTGTAGAATTCTTCAAAGATACGCGAGAAATCCTCTTCAAAGAGGTACCAAAATTTTTTGAGGAAAGCGAAGGTAAACCCGTCCGGCCCGGGGTTAATTGCTTATTAAAGTTATTATGTTTCTATTATTATGAAGAAACAGATAATTATATGTAATAATAAGCATTTTAGAGAAATAAAGATGTGAATTTGGTTTTGTTTTAATAAAAAGAAAAGAAAAAATTACATATTTTGTCCTTTAACTTTGTCTGTTTTGTAATTTTTGTCCTTTATTTTTTTTTGTTACACTCTCTGTCTTTTAACTATATTTTTCGTTCATCTTTTGTCCTTTTTAACAGAATCCGTTAAAATCCACCGTTAAGTCAAGGGTAATTTTGTCTTTTTACCTTTTAGGGTATTTTTTGTAATTAAATAAAGGGGGGGGGGTGTTTTGTAAATATCTTTTTTCTTTCTCCTTTTATCACCCCCATACCCTAACCTTAACCATCACCGTCTGCAACTGCTGCTGCCCCCGCCCCTACTTCCGGCGGCAGCCTCGTTTTCCGGTGTCAGATTCCGACCGACTAGCGGTTGTTTTCGACGGAAACGCGGCGGCGCCACGGCAGTGCTAGGATTTCGACCCCCAAATCTTCTCCTTTGTTTCCTCTAACCGAATTCGTGCTCCTTGAGCTCGTGACAGGTCAATTCAATTCAAGTATAAATATACATACATACAAACACACAAAGTCACACACAAATCAATATTTTGTGTTATTCTCTCCACCACCACTCTCCGATCACCGCCACCATTCTCCGATTGCTGCCCAAAAACTCTCTCCATCTTCTCTAAACAACCACTCACCACCGATAACCACCACCAGAACACACCGCAACCACCACTGCCCCTTTTATGAACCGTCGCCGTCCCTTTGTTCCGGCCAAAACCACAGAGATGCTGAGGATGGAGACATGTGTGTAGCGCCGCCGCAGGGCGGCGTAACCCTAGCATCCGATGGACGAAAAGAAAGCAGTGCCGCCACAGGGCGGCGTAACCCTTGCTGCGACGAGCGGATGCCGCCGCTGATGCCGAAATTCGGGACCAGAAAATGCGACGAGCGACTGCCGCCGCTGATGCCGTCTCCGGCTGGAATTTCTCGCCGGAGTGGGTCGCCGGTGAATGCTCTTGAGAAAGCTCCTCGTCGGGTACTCTGTGTGTTTGGGTAAATTAGAAAAAGACAAATAAAGAGGTATTTATGTATAGTTAGGGTTTTAAGAAAAGAGAGATTTACAAAACACCCCCTTCTTTATTTAACTACAAAAAATACCCCAAAAGGTAAAAAGACAAAAATACCGTTGACTTAACAGTGGATTTTAACGGATTCTGTTAAAAAGGACAAAAGGTGAACATAAAAAATAGTTAAAGGACATAGAGTGTAACAAAAAAAGATAAAGGACAAAAATTACAAAACATGCAAAGTTAAAGGACAAAATATGTAATTTTTTCAAAAGAAAAACTATACATATAGTTTATTTAATGTTATATAATATATATATATATATATATATATATTATTTGCCTTCAAATACATATATTATTGCATTTGAAGATTTGATAAGTAAAGTAATCAAAATGAATTAATAGATGCATGTTTATTTAATTTAACAATCAAATGAAGTAACTTTAGGGTTGGAGTTTAGAATTTAGTTTAAACAAATTCTTATAAGTTTTTTGTCAAATTAGAGAGCATAGAGTTGTCTAAATTATGATATCCTCATTCTTATGGTTATAAAATATTTAATTTCTATGTTAAAATAAGGGTCCGACTAATTAAATAATTATTGAGTTTTGCTAACAACTTTCATACGATTGTTTTGTGTCATAGGGTCGTTTTGAATTTTCTATAGGGTCGTTTTGTTTGTGTTTTTTTTTTCAAATATTGAAAAATCACCCCCTTGAATTTTAAAGGGTCATTGTTGTGACACATCGCGTCGTTTTGGTCCAAACGACCGTTTGGGTCAAAACGATCGTTTTGATCTTGTACAAATATCAAATTTATTTGTTTCTGTATATCCCATTATTCAATTATGTATTGGATTAATTAATTAATGTTGATAATAAGGTTTGGACTTCAAATTTCATTTACCTTATGTCATTGTTATGTTGATACATTCACCAATTGACATCCTTGAATATCATTGAAATGGGATAACGTACGTACATGTATTATGTAATTTGATTTGGGGTTTTGACCCGTTATATTAACGTCTAAGATTCTCATTATGGAACGGGTCAATGTCAGGCGCGGCCCGAGGCCTAGGCTAGCTAAGACTTTGAATCTTGTTGAAAATTTTTAAAGTTTCAGAGCCGCGCGCCCCTGGTTAATGTTTGTATATATATGAAAACTAAGACTTTGAACCAACTTGTTGAAATGAACCATATCATGTATACCCATTTGAATTTAGAATTACGAAGTTACCAATACAAATGGGCAACTCTAGAATACGTAACACGTTTAAAACAATAGAAAACTAAAAAATAATACCGTTATGGATGTACAAGTACACCCAAGGCCGTACCAGTACACCACTCTAGGTGTCTTTTTAGCTTTTCGAAAAACTTTGTTACATACGGTCTTCATATGTTACACATTAAAAGATGGGCTTTCTCGTAGACGCATGAGTATGCTAAAACCCGGTCTTAACTATTCTAAAAAAAAAAAAAAAAAAACTATTCTAAAATTTTAGATAATGATGTTAAAGGGTGGTCTTATTTATATTGTATGTTCTCATCATGTTTGACCAATAGTTTTTAAATATGGGCCCTGATTTAGATACCGGCCAAAAAATTTTTAGACATCGGCGAAACCGCCACGGTTTGGTCAAACCGTGGCGTATGTTCATGGCGAACCACGGCGGTAAGGCCTAACCGTGGGGTTAAAGGTTTACTTTTTTCCCAACCAATCATCAGGTACAAACAACGAGGTAATCATTAGGAACGAACCGCCACGGTTTGGCCAAACCACGGCGGTTAGGTTTCACTTTAACGTCACCAATCATTGACTGTGTCGTGAACTGTGTGAAATGATGAGGAAAAAGTGAAACCTAACCGTCGTGGTTTGGCCAAACCGTGGCGGTTCGTTCATAATGATTACCTCGTTGTTTGTACCTGATGATTGGTTGGGAAAAAAGTAAACCTAACTGCCACGGTTAGGGCAAACCGTGGGGTTAAGTCCGGTGCAGAACCTTATTTTTATCTTGCATTAGTTACAAGTTGTTTTATGTATACAGTTGATTCGTAATAATAAATTTATTTATTTTTATTTGGAAATTTCAGGATATCTTTTTAAATATTTGAAATTTGTTAATACCAACGATAAGTAAAAGATAAGATTGTTGTATAAAAAAATGTTAACATCAACCGTGATTCCATGAATACATGATTCGTGTTCAAATTCTATACATGACTTGAGTTTCTTCTATTTATCATGTTCGTATTTAATCGGTGAATCAAAACACGACTTGTTTAACACCTTAAATAAAACTCTACAAACTAATAATTCTTCATACATTAATAAAGAATTAAATCAAATAAATATAAAGTTGTAGTAAATCGATCCTAAACACACCCACCCAAGATTTATAATGTGTTTTCTACCTGAATTAAAGTACAAGCCTAGGCATCGGGGTGTGTAAATACTTTTAAAAAGATTCCTAAACAAATAAAATTCGAACCATTAAAACAAAATCTCAAACCTGATTAAATAATTTAACCTTTCAAAAAAAAGACTATTTTTTTTAAATATTAATATTGTGACAGTTGTACGTGAGCATGCAATGTAAATGCATGATTTTTTTAGTTCTAAAACAAAAGATGGGTTTTGACCTTGAAGTTTAGAACTATTTCCATACTAGATCCTAAAGTTTACTTTTTGTACATCCAAGTCCTTAGAAGTGTTAGAAAACAACTCATTGTTAAGAGTTAAGACCTTGTTAAAAAAGAACTCATTCCCCAATTGTTTTCCACAAACTTTTCCCTTTCTTTTTATTATTAAGAGTCAAAAATCTACTATTTAAACCTGTAAATTTATAATATAAACTTCAAACACGACAAATGTAAAAGAAAACTTAATAAAGTTTTAAACACATTATAATTATTAAAAAAACATCAATCAAACTATCCGATCGGGTTCGACCGATTGAACCGACCCGTCAATCCGGGTTTTAAAACATTGCCTTCTTTCCGGGTTATTAGAAAGGTGTTTAACCTGTGATTAGGTTTTTAAAACATCGATCTTGAGTTAATCTTTAGGCGAAATGCCACTTGTAATGAATACTCATAATCTTTGACCTAGATATAGGTCTAATCCACGTGCCTCTCGCTTTCTTCTTCTCTCTCACACACCAACACCATTACTTAGTGGTGGCTTCTATATAAAGATGCCAACTTTTGAGACTAGACATTGGACAAAAAACACACCAACTTCTTGCTCTATAATCTTGATTCACAAACAGGAAACCAAGAACAGAGCACCCAATCAAAATTTGTTAAATTTCCCATTTTCAACGCCTCAATTCAGACATTCAAAATCTTGTCGCTTCACTTTAAGGTACCCCATTTTTTCATAACTTGATGTTATGGTGTTAATCAATGAGATAATTTACGTACCCATTTCTGTTTTTTGTTCATGCCCACAAGGTACTCGATGAAATGCGTCAATGAAGTTTGTTTTTACCTTTTTGGTGTTCTTGATTGTTAAAGCTTTGATTTTGTTTTGTAAATGACAAGTGTTTGATCTGATCTCCATTTTACATTATTCTCTTACAGTTTCTGTGTCAGTTGAGTGTTCTCACAGCTCATTGACAAGTCATTTTATTGCTGTCTTTGAATCAATGCCACAGTTATTTATTGGTTTTTTTATTAACAAAATCTTGATTATATAACTGGTAACTGATGTGTCACCATTTGCAGGAAAATTAAATCTCACAAGCTGTTCAAAGTTCAAAATTACCTTTTGGAATTGCATGGGGCTATCACATTCATGCCCCTTCACTGCTTACACAGATTTAGAGGCCAGTTCAAGTTCCATTATTTTAGAGCATGATGAAGTTAAAAGCTCAAATCAATCCCATAGTTTCAAAAATGAAGATTTTGAGACACTTGAAGCTCATTTGGGTGAAGAAACAGGACTAGATTATGCCCAAATGAAGGAAATGTGCACTGAATTTCCAGAATTCAACAATGTGATGGATGAATTCAAACACTCATCCATTTTTGATCTTGGGAGTCCTGAACATGAGGCCGCCATAAAGTTACAAAAAGTGTATAAAAGCTTTCGAACACGAAGAAAGCTGGCTGACTGTGCAGTCCAAATTGAACAAAGCTTGTATGTGTCTTCTCTGATTTTTTTTTTTTTTTTTTTTTTTTGGAAAACTGAAATTTAGTCTAATATAGATGGTATAACTGTTACAGGTGGAAGCTTCTTGATTTTGCAGAATTAAAAAGGAGTTCTATATCATTTTTCAATCTTGAGAAACAAGAAACTGCTTTTTCGCGTTGGTCCAGAGCAAGAACAAGGGCTGCAAAGGTAATTTCAGAAGCTTATGACAAGATTGATTAACAAGAAATTGAAAAGTTTCATTAAGTTTATATTGTTTCTTGTTTTTGCAGGTTGGGAAAGGTTTATCAAAAAACAGCAAAGCCCGGAAGCTTGCTTTGCAACATTGGCTTGAGGCGGTAAGTGAACCCGAGTTTGATATTTTGAATTATTTTAAAAAATACATGTCATATAGGGTCTTATTTTTTACTCGTATCTTAAAATTTGTATCAGATTGATCCAAGACACCGATATGGGCATAATCTTCAGTTCTATTATGCAAATTGGCTGCTCTCTCATAGCAAAGAACCCTTTTTTTACTGGTAAATACATGTAAAATTCCTACATTAATTGCAAAATTAATGATTAAATAGTTCTTGAATCTGATCTACTTTCAAAAATTCAGGTTAGACATAGGAGAAGGGAAAGAAATAAATCTTGTTGACAAATGTCCGCGATCAAAACTTCAACAACAATGCATTAAGTATCTTGGCCCGGTATGTCTCTATGAACCCCTGATTTTCTATAAAATATATAAAAGCACAAAAAAATGGTTACTAAGATTTATGATCTTTATTTGTAGATGGAGAGAAAAGCATATGAAGTTGTGATAGAGGATGGAAAATTATTATACAAACAAACAGGGGAGTATATTGACACTACTGGAGAACCCAAGGGGGCTAAGTGGATATTTGTGCTAAGCACATCAAAGATTTTATATGCTGGAATAAAGACAAAAGGGTCGTTTCAACATTCAAGTTTTCTAGCAGGTGGAGCTACATTGGCTGCTGGGAGAATTGTTGCTGAAAAGGGGTCACTAAAGGTATATTCTAACATAAAAACATCATTTTTTTAAACCTTATTTTGCTTCAAATATATGATCAATCTACTAAAATGCACTTTGTTGTGTGTTTTTCATCAGGCAATCTGGCCTCATAGTGGCCATTATCAACCTACCCAAGAAAACTTTCAAGATTTCATTTCTTTTCTTCAAGAAAATGAAGTGGATACAACTTTTGTTAAGGTAAAAACGATATCAAAATCAAGAAACTTTTCAAGATTTGATAACGTTTATGATTCATTCTTACGTTTATTATTATTATTACTCACAGATGGATTCAGACGAAGATAAAGAACCTATTACCAGTCACATAAGAAAACACTCATCAGAAGAAGATGACAGTGAAAAACATCCTCCAGAAAACACTAATGATCACCCATCAAACGGTCTTAATCTACGCACCCTTGAAATACCAAACATTGATGATACTCTTACAGACAAAAACACCAAGATTCAGACTGAATCATGTTCTAAAGATTCCTGCTTTGAGACAATCTTGGATGGTTATGAAGCAGCAGAAGACTCATTTGATTCACAACAAAACCTCACTTCATCAATGCATGATGATCAACTATCAGATGATGAAGATGAACCATGCATGGATAATGTTTTTCAAGGGATTAATTCACATAAAGAAACTAATTGTTTTCAATTAGGACGACAGTTATCTCGTAAATGGAGCACAGGAGCTGGACCCCGCATTGGTTGTTTGCGGGATTACCCCACGGAGCTACAATCACATGCTTTGGAACAAGCCAATTTATCACCAAAAAGTGCGCCTTGCAGCCTTCGGTTTGCCAACAATGTGTTATGCACCAGCCCCCTGTCTTTTGGTAACTCGAGTTCGTTACGAAGAAATAAGCCACCTTATAGAACACAATCGACTCCGTTAGATATCGGTTCGGTTTCAGTTACACAATTATTTGATTAATTTTACTTGTAGTTTTAGTTTTAGGCATTCTTTGGAAACTAAGATATTCAATCATGTATACAACCTTACTTTTCTTCTCTGTACAAATTATATATGGAAATGAAAATTATAGACAGGTATATGGGTGTCAAAAAAAGAAATGTAAGCTATATCTCATGGAGCAAAAAAGAAATGAAAGCTAAGATTTAAGTAATTACACATGAATATAATATTATATGTACATATACATATTTATATTCACATGTGATGTAACTACTATTCATATTCTTAATTAAGGGAACTGGTTTGTTTTATTAATTTTTTAATTTGGTAACTTTGTTTAAGAAAGTGTAGCATATGCTTATAAAGCTTATAAATAACAAATAAAATATTAAGTGTGTACTTTCATGTACTACATGACATGACCTAGAGTAAAAGTCAAAAGGATTACACAAAAATACACATTGTGTGTCCTTGAAAACCCCAATTATTCATGTCCTAAAGTTTGTGCATCATTTTAATATTTGAAAAATGTACTTTGAGGCACAATTATGTGATCAATGGAACATGCAAACTGCATGTGATTGAGATGCCCAATCTTCATTTTTAATTATTTTCTCAAGATTTACACTAATCTCCACTTCTATGTTTAGTTTAAATTTTTCACTAATTAAAATGACAAAAAAATAAAACAAAAATATGATGTAATTATCTAGTATGTCATACATCAATTAATATTCACGTATGGATTGGATGTTTATGTTATCTTATACCATCATTATTGGTAGCCTAGTGGGCCAACACTATTAATTACACAAATGGTTGGTAAGATTAAATTACAAGTTTGATCTTTAGGTTTTATTTATTACAAGTTTAGTCCTATAGTTTTTAAGAATGTAACACCAATAACTCTAACACGAGTCAATGAGTCTCAGTACAATTGATTGAGGTGAGACACCTAAAGAAATTAAAATGATAATGTCTTGAGTTCCAGTTTCACCCGTGACAAAAAAATGAGAGTTTTAGGTTGGGCTAGGGGTTTTTTCACCTATGGTGGGTTTCCTCCTTAGGGTGATATTTGGGTTCTGTACTCGGAACATAAGATGATCGGGTGGACTGAGATGTTCTTGGGGCCAAATGTGGAGTTCTTCAAGCCGAGTCATGAGAGTGAGAGAGAGAAAGAGAGAGAGAGAGAGAGAGAGAGAGAGAGAGAGAGAGAGCAAATTTGTTTTTATGCCGGCTAGAGAAAGTGAGACTTAGATTTTGATTAGTAATGTCATAGAAACCTAAGATAAAGTTAGGCTTGTTAGTGTCAATGACTATTTGCATTACGTTTAAGCAAACTCTCTAACCAAACTTGTAACAATGAAATCTAGGGAACAAATTACTTACAATTTAATTATATCTGGTCTTAGATTACAGAACCCGAAGATCATCTGGTCTCACAAATTGTAAGTTTGTTCCACTCTGAAGAACAAACTTACAATTTAATTATATCTCACAAAAAATACACGACAAGTTACATGTGGTCTTAGGGTATTCACATCTAACGATAACGATAGATTATCTATATCTATAATTTAGCCCAGTTGTATCATCACCCAAGTGATGCAGGTTCAAATCTCACAAAGTGGGTAATTGATGGATTTAATGGTATGTTTGCCATAAAAAAAACTAAAAACTATTTATCTCTGTAATCTGATTATAAAACATATTTATCACTAAAATTTATCTATCTTCTAAAAATCTCGCATAACTCATTCGTTATATTTATTCTTATATAATTACACTAGGAAACTTGTGCGATGCTGTGGTACTGACAATTTACAACGTGATACTCGTAGTCGTTTCTATATATGAAAATAATTTATGTTATTTGACTTATTATTAATTTACTTATATAACATGTTAATGTCAATTATCATTAAATGGGCTGTCTAATTTTTTTTTTACTTTCTATTTAAAATATCATTTTAAAATCTTATTTAAAATACTATTTTGACATATTAAAACTTTTAATTTTTAAACATTTGACAACTTTGTCATCTTTATATGTATTATAATATAGTATAGATAATAGTGAATAAATAGTTTAAGGAATAGGGATAAAAATTAGGATGTAAAAATGAAAATTAAAAAATTAATGTGTTTTTCTTATAATATAAGAATAAAGAAAAAAAAATATAGTGAACTATTTGTGGATGAAAGTATTGGCTGGCACAAAATTGAGACATTCTTAAAGAAAATAATAATATCTTCCAAATATCTTTGCATTACACCCATTTGTATAAAGAGATTCTAAATTCGACATGGAATCAAGTATAAAAGGTTAAAAACTAAACTTTGACATATTGGAAATCAAAGTAGACAACTAAGGAAACACTCGAAATAATGACGTTATGATACACGTTTCACAACTGAAATTTGAATCAAATAAAATCAAGAAAATTGAAGAAAAATTGAGACTTCATAAGGAATTTAAGTTTGAGAGAAAAATAAGATGTTTTCGTTTTTTTTTTTTCATCTTTTTTAACCGCCTGATTAGAATTTTTTATGGAGAAATCATCACAACATATATCTTACAGAATTTACAAAATATAATAATAGTACTCCTAAAAAGAGTCTTATTTCAAATATTTTCAATGGCTCTAGAAAAGTTTGAAATTAGACCCTTTCTAACCCTTTTGTTTTTCTCTAAAAGTCCATGTAAAAGTAAGTTAACTCTTCACATTATCTCAGACAGTTAAGTTGGACAATGAGTTAGAGAAAATTTATTGGTGGAAAGCATAAAATCTAACAAGATAAGTGATGAGATTTGAGGTCAAAGAAACAGGAACAAAAATGACACTTAAGACCAATCATGTATGATCTAAACAAGATGCTCAAATCTTTTTAGGGCTTAGAATTCTTTTTTTTTTCTTCTCTTTTGGTTCATGAATCTTTGGGGGCTTCTCTTATGTTGACTTTACAATAATAAATAAAAAAATAATGTATTGAAACACACCTTTCCTACAAGCCTACAAAGGGTCACTTTCTAATAATTCATTTGTTTAAAACTTTTGAGGGGTTTAGATGTAAATTCCAAACGTTTGGTATAGAAATCTTGACCGTTCATACATCTTCAAAGCTAAAATGAGTTGTATCATGCATATATTTAATCATATAAATGATTCTAGTCACTCTAGTCGACAAACTTAACCCCGTTGGGGGAAAAACAAGATTTAAGATTTTATCTTGTGAATAAGGATATGGATGATTTAATTATAATTTTATAAACATAAAAAAGTTTACATGAAAAAAGAATATAAACGGTTAATAAGTTGCGTCGTTAGCCAATATATTTACGTGTTAAAGATGTCAGCCATAACATTGACACACTTAAAAATTGATAACATTCGCATTTGCAGTGTTGAATTGATGACACGACCCATATATTTATTCGTGTTAAAGACACCAGCAATAACATGGACACGCTTAAAATTAACCAGACTCGCACAACCCATTTATGTTTATGGGTTGTAATCAACATGTGAATTGTAAACGCGTGTTCGGGTCGTAATAGTTGACCTTATAAAATAATATTGTTTGGTTTTTATTTTCATTTTTGGGTCGACCGGCTTAATTAAAAAAATAAACAAGTCAACACGAACACAAACCCAACACGTTAAACATGTCAACATTAACATGACTTTTGTGGTTTGGGTAACCCAATATGGTAATTATAGTGCAGAAACTTGCTCTTGGAATATGATAGAATAAAAGTTTATGTCAATGATGTAGTTTTGAAGGTTTTTGAGGGGGTGAACCTATAACTTTGAAGCATGCATTATTGAGGAGACTCCATAACTACAATATGCAGAAGGAAGCATTTGGTTTGAGGTGCAGAAATGTTGGGAAGAATTCATTATCTAAACAACAATTACAGAGATGAAGCATTGAAGTTGTTGGTAAAAGCAGAGACACATGGATCTTAAACTAGAAACTGTTTTTATGACCATATCATAGTGTTTTCATGGTTCAAAGAACAGACAAGACACCAAGAAGAGAATCAAATCATACCAGTTTCCTTAACTTTCACTTTAAATATTATTTTATAAAACTAACATATGGTTATGGTTGTATTTGTTTGTGTTTATCCATTATATATTCAGAACGCGCTCTTCGAAAGGAAAAATGGCATATTTTTGTTAATCAGGTTCGCGTTAGGGAAGTTGTCACAATATTCGGTCCCGTTAGCTGTTTTCGATCGTATTTTATGTACCCTTTAATTCATGATATATCAGAAGTGAAGTCTGTTTTAAATTGAACTCTTTTCTAGTCACATACTTTTATCCGGTTGCTTCATGTTAATTCTTAGGTTTACGACTTCAAACTAAAAGATTGAATATTAAATTACTAAAAAGTGTGAAGGGTTTAACTATAAATTATCAGAATAGCTATCAACTTGAATATGTTTACATCAATAATTGGGACTTTATGTATTTTCTATAAATTCAAAAGGAAAAACATGTGCTATTTGTAGATAAATGATGCCATGATGGACAAGAAAACAAGTTGTTAATTATCAAAGGACAAGTGGTACCGATGGTACCAATATGCCAAATAAAAGTGTCAAGTTTTTATGAAGGCTGAGAGTTTAAATCACATGATAGAAAAAAAGATAACAACTTCAAAATGAAATTAAAAAAATAGCGTAAATTAATCATTATAAAAAGATAGATAATGGCTCTAGAATGTCAATTTACTGAGAAATACTCCACGATTATTAAAGGTTTGTATCGTACTATTATTGTGCTGTGAAAATAAGTGGCAAAACGAAAACAGACGATGAGACGCAAAGTACAAATTGAGATAGAGCTTAGAAGGGACGGAAGAGGAAGAATGTGGAGAGCGTGTTTGTGAATAAAGATCTCAAAACCTAGCCAATCCATGTAGTGAAGATGAATCACCAATCTTCTAACCGCCCTTAAAAGCAAATGACACTTCGAACATGGGTTCCTTGAAGGCAAGACAAGAGGCGAGGCGCTTTTGTCATATTCAAGTGGAAAAATGTTAATAATATGGTCAACTAAAATCTCACTAAAAACCAAGACTTGTGGGCTGTGGCAGCCTAGTGAGCAAAAAGGCCTCACTGAAAAGCCCTAAAGAGCCCACTTCTCCGCTAGGAGCGCTTTTTAGAACACAAAACATACTCTAATAGAATTTAAAGCAGTTCAAAACTTTCATACTAATGTATGATAAGGAAACTTGGGATCATGCCGTCACAGACCATGGTATCAATTGTTGCTTGATTCAAAATGAGTTACATGCCAATTTAGCGAAAAATTGCCAAAAATAAATAGTTGGAAATTAAGTTCGCGGATCACTTTGACAAGAAATCAGCAACATAACACATAAACTTACTCGCACAGTTGCAGTGCCAAAACACTTCAATCTGCGAAGAATATTTATCATGATGTCATGCGTTGTGATTATAGTTTGATAAAATAAGAATGAACCAAAAACGTTAAAACATAAGAATACGATTATGATACCTTGTTTTATCGTTTCCGTTCGGTTCTCCACTTGTATACTGGTCTGGAAGTTGGGCACACGATCTCGTCTTCACGCAACTTTCTTTTTTTACCCTTTTTCTGATCCAACAATGTGATGTTTGTTTATTTATTTATTAACTAGAAATATATATATAACTATATAATTTTGAGTTTGAGGATACAAACCTGTAATTCTTGTTTCAGTGCCATTTCATTATAAACTGTTTCCAACTGTTGGACTCTGTTTCTTCTGGCTTCCAGCTCTCTGTATGAAGCAGCTGTCTTCCTGCATCATATAAGACCACATCAAGATCCTTTTAGCACCGCCTTTTAGTCGATGAAATTAACCACCTTTTTGTTAGAACACATCTGAAGCATCCCCTTTGGCAAAGCCCATACACACACACACACACACACACACATATATATATATATATATATATATATATATATATATATATATATATATATACATAGAGGGGTGTTCAATATAAAACCAATTTTAGGTTGAGAACTACAAAACCACATAAAACTTGTTTCTTTTGCTTTACCTGTAATACAGAAGACAGTTACATAACTGCCTACTCCACTCTCATTCTACCTGAGTCCCATTAAACCAGAAGTGTATTATGTTGTTCTCGCAGTTCTCTACTTAGAAAGTGGTTATGTATCGAATGAACCCTAGATGTATAGAAAGTAAAGCGGTCATATATAAGAGCAAAATAACAACCTACTTTACCTTTTAATTTTATCAGGCAAGTCCTCAAAAGCTGGCAATCCTCCAGCACTCTTTGTTTCTGATAGTATTCTCTTAGCATCCTCCCTGTACAAAATTAAATCAAAATATTCAAGCCATGAAACATATTTACTTACAGCATAAATCATGCATGGGAGTAACTTGATATTAGAACTACATATGTAAGGTCCAAACCTATCGTCAGCATAGTATACATGTTTGTTTGATGGCTGAGAATCAAGCGAGTGAAGTGTTGCAGTTAGCCTTTCAATTTTCTGCATTAAATGCACAAGATTTGAGCAAAGAATATTCTAAAATTTCATATACCAAAAAAAAATCAGATTACCTTTTTTTCAGATTGTAGTTTCTGCAAGATATAACCTATATCTTGTGATTTCATCAGCAAGAGCTGCTCTTCAGTGTATTCGTTTGATCCACTGTTGCAGCATATATAACAATTTAACATCAAACCTTGTTGTCTTTCTTTTAAAATATGAACATATAGAAAATTACCCTCGCTTATGTACTCCATCAACAGTTTTGAAGTTAATCATCTTGAAGTAGAATTCATCGGGATTCCGGAATGCTGCCTTTTCCTTGAGTTTCTGTTATGGAATTCAGCCATACAAGATTACTATCGAAGCATATTCTAATAAACCAGAAAAATAAAATTCTCCTACAAGAATGCAATCTGACAAAAAAAAAAATACCTGCAAGTAATCCTCCTTTTTATGGAAGGCCTTTGCACGGACAACATAGTCCTTGTGTTTCTCAAGAAGCCCAAATCTTTTTCTTTCTTTTCTGAATGTAAGTCAGCATGTATGAAATGTAAGAATGAAAAAAAGAACCGAAAACTCAAAAGAGTGTTCAGGAAAAAGAGAGGGTAAATAGATTATATGAAAAGTACTAGAGGCACTCACGGTTGAGACCGTTCCTTGTGGGCCCGTCTATGAACAGCATGCTTTAGGGATGACATATTGAAGATTGAGGACAGAAGTCAGCTGCAGAAAGAAAAAAAACGTAAATGTTTATAATAGATTACACGGGTAAATCTTTTTACATGCACAAAACAAAATATACAAAGTCATATAACTTGTAATCAAATTCTTACAGTGGAGTATGTCATTTATAAAAAGATAGATTATAATTAACATGGTATACTTTACAGTAACATTAGTTGTTTGACTAAATTTACAAAAGTTGGACAAAGAAGTGTTGGATGACCCAGACATGGCTCGTTTTGGCATGTGCTTATTTTTGAACTGTAACCCAACTCGCTCAATTATCTGTTTTACATCTCTACAGAATATGATGAAATTCAAATATTAAAAAATAAAAAACTATTTTTGGTATTCGGGATAATGGATTTGTTACAATTATCTCTATAGATTCTTCTGTTGAAGTATTGCCAAGAATCAATTATGAGTACATATGACATATGAGTAAAACTAATTGCATTTTGTCTATTCAATTTTGCAGTTATATCGAAATTCAGTGGCGGACAAAGGATTTTTTTTCTACGCGGTCACTCTTTTCGGTCATTTTATTCTCTCAATCACGACTTTAGAATTTGCGGGTTGGGTCTGGTCGAGTAAAATAGTTTGTAAAGATACCATAATAGAAATAAACAATCATTAGAAAACATACGATAAAAATTTTGACTTATCCTATCCCTCTCTGTTTAAAGCTTCCAAAATCTTAGCTTCTACTAATTATTCAATTGAATAAATTTTTAATAGATCCTAAGAATAATAACTCTATGAACAATAGAATTGTTGAATCATTACACAATAAGCATATGTTGAAACACAGACACACCATTCCTATTTCCTAACTTCCAAATCTTCTCTTAATTCTGTTTTTAATGTTTTTTATTGGCCTAGCATTAGAAAACATACAATAAAAAGTTTGGTGCTCGATCTTGAGATTATTAGGACTTGATGAACTTTTAAGCACTCTTCGAATTATTTTCAGATTAGTGATGAAAACAATCAAAACATAGAATGACTCAAAACCTAAAACCAATTACCAACCTAAAAGAATCAAATCAAAATATGCAAATAGCTTCCAATAATCAACTCATCGGAGTCAAAATTCAAATTCATATTTTGGAAAATCAAAACAACAACAGAATTTAAAAAGGAAACATACAAAATCAGAAAACCAAATAGTAACCTAAAACAGACAATGGAGAAGTATCATAAGAACAAGTGTCGCTTATGCGATGAAATTAGACAAGAAAAGTGTTGAAAATACCTTGAGCGATGTAGGTATATCGATTATGCGAGCTTCTGAGTTCGATTTAGGGTTTTAGGTATAGAAATGGGGGATGTTCAATCGGGGATGTCGACTCGGTTATTTGGGTTTAATCGAACGATTCAATTTGCAAAGTTGGGCTAATAAATTGGGTTGGAGTGATGAAATTTGATGGTGGGTCAATTAAATATAGGGTAAACTTGTAAAGGTCTGAAGTCCACACCAATTAAAGGGTTATATACTTATATCCGCGCTTCATGTATGCATGATAATGGCATAAGTTTGAGTACTTTTAACACCATAACTGAATATATATATATAAAAAAAATCTCATACCCGGTTCAAAACATGTCTGAGTATATATCGAGTAATTACCCTTCGGGCATTAGGCATACTTGTAGGTTTCAGGTATACGGTTAGTTTATTAAAAATACCCGTCGAGTATTACTGACTCAAATCCATCAGGTATTTTATATACTTATTCGGTGGCGGACCCATGATTTTTTTCGATGGGTTCACTTTTTTTGTCCTCTTATTTCTTTTTAACTCGACATTATAAATTTTGTTCAGAGTGTCGGGTCGCCGGTCAGGTTTGGAGTCTAGAAGATGGATTATATGAAACTAACTCCTGAATCCTATACGAAAACAAGCACAAATGTTCAATTCTAACAAAGTAGCAAGGACAACACCTTATAAAATAAGGCATAATTGAATACAAAGTTAAAAAATTTATGGTACAAATTTGGTTTATAGACTTGAAATAAGTCAATAACAGCTAAAACTTGAGTGACTAACTTGAAAATTGCTCATATGATGGCATCTATAGCATGTGGTAGCACTAGACCCTAGTCATTTGATCATGTAGTTAGTTCTAAAGTGAACAACAATAGAACTACTCCCTCGATTTCACATTCAAGTCCCCTTTTCTAAATATTGTTGTTAGTCTCTCATATTTTACTCTACAACAATTAACATTACAGCAGAGCATGTATATGGTTCAATTAGTTGTTTAACCAATTTTCAAGAACACAAAGTTGGTTTTGAAACTTGTAAATTTAGAACAGAACACCTATAGTACAATAATCAGCCACAAAATTATTTGCATATATATCGTCCATAAGATTCATAAAACCAATCAAAATGAAAACAGTAATGATTTCACGACTAGAGATATAGAATAATTAAAAGGAAAATCAATCAACCGAAAGATGAAACAAAACTAAGGCCTTATTCTTGAAGATAAAGATAGGTTTTGAACTGCAAAATTGAAAGGGACTGGCGGCGAGTGAAGAGTACTACTGAAGTGGTTTGTTAAATTGTAACCCTAGCTAGTTGGATATAAAACGCACTTGATTTGAACACAAAAAAAATCACACAAAATCAACATGATTTGAACATTACGTTTCTAAATCAGAAGAGAATACAAAAATCATGTTCTACATAAGAAAGGAATACAAAAAAATCATGTTCTAATCACATTAAGGTTTAAAGATTTCGAAAATTTTAAAGGAAACGCACCTGATTAGAGCAGCAGAAGCAGCGGCAAACGGACCTGCTTCAACGGCGATGTGAAGAGATGGAGCAGCGGCGCGATGTGAAGGGATGCAGCGAACGTCTTTTTTTTTTCTTTTTGGGGGAGGGAGCATCCAGACGTATTTTTTTAGGTTTAAAAGGATGTTTTACCTCTTGATGATTTAGAGGGTTTTAAGACATAGGATCAACCTCTTATTAAGAAAGAGATCAATCTCTTAAAACCTCGAATGTTTCGGTTAAAGTTAAGAGGTTATTGAAAGGTTTTATCTGTCGTTCAAAAAAAATTAAGAGAATTTATCAAAAGACGGATGAAAAAGAAAAAAGAGGAAGTGAAAAGACTCAAACACATGACCAAGTGAAAGTGATAGAAAGAATAGAAAAAGAAGGCTACACTGTCATACTATATTATTATTATATCTTATATACAAAACAAATTTCGTTCCTTACTCACAAGAACCACTATTCATATGAATGTACAAGCTTTTTTGCTGTCTTTACAACTTAATGAGGCTTCCACTTTATGTCGACATCCGATCAGCGTTCGTCTTATTATCTTCCCATGCAGTGGCGGATCCAGGAAAGAATATCAGGGGTAGCGGGGACTAACGGGTGTTCGGGGGCAGCGCCCCCGAAATTTTTTTTTAGGTAGTTAACGGGCTTTTAATCATATTTTAAGGGGCTTTTGATCATATTATTAAGTAAAAGCCATAAAATTTCTTCCAGGGGTCGCGAAAAATTTGTTTCAGGGGTCGCGAAAAACCGAAAACCTATTAAAAAAAAAAATTTGCACGTCGGGGTAAAAGTTCAGGGGTAGCGGGCGCTACCCCTGAGACCCAAGTAGGTCCGCCCCTGTTCCCATGCCTAACATTCAACACCTTGCTTCCTTTTCAACTGATGTGCACAGTCTTCAACTCACCACTCTTCATTGGACTTCTCGATCTCTAGATCGACCTTTTTGTTCTTGTTTCTGGCTCAATAATAGAGGTCATTTGGTGGTTATCGTGTCGCGGTGTGTCGTCGCAGGTTTTTGGGTTTTGATGAGTCTATTCGTGATTTGAGAGACTGGCCTTCCCGTTCTGGATTCCAATCCAATAATAGAGGTGTTTTGGTGCCTGCCGTGTGGCGACGTGTCGCCCTTTGTTTTAGGGTTTCAATGATGACCACTTTGTGGCACCTGCGCGCATCTGTACGACCGATTTTGGCCGGCTACCACATCGGAGCCTTATGGGAGTGATGATGAACAATTTTATGAGCCTAAAGGCAATGATTGTGTCTTGTTTTTGTTTTATGAGTCTAAAGGCGATTAAGGGTGCGTTTGGTTGTGGAAAACGTTTTCCAGTTTTCCATTCTCAGTTTTTTAGAAAATGAAATGGGTTTTCCATCTCTAGAAAACACATGGAAATTTTTGAAACGCGTTCTAAACCAAAAGATGGGTTTTCCATTTTCCAAAATAGAAAACTAGAAAACGAAAACGGAAAATGGAAAACAAAAAAAAAGTGTTTTCCAATTTTAGTTTAAAAGTTAGAAAACACTGTTTTTTGTTTTCCTGGAAAAATTTTCTGGAAAACTACAATTTGAACGCGTTTTCTGATTTTCATGTTTTCTTAGAAAACAGAAATGGAAAACAGTGTGTGTTTTCCACAACCAAACGCACCCTAACACGTTTATGAGCTTAAAGCCAATGAACAGTTTTATGTGTCTTAAGGTAGTGATGATCAATAATTTGATGTTACCTATGGTTTACGTATTCGTTGGTTTGTCATATGAATTGTTTGTTTTCCATTTGTGACTCAGAGTTGGCCCTACATTTTTCCTCTTCTGGTTGGAATTTCGTTTGGCTCTGGTTATTCGTATTATTGATTTCAGAATTGGATTTCTGTTTATAAAAAAAAGATTTTTCAAGAACAATTGACTTGGTTGTGAGTGATATGCACTGTTCATCAGAATTGGATTTCATCCCCACACGTGTTCCTATGATGTTTATCTCGTGACAAGGAGGTGTTTATTAACTCAACCATCAATCAGATCTGAACCTTAAAAACTATTAGATAATATCACAAATGTAATTGACTATTCCTTTTAAAATGTTGCAATGATGGATCTGGTGGTGAGATCACAAATGTAATTGACTGTTCCTTTTAAAATGTTGCAATGATGGATCTAGCGATGAGATGGTGTTTATCGCAACCGTTACTGGAATAATGTGATTTTTGGGCATGACGCTTTCGAAATAGGCTATGATGATTGTCTTTACCAATCGCCTTGAGTTTATGTTCATTTATTTGTTCATTTCTCTGTCATTTTGTAGATAGGCCCTCAAGATATTGTCATGGTATGTCAACATAAACGATAAAATTAAAATTAAAATTAAAATAGTAGACAATCAAATTTCCTCCATTTTCTCAGCATAAAAACATCCTATGACTTCTTTAAATTTCCTAAAACCACAACTGACAACTTCAAAACGAAATCCGATCCCCTTTGATTGTTACCTGTTCAAAAAGCAAACAAATTCTAAATAGTTGTATAATAAAAGTTAGAATATATTATATGTAATGATACAACTTTGTCATCATAACTACAATCAAACTACTTATGAAAACAGTTGAAAAGAGTAAACAGGATGTATAATTATTCACCCGTTATGAAACATCGACCTACCCATTTTGCCACTTTTAGTAATAATTATTCACGGTTTTTTCACAAGGTCTTTTCACAAGGTCGCAGGAATCTCATCCGGACTGTAGCAACTAGCAACCAACTACACAAATTCTCTACAAAGGCCACAAACTTTCATCTTTTAAGGTTTAGCACTCTCTAACTTTTAATTTCATTTAATTGACAAATACTTATTACTTAAAATAATTAGAAACAAAATAAATGTCAGAATAAAAAACAAAAATGGCATTTAAAACTTTTAATCTGGTGAAAACTTGCAACTGCATAAAAAAACATAACTTCAATAAGTTTGCATAAAAAAAAAAAACCATGATTAGTTAAATGCTTACTATGAACAAAGTTTCTAGGGATTTCAGTTGACCAGAAGCTAAAATAGTCAATAAACAAAATTACCAAGAAAAAAAACAAGCTTGAGGATGTTAGTTAACCTTCCAGTGATGGACTGCAAACCAATCTCTTTTTTAACACTGTAAAATGCAAAAAAAAAATAAAAAAAAATAGTTAGTTGAACAAGTTGTATGCATTTGAATGCACCTTGTGATTTAACCCACTGGAAATAAAATATAATATAAATGACCATTCTCATGTAAAGGGATTGAAATTGTCACATGTATCCAAACTAACCCACCCACAGCCAAAAACTAGTTTCAACTTATCATGAGCCACATCATAAAATAAGAAACTATGGTGGCGTTTGGTTCCATACCCTTGAACCATTCCCAAACGCCCTCTATGCTTCTTCCTATTGCCATTCCCAAACACTCAAGATTCTCTCATAAAGCTGCAACGGTTGGGAAAATGTACCTTTGCAGAAGAACAACTGTTAGAAGTAGAGTTTCCATCCAAAAATGCACTTTCTTCATCAAAATTCAAAAATCGAGGGACCTTTTCACAATTGAACCGCTAGCCGTTACGTTCTGGTTAACCATGTTCTTGAGCTTGTTATCTTCAGTAGCCATTGGAGTTGACAAACCAGGTGTGTCAACCTCCTCATTAAACACCAGCTTGTTCATTGGTATATTTCCATTAGCAACTTGGAGAACTTTACTACTACCCACTTCTTTACTAATAGGTGATTGTGAGAGTTGTGTTTTCGCAAGGTTTCCAATCTCTTTTGTTGAAAAGTGTCTTCTAAAAGATGAAGGGAAATGGGAAGGGATCAGTGCCTCATTTCTATCCAGATTTGGTAGGGTTTGGATTGATGACTTCATGGGCAAAGAGTTTGCAATCTCTTCTTTCTCAGAAACTGTCGTCTCTTTTTTATTAAATGGCTCCGGTAGTTCAGCCTCGGGCACATCATAAACCTATCATAGCATGTAAGATAAGTGGATTCAGAACAATAAGTTTGAGCCAGAGTAATAATCCAATATCTAAACGAATTATTTTAAGAGGTATGCATTAATAAGATTGACTTAGAGCAACCTTCAACGTCCTTGACCAAACCTATCTAATCTGCTTTTTTATATCCATTAAGCTAAAAAAAAGTTATTAATTTGACCTTTTAAAGATAAAAAAACACAGCCCAAATCGAGTCATTCTTAAGTTATCAGGTCAGAATTTTCATTCGTGGCTTAAAAACTCAAATATGCACTATTTAATCCCCTCCATGATCAAAGATCAAAAGGTGATCTTTTGGTTCCGAATTACTGAACGGTTCTAAGTTTAATTTATTATATATATACATGTCACACATATGTATAAAGAGATAGAATTACCTCTGAATGCGCATTAACAAACTTGATGAGCCTAGAGGACATTAGACGAGAAAGGGCTATATAATTAGACTGTTCGGTGTGACCATCAACGACATCAAAACGCAATGTAACTTTTATGTCAGGCTCCATGCACAAAGTCTTTTTATTGTGTACTAAAACCTTATCGGTCTGAACAGCCTCAGGGATAATGAACTTTATCTGTGCAAGATGTTTATATGAAAACTTCCTGAAAATGTATACATATAATAGTTTAGTAATTAGTTCTTGATGGGAGTGCAATTGAAGTTAAAAAGATATACTTGGACGCACCACTTAGTCTGTCAGATGTGAATGACAAAAGATGATACGTTATATATAAGGATGATAAAATATATATATAATAGAAATATGCAACAAAAATAGGGTTGAATTATTAGTTACCTTCCTGTAAGTATTTCAACCATGCGACGTATTTTCTGAAAAGTGGGCAATTGTTTACGGAGATTAAGGAGCCTCAGTGAAGTAGTCATACGATCAAAAAGCTCCAAAAGACGTCTATATCTGGTATAAAACAAAAAATAAAAATTGTAGTTATAGATACATTCAACTTGGTTTTATAAAAGAGAGAACTTTTAACCCGTCTATTTATAACCGGTTTGGGTGTCAAACAAGCAATGTGAAAAAATTAGCTATTAACAGGTCAAAACTCATTTAAAGATTACTTGCGATGCATACAATCTTTTAATCCTTTTACTAAATAAATAGATTATTGTTACAAATATATAAAATATTTATAACCATATGCATCACACTAGTTACTAGTTAATGTGACAGATATAACAACCTTACCCAGTGAAATCCCATATGATTACAAATACTTTAGAGGGTCGCACCCATTTACTTATTGAATAGCAAATTGGGACTGATATGGATCACTATACCAGTTAAAAATGTTTAGAATTTTAACAGATAAAACCTCCTAAATCGATTTCATCATAAAATTAGATTTATTATTGAAAGTATATGACTCATGTAATCATATTAATTTCATACACTGAAATTTAAAATGAAAAAAAGAAAAAAAAAATCAAATGTTTTGATCCATTATTTGCCACATTAAGGTTTAACCGTTGAAAGCATAATGTGTGTGAAAAAAGACTCACTTCTGTGGGAGTTGAGCAGGTTCCTTTTTGCACCTGAAGTTGAGAGTCTCTTCAGTCTTCTCGGGTGTTGGGGACACCAAAGTAGCATCAAGATCTGAGATTTCATAAGGATGTGCTTTTTTTGTTGGAGTAAAAGATTCATGAGCCAAAGGTAAAATACCAGCAGTTTGTTCAACCTCGTATGACTTTTGATCCATGGCTTGCCTGAAAGCAATTTAAATCAAGACAAATAGTAATCTCAAATTAGAAAAGATAATCAACAAAAACATAGAAATTCACTTAAATTGGTAACTGCCCCTCCCTTCTCAAATTATCAAGAATTAGCTACCGAAGAAGAACTAGAAACCCGTAGGTACTGATTCAGAAGTTCCGGACCAGATTTCTTCAGATCACAAAGGTTTACAAAATCCAGTGAGTAGGAAAAGAACGAAAAGGGATGCGGGGAAAGAGATAACCTACCTGAGAACTGCGTTGAGGACGAACCGGAGAGAAGAAACGAGATCACTGCTTTGTTGTTTAGGGTTTTATCAGAGAGGCGCAGGGTCAATTTACTCTTGCACTTTAATATTATAACATTTGAAAAAAAAACTAATAGATTCAAATTCAAATAATAAACAATAAATTTTTTTGAGTGAACCACACTAAAAAAGAAAGAAAAATGTTAAGGTGAAAAATGTTAAGGTCAGATCAAGGTTAAAAAAAGTTGAAGCATTAATGTTAAGCTCATGGTTAGCCTCACCAAACTAATACGAGAAATATTTTGATCGACCCGTTCAGACCTGATCCGTATTTTTCGTCCCCGCTGATAAAAAGTTCTGAATCCATCATTGTCGTATAGAACAAATTGTTTGTTTGACAGCGAGTCTAAGTGGTTGTGTTAAAGGATCTCGACTTCCTTATCTACGAAGGCTTTAATGTGTATCTGATTTTTGCAAACGATGTCTTACCTAACTGATATGTCCCGATTATCCGACCTATAAATGTACTAACCAAGTCATCCATTAGAGGTGACCATTATTGAGTAATTGTATTCATCCCAATTGATCACGTTATCACAGAAATCACAAATTGATATCAAAAGTTAAAAGTTTGTTTTAGTCTAATTCTTCATCATGTTTCTTCGGAGCTTGATCCACTTTATGGATCTCTATCATTAACAATATGAAACCGTCAAACAACCATGGTGTAAGTGAATGACATACTGGTATGAGGCATACGTAACAAAACCCATAGTGACACTCACACCGGCATACCTCAATACCTCATAACCTATGGTCATGAGTTATACCCATAGTTACCTAACGCACAGTTCGCTCCGGTAAAGGTACACGATTCGGGTATGCGATTCGCTAGAGGGGACGTATTCGGTATGGAGGGGGGGGGGTATGTTCATTTTGGTATGAACTGGTATGGTGTACCATGGGGTCCAGTCTAATGTGCCCAAATCAAAACAAAAATAACTAAATTCCTTAATCTACCGGTTTCACAATCAATTGGTACGTCAAATTAAACGTTTTGGACCACAAATTAGAGTTAATCGAATCGCGAATTGGGACTGATATGGACCGATGTACCTTGTACGTGTATTAGGGCGATTTGGTATGCTAGCGTATTTGATTTGGTACAAAACATACCAATACGGAAATCGTGACATCTTGAGCGAATTTGGTAACTATGGTTATACCCCACATGAGTTAGGATTTTGATCTCTGCCACAGACAGTGATTAGACTCAGATGGAAACTTAAAAGGAAGGGATATATATACCCATGTGATTTGAATTAAATTTAAAAGAAAAAACAAAAGGGAATTGTTTGTTGCCAGCAATCATTTTCTTTTTGAAAATAAACAAGATAACAGACATCATCGTTGATGTCGTGCGAGTGTATATATAAAAACAGGGCCTTACACTATCAGGTTCTAAATTGGTTCCCACCAAGAAACGATACACACACACACGTTAGGCAACTATACATACCGAGCGTAGTATAGTACTAGTAAGTTCCGAATATCGATCCAAAGACATGGAGTTGTGAAACAGTTGTTTATTAATACTTTAGGGTTTTGGTTTTTGATTTAAGAAATATTTAAATTAAGAAAAGTACTAGAGTAAACTAATAAAGCAATTTAAAAGTTGTAACGAAAACCAGATATCGTAAAAGGATCGCTTAGGCATTGATTCCCCCACCCCGGTTCGATAGACGCATCGATTACGTTTATGCCTTATCTCTTAATGTGTGTTTCATCATTTGCCAAGTTTCTGGTGAACCATAGGGAATCGACCAACAATCACTGGTTAAGTTAACACAAGTTTGTAAATTTGAAAATTGTTCAATCAAATCTTTTTAGCCATTTTCTACAATTTCAAACAATCACGTCTAAGGTTAATGCGACTTACATTGTTATAGCGATGTCGAAGATTCTTTTCAGTGAGACGAATCAAGCGTTCATTGTCAAAGTGGTTGAATGACAAACTTTGTTGAATCATGAAATTTGTCATTTCTCTCTAACCGGTGTTCTTATTAACCGGTTTGTTCATTTATTTAGTTTTTTTAATTTTTCTAACAGGTTGGACAAAGAAGTATTTTTTTTCTTTTTTTCCATCTCTAGTTGTATGCAAACTGCAAAGCGTCAAATATGTGTTTTCTTTTTTCTAACGGCGCCAAATCTGTCTTCCGATCTGCAATAGTATGATCTTGGACCGTTGGAATATACGAGTATGTGTGGCATCATGACAACCACAATCTCATCATCAATAACCACCCCATTTCATTTCTATCACAAAATTCAATTCATTTCACAGCAGCAGGTAAACAAAATCACCCACCATGGAAGCTCTCAGAGCTCCCTCCCCCGTTTCTCCACCTCCACTTCTCAGATCCCGATTCCTCAAACCCACTTCCACCCTCTCCTTCCCTCTAACCAAACCCAATTCCCACTTACCCCCTCTAACCCAATTCAAGAAACCCAATTTCAAGACCTTCACCGCCATCTCTCCACCCCTACAAGAAACCGAAACCCTTGATGAAGACGAAACCGAAACCCTTGATGCAGATGAGAAATTCGACTGGTTTTCTCAGTGGTACGCGCTTATGCCGGTGTGTGATCTCGACAAGAGGGCTCCCCACGGGAAGAAAGTGATGGGTCTGGATGTTGTGGTGTGGTGGGATAAAAACGAGAATGCATGGAAGGTGTTCGACGATATGTGTCCTCACAGATTGGCTCCACTTTCCGAAGGAAGGATTGATCAGTGGGGCAGGTTGCAGTGTGTGTACCATGGCTGGTGCTTTAGTGGCTCCGGTGACTGCAAATTCATCCCTCAAGCCCCCCCTGATGGCCCTCCGGTAAAACATATTTACACATGATTGTATGATTGTATCATATGGTTTTACTGATCAATTATGTATGCAGGTTCATACGTTCCAGAAGGCGTGTGTTGCGGTTTATCCAAGCACTGTGCAAAATGGAATTGTCTGGTTTTGGCCCAGCACTGATCCACAGTTCAAAGATATCCTCACAAAGAAGAAACCACCCTACATCCCTGCACTTGATGATCCCTCATTTACCTTCCAAATGTTCAACAGAGATATTCCATATGGGTATGAACACTTCACCTACATTTTGCACCAAGTTAAAAACTTAAAATCAACAAGTTAGTTATTCGTTTTCAGGTATGAAATACTGATTGAAAATCTCATGGATCCTGCTCATGTTCCATATGCACATTATAAGATAATGAGCATGCCACCACCAAGATAAGTGTTTAAGCAATTACTGAATTACATAATATGTTTTTGGGGTTTTCTAATGTGTGCACATAAGGTGCATAAAATGCATCTCGAAAATTGAAAAATACATTTTTCAAGAAAAAATTTCGTACCTTTTTTCATTTTTAAGATGAATCTTGGTATATTTTTTAATTTTTAAAAATAATTTTGGTATCTTTTTCAGTTTTTAAGGTGCTTTATTGCACCTTACGTGTGTCCTTAGGGCACATATTAGAAAACCCTTATGTTTTTAGATAATTGCTAGACTAACACGAGTTTAGTTCACTGTTAAGCTTGATCGCGAAGGGGGTAGACCTCTTGAAATAAACGTAGGCAAAATAGACAAAGATGGATTTACTGCAAAACAGCAAAATGGGGAATGGGCTTTTGTGCCTCCTTGTTTGTTTCATGGTAGTATCACAATTGGAGGGAAGCCAAATGAATCTGATGGAAGCACACAGGTATAGATTTGATTTACCAGTGTAACTCATGATCTTTATTGGTATATAAAATCTTGTAATTTGGTTAATTCAGGGGAAATTAGCACAAAAACCACCTCGACAGGCGCTTTTGATCTTTATCTGTATTCCGGTTAGCCCGGGTAATAGCAGACTGATATTTGCTTCCCCAAGAAACTTTGCTGGTTGGATTGATTTGTTTGTTTCTAGATGGATTTTCCATATCAACCAGAATTTGATCATCGATTCTGATTTGTATCTTCTTCACGTTGAGGTAAAACAAAAAACGCATATGTTTTGATTTGACATGTTGGGGGGGGGGGGGGGGTCGTGATTTGCCGATCGAACACAAAATGAACACGAAAATCGTGTTAGGCACATGAACCCGGACATGACAAGTGTGTGTTTTTGGGTTTATATGAACACTAGTTTAACAAATATTTTTATATTATTCTGCATTAATACTTTAAAATTAAAATTTAACAACAAAAGATATAACTGTATACAATGAGTTTGTGACATAAAACAATTGTTGTTTAAATTTAAAAAAAAAATAGGTCAAGCCTAAAATTCGCCAAATGTGTTTGTAGCTCTACTTGAAACTGACCCGAACCCGTTTGGACTACACCCAAACCCACAAATTTCATGTTATATTCGTGTCGTGTCAGAAACTTGCCCCTATTCGAAACAATTTGTCCGATCAGTTCTTTAAAGATTCTGAAACTTGCAGGAGAAGAAAATGATGGAATCCGATCCTCGTGACTGGCAAAAACTCTGTTTCGTGCCAACTAAAGCAGATGCTAATGTGGTTGCCTTTAGAAAGTGGATAAAGAAATATTCAGACGGCCAAATCAATTGGGGCAACAACTTTGATCGTTCTCTTCCACCGAGCCCGCCTAGAGAACAACTCATGGACCGGTACTGGAGCCATGTGGTTAACTGCAGCAGCTGCAATGCAGCATACAAAAGTCTAAATGCACTTGAGGTGTCTCTTCAGGTGTTCTCAGTTGCTTCGGTGGCTATTGTGGCTGCAACCAAACAAGGTATGATATCCGTGGCTGCAAGAAATACACTTGTTGTTGCTGCAGTTTTATGTTTTGTGGGATCAAAATGGTTGTCTCATTTCATTCACAAAAACTTTCGTTACCATGACTTTAATCACGCTTTTCGCTGATAGTTCTTGTTGAACTTATGGTTTGATTTTATGTATTGTGGTAATGGCGGTATGAAGCTATTGTAAAAGACATGATGCATTCATGTAAAGGTGTTATAATTATACAGATACAAGAGTTTATTCATATGTGTTAATTAACCATATCTCTTTCTATATCTAAGGGACCGGACCGTTCGTATTGCTTATTAGTATTATATTGTTATGCTCATATCGTTTGTTTTCGGAATACTAAAGACCATATGTGTAGTAGATGTATTATAGTTGGTAACTGCAAATATGGAGAAATATGTAAATATCTCAAAAAAATTGAGAGGCATGCATCAATATATGATTCAGCAGTAGTAGGACTAACAAGTAGCTAGCCACTGCCCAAAAACCCAAACAGATTACAACCAAAATGCAATTCCATCGAATTGACCTCAAAGAGTCATAGATGACCTATTTTCACCTAGAAGTAACTCAAGGATTAACTTAATCCATGAAAGTAAACACCACTTTATTCTTAGCTTTCCATATGCACTATAAAAGTAATAGCTTACATGGAGATATATTGGGATAAATGATAATACTATTAGTGTTAAAAGTAGTAATATGACTTTTCGAATTAATATTATCAATAATAAAAAAATGCTAATACTACTAGTAATTGTAATTATGGAAAAACAAAAAATGTAATTTGGAGGCGTAAAAATGCATAGATATATATTTCAGCGGTTGTTTTGTTATTTTTAAATTTAAAGTCAAGTAGGCGTTTGGCAATATAGCATGGCCTATGATCACTACATATACTTTCTGTTTTTTCTTAACAAACTTCATGAGAAGACACAAAAAATATGTTTTTAAAGATATTTGCTCTAATAATTATACTATAGACATTTTAAACCCATCATTTACAGTTTATATAGTTTTCTAGGGTTCTTAGTGAACTTGTTAATATCTAGTGTTAAGAAAAATCTCATCATCATCACCATACTCGGTAATCTCACTAATAACAAAGTTAAGGTAGAGTCTAAAAAGGGTGAGATGTAGACAACTTTACCTCTATCCCTACTCCATAGGAATAGAGGAATAGAGAGGATGCTTCCAGTGAGACCCCCGGCTCCGTAGTTTTGCATCAAGTCTTGGACATAAGACACATAACACTCATCAAATCGGTATAAAGACCGGTTGCTGCATGTACCCCTTGTCTCCGGGCTATCAACTTCATCACATGATGCATAATTAACCTTCCATCACTTTTAACATTATTTTCACAAAATTAGTAAAATAACATTAAAATTCGTGCAATTTCACTTTTGCCCCCCGTAAAGACCCACACATGTATATTATTATATTATATTCACACACCGTAAGCGGGACGTAAAGAAAAAATCTGAAGTATATGTTAAGAATAAAAAATCGCTCAAAATAATCATATTGGTGCCCTTTATCTAAAAGAACAATTATATAGTGTCTTATGTGTAAACATCTAATAGTTAAAGGTCAAAACTGAAACATTACTTAGTCATATCTTACTCTACTTCTGTGTTCTGTCTTTGGCTTGTCTTCAACTCAAAACCAGTCGGTGTAACATCTCTGTCTCCCTTCCCCTGCTTCACTCTTCCCCCACCCTTCGATCTCTCTCACTTACACACAAGATTCTCTTCCACCAGATCCATAACTACATCTTCACCTCCATTTCAGATCTGATATAACTCATCTCACATTTGGAGTAGCTTCAGATCCGTTTCAAAACCATCGGTGAGTAAGTACATCGAAACTCGAATCATCAACTGCCATTTTCATTGTTTTAGTGCAATTGGATGTTTGAATTATGATATGATATACTCGTAGGATCGAGATTTACCTCGAATTTGTTTATTGGATTTGTAATTTTGTATACCTGGGGTTAGGGTTTTGTGAGATTGGGGGAGGAGATGAAAGAACCGAATTCTACAACGGATCCGATTGGGCAAAACCTGATAAAGCTAATAAGCAATGTGTGCTTCTCTGTATTTGTATTCACTGTGCTTGTAATTACCGTAATTGCCATCACTTACCAACCCCCTGATCCATGGGAATCTTCTAGAGCTCTGACTAGGGTTTTCACCGATGTCGAAAACGCCACTTTCCAAATCGACACCTCCGTGCTCAAAACCGGGGAAGACCTCGGGATGGTTGCGTCCAGCCCGGCTGCCGCCCCGGGTGAGGCTGATGTGGAGCCGAGTGACTCGCAAAACGAACCGGTGGTTCAGAACCCGGAAGAGAAGGGTTTGAATCTGAGCTCGGTTACTTGTGATGACTCGAGATTGGTGAATTGTTCCGATAGAGGGGTGTTGATGGCTATTAAGAGGTTCAATTTGAAACATTTTAAGTCGATAGTGTTTCTCGATTACCAGCCACCGGTGAACGGGTCAAATGCGAATGAGTGTGATGTCTCGTGGAGGTTCAGGAACAGAAAAGAGAAGTCTTGGAGGAGATATCGAGATTTCAGGAGGTTTAGAATCGGATACACTGATGATTGTAGTTACAAAATAGTAGCCGCAAGGGGATGGCATTCGGGGGTCAATGCTCGCCGTCCCAGGACTAGATTCAACGGGACCAGAAGTGAACGGGCGGCCAGGATTTCTCCGTCTTACCGTGATGATGACATCAATGACACAATCCCGGTCTTGGGTTCGGATCTTGCTTTTAGGAATGGGAAGTATTTATATTATTCGCGTGGAGGGGATTACTGTAAGAATATGAATCATTATATTTGGAGCTTCTTGTGTGCTCTTGGGGAAGCTCAGTATTTAAACCGCACATTTGTTATGGATTTAAGTGTTTGCTTGGCTTCAACTTACACTTCAAGCAAAAAGGATGAAGAAGGAAAAGACTTCCGATTTTATTTCGATTTCGAGCATTTGAAAGAATCGGCTTCGATAGTGGAAGAAGACGAGTTCCTTAAAGATTGGAAAAGATGGGAGAAGAACCATAAAAAGAAAATCCCGGTGAGAAAGGTTCCAACTTATAAGGTTACACCAATGCAGTTAAAGCGAGATAAAAGTCCGATTATCTGGAGGCAGTTTGACACCCCCGAGCCCGAGAACTATTGGTATCGCGTTTGTGAAAGTAGAGCGGCAAATCATGTTCAAAGGCCATGGCATGCACTTTACAAGTCGAAGAGACTTATGAACATAGTTTCCGAAATTAGTGGTCAAATGGACTGGGATTTTGATGCAGTACATGTAGTTAGAGGCGAAAAAGCGCAAAATAAAGAGATGTGGCCCCATCTTGATGATGATACCTCTCCCGACACCTTGCTGGCAAAGCTTCAAGGTATAGTTCAGCCATGGAGGAATTTGTATGTCGCTACCAATGAAGCGTTTTATAATTACTTTGATAGATTAAGATCTCATTACAAGGTTCATTTGCTTGATGATTATAAGGAGTTATGGGGAAATACAAGTGAATGGTACAATGAGACAACTGTTTTAAATGGCAAGCCTGTCGAGTTTGATGGATATATGCGAGTTGCAGTTGACACTGAGGTGTTTTACAGGGCGAAGACACAAGTCGAGACGTTTTACAACTTGACCGCAGACTGCAAGGATGGTATAAACACGTGTTGACCAGGTTAGAGTTGTAGTATATTTCGTTTCATAAGTTGAATATGTTTTTGATTTCTTGTTATAACGAATTCAGTTACCTTTTATGAGATTAAGAGTGATTTGCTTTTTGTAAGTGGCAAACTGCCAATATCTAGTGCATCCTAGGATGAGAGAGTGGGGCGGGTCAAATGGCGAGTTTGGGTCAAAAGGGATAATAATTTGTACAACTTTTGATAAAGATTTTGAATACAATAATTTAGGATAAGTCGTTATGGTTAAGTTAATACTATGGATTCTACCCATAGTCCTTCGTGTGACATGTTTTCTATTCGTTCTTAGAGATCAACTGAACCACAAACTCGTTAACGATTTAAAGTAAAAGACGAGTGTACTATGGCTCATATGGTGATTTAAATTGTAAAACTAGCTAGGTTATCATGGGTTTTGGTTTAGATGTTGTTAAGCAAATGTAAAACCCCTGCAAGAACGGTGTGCGGTCCAAGCACCTCGACTCTAACACGTGTTGTTATCATGTATTTATGTAAGATGATGTCTTCATGTTTCGGGCCGTAATCTTCAAGTTGCATGATAGCAATCTTCTGGCTACTAAAGTATTAATGGATCACTTAAATTGATGGTCACTGGTGTCCCAGATTTTTCGGTCTATATTTGTTTGTATAGTGTATAGTGGTGCTTTTTACCCGGTCAGTTTTGAACTGTTTTTTTTTTTTTGGCGGGTCAGATAATGAAAAAACTCGTTGTAGATGATTCAATTGGTTTTATTGTTTTTTCTTTCTTTTGATATAAGGAATCTAATTGGAACACTTTTAAAACTTGGTTACCTTTACGTAAAATTTTCCGAAAGAGAGAGGATAAGGTGATTTCAATTTTATTAACTTCATGAGACCATTCCAAGTCATAATGTGGGCCAAAAATTCCTACTGTTAATTACTAAAATACTAAAAGGCCATAGATATTCTACTAATTTTCTTTTTACCACTACCTTTTCCAATTTGGGTTTATTTGTCTAATCTTATTTGGCATAAGTTAATTGGATGATGCTTTTATTTGTCTAATCTTATTTGGCATAAGTTAATTGGATGATGCTTCAAAATGTGTGGTTTTCACCCGCCACCCTTAAATAATAGATGCGCTTAATCAAACAGAGACTATTGAGCCAATTAAGAATAGATGCGCTTAATCAAACAGAGACTATTGAGTCAATTAAGCTTTTGTTAATTAATGGGTTCACCTTTTATAAAAACAATATTCCTAGTTTCCTACTCTAATAAATATTTATAAATGTTGACACTTGTCAACACTAGATTCTTTCTCATTGAAATTTTTTCTCCCAAACCTACTCCCTAATAAATTATTTATGGTTGGAAATTATATATCCTATTTTATAATCATGATATATTTTTACTTAGTTATATTGATGGAATTATGACAATCATATATTAATTTACATCTTATTTTTATTTAAAGTTATTTTTTAAGCTATTATTATTTTCATTTTAATAATTTTTTTTTAAAAAACTTATAAATACCAATATACACTTATTTAGTGTGTTTTCAAATATAATTGAGCAAATCATATTTAATATTTTAAATAATGAATAACTAATATTGTGCTACAAATTTAATCAACATTGTGTATGATACTATTTATAGAGAAGTTCATAAATAACAAAAATCATGTTCATAATATCCAATATTAAATAGTTTTTCTACCGTCAAATGATCCGTGTTCATCCAATTTGATAATTTTATGCATCATGACTAATACAATTGCAAGTTTTTCAATATATTGTATCAACCGACCAACCAACCAGTCTAGGCTGGTTTGCGTAGCTCCCCTACCTCGAGAACCCAAATTCAATTCTTGACTAGCCTGTATTTTTTCAGTTTTATAGTAATTTTTCTAATTAATAGATTTCTTTAAATAGCTTTCATACATAACAAAACAACCTGAAGAGTTGGTTAAAACTCATGCCATATAACCTCTAGACATATGTTCAGTTCTTGTTAACATTCATAGTGGAAGCTACAAAATTTAACTAATTTTTTTTTTAATTTTATTTAACATATCACATCTATTCTTCTTCGTCTTTATCTCTATTTCTCTCACAAATAATTATTCTATTAATTTTTTTTTCTTAAACAATAACATACGATTATAGAGTTTATAATAAGATTTCTTATACTTTTTAGATGGGGAATAAAATTTCACAAACTACTTTTTTTAGAGTACCTAACTTTATGAAAATCTCTCATCATCATATATGGCGTAAGATATAAAATATCCTTCGGCTTCAGAGATCCATTCTATTAGATTTACACCCAAAAGGCGAGGAAGAAGAGTAAGTGTTGGATCAGAAATTGATTGTAGATCATCTATATAACATTCAAAAGCCATATAAGCTTAAGCCCCGTTTAGTTCACATAAAGTTTTTGATGGAGTTAGAATGTTTAAAAGGAATAGGAACTCATAGCAATTGGAATTAATTCCGATAAAGATAGTTATTGTGTTTGGTTGGTAATTTTATTGAAGGAAATGAAATGTCTAAAAGTTAAAATGACCAAATTAGATTTAATGACCCATCTTTTACAAAATTGACCTACCACTCTCATAACCTCGCAACCCTAGTTCCAAATTAGTTGCAGCAACCGGACAATGTACCGTCTTCATCATTTTGTCCAAAGCAAATCAGTTCAACGTGAGGATTTCCGAATCGCCTTTGGGCCATGAACCATCGAAGACAACAAAATCGGCTTTGGTTTTTCGAAAATGTCAGCTTGTTAAACTCCATAGAAAATCATGACAGGCCAAATCGAAGATTCGATTCACGTTTTGTAATCAACAATGGGAATTTCAATTTTAAGTTTGACATGTTTAAGATTTTTAGTTCCATTTACAGGTGTTTACAGTTATTTAAGTTTGACATATTTGATTTGTTGAAGGGGGTAAATTGGTAATGTTTAACATTCCAATTGAATAACTACAACTCCTCCACACTAGTGACGAAAAGTTAAATTCCATGATTGGAGGAAAACATTCTAATTCACTCTTAAAAAAATTTAATTCCAATTATTATATAATACAATGGAATTCTAAAGATTAATAGTGTTTTTTTTTTGTTTCTTGTAAATTAACCACAACTTTTTATGTTTCTTTATAATTTAGTCCTTATTGACATTTTGTTTAACACTTTTACTCCTTATTGAGATTTGTTAATGAGAAAATGATGATGCGTGAAGAGAGAGTATGCATGTCTACCAGGTGTCCATTTGAATCGATTTATGTGTTGCTTTTAATTTAAAGCTCTGTCACTTTCTCTCTTGCATAAAGTAAGCCTCCCATCTCTCTCTTCCATATCTACCGGAGATGTCGTTTCTGATCGATCCTGCGAGGTTCTTACTTTAGGCGCCTGTTCTACGTAGATCCTCATGACTTTGTTGTTGCACTGTTTCCGAAATGGTTTTTCTGATTTGTTGCTTTTGTCGGTGGCTTTTGGGTATCATCGGTCGTGATGTCTCTAGTGATTAGGAGGTGTTTGTAATGCAACCATCACTGGATCTGAGACTATATTGTATAAATGTACATGTACAAAAACCAAATTTTGTTGATCCTTCTGTCAGTGCTTTTTTCCTTTTGGATAGTGTGTGAATGGTATTTTCTTGGCAATGGATTGCAGGACTTGGGGGTGGAAAAGGGAATGACTCTTGAAGCAAAATGACTTATTTGTTTAACTGTCTTAACTATTTATTCAGTTTTCTACATGTTCATGTTGGCTTTTTCTATGTAAATGAAGTTAGTAAATGAAATTTCAAATATATAAGGTGGCCCGTCGCAAGGCGTGGAAGGGTCACCGACTCGTTCCATAACAAACCTAAAAGAATCATGAACCAAACATGAAATTTTAGGTTCGATGAAAGCACCACAACATTAACTATCACTTTTTAAACTTGCATAAAGTTTATACAAATGGCCCCTTACTTTATGTAGTTGCATAAATGGCCCTTTAAAATTACAAAGTTACATCTATGGGCCCTCAGGTTTTTATTTGGTTTTATTAAACAAACAATTTATGACAAATCTTCACTCACAACTCTTTAGTTTTTTTTTCATTTTTCTTTTAAAAACTTTATAATCTGATATTTTGTAGAAATCCAAATGGTTTGTAGGGGAGTGTGACCACTTTTTGTTAAATAAATAATAAAGTAACAATAAATTTCAACTAACGAAACTCTTTAAGAGAAAAAGGAGTTGAGGCGCATCTAGCTGCCGGTTATTAACCGCAATAAAGGTGCTTTTGGATATGAGAAATAAATTAGTTGAATCAAATTTCAAAAACTAAATCTGGATTCGATTCAAAGATAGTCAATTTAAATAAACAAAATAAGAAACCCAAACTCCTTAATCAAATTACTATCTTATCTAGGGCTATTCAAATGCAATTTGAATAACGAACACATCATTACTGCAGTAAAATCAGTCCAAAAACCATAGGAAAAGGTTGATCTGAATCATTATTATTAAGAAATAAGAATGTTACAGAAGAGCGAAACTCGGAAACCATGGTTGGTGTACAAGCATTATACTTCTGTATGTATGTTTATTAATATACGGAGAATTTCAATCAAAGTAAGCAGAATCTGATTGGAATAACAGAAACTCCTTACCCTCTTCTCCGATTAAATTCTAACAGAATAGATTATTTCAAAGGATTAAAGCATCAAATTGAGATAAGAATCAAACTTGGGCTGTGATATTAAAGACGCATAACCCTACTGGAATAACAGAACAGATGGAGAAATGTCAAGAAACAAATGAGGGGGTGATTTGGTGACGGCGGCGACGACAGAGCGTCTAGGGTTTGCTTATTGGATTTCTATAATTCTATCAACGATTTTAGGTCATTTTATAGTGGTAAAATGATACTTTTGAGTCCCTTTTTTATGTTAAATCCTTTTTTATTTATTATTATAATATAATTACCCTGGATATATAAATACCTTTTTCGTCCTTCAGGTTTAATCCATTTAACAATTCCAGTCTAAAACTTTAAATATCCTATTTTAGTCCAAATGATTTATTTTCATTTTAATTTTAGTCATTTTTAACACTGTTAGTTGTTAAATCCAATGAAAAGACCAAAATTTCCTTATTATTTTATAAAATAAAATAAAAATATTGATTATTTACACTCACGCAACTAGCTTAAATTGACAACCCATCTTCATTAAAAGCTCTACCACCTCCGCAACCTGAGAACCATCACCACCCCCACAACCTACAAATTAACATCTCATTTTCTAACATGAGCAATTACCTCAAATTTCGTCATCAACACTTAGGTGGCGTTCGGTTCATGGAATTCAATGGGATTGGAATTGATAACTTTTCCTTTTAAAATTGTTCTTGGTTAGGTAAAGAAGGAATTTGAAACGCAATGAATTTATTTAATCAATGGAATTTGAGACTATTTAATTATCCTTCGTTAAAATGAAGGATTTAAAAGGAATGTTAAAATAGTACTAAATTCCATTGATTAAAGGAATTCGTTGCATTTTAAATTCCTTATTTACACAGTCAAAAACAATTTTGAAAGAAAAAATATCAATTCCTATTTCATTGAATTCAATGAACCAAACGCCACCTTTTAGTTTAGAATAAGGAGAAAGAAATTTTCTTTATGTATTCTACTTTCGCAACGAGTGGTAAATCGTTTCGACCACCAGCGAAAAATGGTGCGACCACTCTGTTCGTTCGTGAGTTACACTGGTGGACAACTGAAGCCATCGCCGGTGAAATCGCCGTTGTAATTGAGGAGCGGTTGCTTTGAAAATCCTAGATCTACCCCCAGATCTTGGCAATCTGAAAACCCTAGATCTAGCCCCAGCACAAGGTTGTCACTCACTTGAGGAACGATCGGATGAAATCGAATGGACGGTGGTGGTTGTCGATCTGAGAGCTTTTGGGAACGATTTGAGGAATGGTGGTGATTGCCAATGAAATTGAGGAACGATTTCAGGAACGGGAGCTTTTGCGAACGATCGCCGACAAAATCAACGGGACTGTGTTCGGAATTCGCCGACAGAATCAAATGGAACATAATCAGGGTGATGGGTTTTGTAGTATTGCAATGGCGATGGGTGGATGATAGGTTTACGGAGAAAACCTACAAACTTTCAAGAATTCAATACGATTGCTAAAATAAACAAAACACCACTTTGGAGCAATTTTCTTTCTTCTTTCTTTTATTCAACTCAAACAACTTTAAATACTTAATCGAAAGTAATAGAAGTGCAGCTAGTGTTCCTAAAAATAAGCAAGTACTAAGAACATGGGTAAGTTGCAAATTGGGGACAAGCAAACTAAATAAAACGTGGTGCATGAGAGCATTCACGGTAGGTTTCTTAAAAAGTATGTGAGTGTAAATCTGTATAATTTAATGTTTGGTTGTGAGTGGTTGTGACTAGAGGAGAGAGAAAAACCTTACAAAATCTGTATATTTGACAAATTTGGTGATTTGCTAAAATTTAGGGATTGAAAGAGAGAGAAAATGTGATGATAAATGTATAGAAATTATTATTTAATTATGGTTGTGAGTGGAAGAGAGAGAAAAAATAAAAATAAAAATATAAATTATAAGGATAAAGATATGGAACCTGCTATGAATGCTCTGAGTAGGATTTAGTGGAGCTACTCTATCAGTCGCATGGGCTTGGTTACTGCCCTCTTGGGCCAACCCAAGTGGTCATGTTGGGCTTCATTGAGTGGGTCAACGAGATGATCAGAAGGTCCAACTGCATCCGTGGTTGCACACCTGCAGAGACATGAAATTGAAATGACAAGGTTTTAAAAGGAAAATTGGATTTAAATAATATAAATTAAGCTCTATTGGCCAATAATAATACCAATCCAGTTATTTGCCTACAATAATACCAATTCGTCAATTTAGTCTAAAAAATGATACACCGTTAGTTTTTCACTAACGATGTTAATTTTTGCTGACTGGACTGATGACGTGGCATGCTTGACTATGTTTCAAAGTGAGGGACTAGTTCTGTAATTTATTAAAACATATGGGTTAAAAAAATATGTTATAAAACCATTTAAAAAAAAAAACCCTAACACCTGTTCACCAAATATGTTCACCGGTGGGAAGAATCACCGCCACCAACTCGTCTTCGCTGCATTCCTCCTTCTCCGGCTCGTCACCGGCGTTTCTGGCGTCACCGGCTCGTCTTCGCTGCACCCCACTTCCGGCGAGCCTCCTTCCTCCTCCTCCTTCTTCCTCGCCTCTCCGTCTGGTCTCACCAGCGACCTTTCTTCTGGTGAGACGCACCAACCCAGCCCCTCTGTTCTCCTACCAACTCCTCCTCCGCAATTCTTCGCTGCACTGCCGTCGGCGTTCCTCGTCCTACAGAAACGGTACATCGTTCCTCCTCCATCGTTTGCCGTTTACCGTTTACTCAGAGGTTACGCCGCCGCCGTTCACCGTTTACTCAAAGGTTGCGCCGCCGCAGGACGGCGGAACCCTAGCCGCCACTCACGGCTGCTGCCGCTACTATGGACGATTTGCGCCGCCGCAGGACGGACGGATTTGGCCGGATTCGCCCGAGGTCGTCGACCTTCGATGTGGAGGGAGCGGAGGTGGGAGACGAGGGTGGGAGACAAGGGTTTTGATAATTCTATTTTTTAATATTGGAAAATTGGCCTGTAATAATACAAGTATTCACTCTTTGGCCAATAATAATATGAGTTTTTGAGTTGGTCTGTAATAATACCAGTTTTCGAACTATTGGACTGTAATAGTATGCCGTTAGTTTTTACTTAACGGGGTTAAATCCCTGCCTACGTGGCTGTCCACGTGGCTTCATTAATCATACGTGGCATTTTTAAGTGGGGGTTTTAAAAAGGAAATTTGGCCTGTAATAATACAAGTTTTCACTCTTTGGCCAATAATAATATGAGTTTTTGAGTTGGTCTGTAATAATACCAGTTTTCGAACTATTGGACTGTAATAGTATGCCGTTAGTTCTTACTTAACGGGGTTAAATCCCTGCCTATGTGGCTGCCCACGTGGCTTCAATGTATTTCTTTTAACAAAAGACTATAGTGGGGGCTGTTACATTAGCTCTGCCTATGTGGATTCCGATTTCTTCTTCAAACCTAGATCTGAACTTTTCCCCTTTTCTCCCTCTTTGCGGGGGCTGTTACATTAGCTCCGCCGATGGCGGCCGGTGGCGATGGCGGCGGACAGGTGGGTGGCGGCAGGTGCGATGGCGACGGAGGGTGGTTGCGGCTGTTTGTTCTTCCTGTTTTCCTTTTCCTTTTTTTTCTTTATATCTTAATAAAAAACAAAAATGAAGTTTAGAAATATTACAAAACTAGTTCTTATACTATAGTCTTTTGTTAAAAGAAATACATTGAAGCCACGTGGGCAGCCACATAGGCAGACATTTAACCCCGTTAAGTAAGAACTAACGGCATACTATTACAGTCCAATAGTTCGAAAACTGGTATTATTACAGACCAACTCAAGAACTCATATTATTATTGGCCAAAGAGTGAAAACTTGTATTATTACAGGCCAATTTTCCTTTTTAAAACCCCCACTTAAAAATGCCACGTATGATTAATGAGGCCACGTGGACAGCCACGTAGGCAGGGATTTAACCCCGTTAAGTAAAAACTAACGGCATACTATTACAGTCCAATAGTTTGAAAACTGGTATTATTACAGACCAACTCAAAAACTCATATTATTATTGGCCAAAGAGTGAAAACTTGTATTATTACAGGCCAATTTTCCTTTAATATTAACCCCTCATTTTATAAAACTTACAAAACAACTCCTCTATAGCCACATCAGCAAAAAAAACTAACACTGTTAGTGAAAAACTAACGGCGTATCATTTTTTAGACTAAATTGACGAATTGATATTATTGTAGGCAAATAACTGAATTGGTATTATTATTGGCCAATAAAGCTTAATTCATATTATTTAAATCCAATTTTCCGTTTTAAAAAGATTATATGTGCCATTCATGTGCAGGAGATTAACAAAAAATATTTAAAAAAAGGGTTTTAAAACAATAAGGGTATTTTGGTCTTACCATCAAAATTAACAGAAAAATATTAACGGTGTTAAAAAAGTTTTGGTCGACCTAAAATCGATTTTTTTAAAGTTTTGTACGTGGACAAATACACTTATACGTGGACAAATAATTGGGTTATTAAACCTCTAGTTTAGCGGGTTATAAAATTATTGGGTTATTAAATTTCTACGTACGTGGATAAATAAATTTGGATTGAGTTTGTTTTTCTAATCTTACTAGATGGATGATAGTTTGAGTCCGTACCTATACGTTTTTACAGGGTTAACGGATACACAAAATAGTTACATTGTTAAAACGCAACATAAATAAAATAAATGTACAAAAAGACAACGCAACGACGTTAAAATTAGAAGCCGAGTTAAATGTAAAAATATAAAAGTGTAGATACTGAAAGGCAACTGTGTAAAACTAAACTAAAACCTATAAAATACTTTCAAAAAGATATAAAAAAGATATAAAAAATAAAATAAATGTAAAGCCCCCACGAGGACATGGTGCGGTCCATGCACCTTGACTCTTAACACACGTGTTCATATCATGTATTTTTTTACGTAAGAGGGTGTTTTCATGACTCGAACCGTAATCTTCATGCATGATAGCAATCTTATAGCTTACGCTGTGTTCCCGAGTTCATTTAACGAGGGAAAAAGAAAGGAAAGGGAAGTAAGTTTAAAAAATTTTGTGTTTCTGAGTTTCACTTAAGGAGGGAAATGGAAGGAAATATAAAAAAGTTGTGTTCCCGAGTTTCATTAAAGGAGAGAAGGGGAGGGAAGGGGAGGGAAAGTTAGTTCATTTTTTATTGTTTTTCTTTCCTTCCAAATCGGAAGGATTTAGAAGGAAAGGAATCACTCCCCTTCTCTTCCTTTCTCTTCTTTTCCTTTCTCTTCCTTTCTCTTCTCTTCTCTTCTCTTCTCTTCTCTTCTTTTCCCTCTTTAAGTAAACTCGGGAACACAGAGTATTGGTGGATCCGGGATTTTTATCAATGGAGATACATATTTTTTGGTCTATATTTGTTTGCATAGGGATGCTTACCCTGTCAGTCACGTACTGTTTTTTGTTAGGTCGTGTCGGGTAATTGAACAAACTTGTTTTAGATGATTAAATTTGTTTTTATTGGTTTTGAAGGTGACAAAGGCGGTTATTAAGTGATTAAAATTATATTATGGTGATTTTGAAGGCGAATAGAAGTTTGAAATTTAAAAACCCAAAAAAAAAAAAATTTCAAAGAATTTTGAGGGAGTGCAACGATTAATCGAAAAGAAGTTTGAAATATAGCGGATCTTTTTAGGCTTACTGGGATTTGGGACTTGGGTGGGTATTAAGTAACCCCATTCTATTCAGACATTATAAAATTCCAATTTAACATTCTAAACTGTCTCGGTTTGATCAAACAGCCCCCGTTTGAATAAAGACAAAAGTAAACAGCCCCCATTTAGGTTTTTTTTCATGATTCTTTTAACTTTAATCTATAAAAAAAATCACGATTCTTTTTCACGGTTTTTTTTCCCACGATTTTTTTAACTTCCAATAGATTTATTTTTCATCAAATTTTTTTTTCAAAAAAAAAAATGAAGAACAAACAGGGGCGGTTTGAGCTATAAGCACCGGTTTACTTTTTGGTCAAACCTCGTTTTTCGAAAACTGTACTGATCTGACGGATTTGTATTATTAATGGAGCCCATAGCGTCAACATAGCGCCCTTCTCCCACCCCCCCACCCCCCCCCGACGCCATCTTACCCCAATTCCCTCTAGACACTATGTAGATAACGCCTCCCCTCTTCTCTCTTGATTTTTCAGCTTTTTTTATTGATTACTTTTTGAAAAAAAAAATACCATATACCCCCCCCCCCCTCTCCCAAAACCATTACACCCATTTTCCTTATAACTCCCCCCCCCCCTCCCCCCATGCTGACTCATCCGTCACATGGCGCATAACCCCCCACTCTACTCCCACACCACTATGGATAGCCTTAATCAGACATAAACACAAAATCATCAAGCTAATTGAGCTTTTGTTAAGAGTTAATTTCCTTTTGAGTCCCTGTGGTTTAAACTTTATAACCCTTAAGTACGAACTTTCAATTTCTCTTAATTGCTAACCTGTGGTTTAATTTTTTATGGTGACTGGCGTGTGATCATGAAATGAAAGGAGCACACTTGTACGCAGTGTTAAAACGGTGGTACCCAACATACATAAAAAACCTGTAATGGCTGCTAAAATGATGGTACTTTAATTTTATAAATGTTAGATAGTGTAATACTTGTATTAACTTTAAATTCTTTTAACGTTAACGTGACCTATTCAAAATTATTTTGAATTTATTTAATTTTATATAATTTTTTATTTAACTTTACTTTAATAACGTGAAAATATAGATATGAAAATCTAGATAGGTGGTGTTGTTAATCTAAGAAAGGCTCTATATGTAACCCTAAAAAGAAAACATAGATACTTTCGAAAAGGGGTGTTTAACGAATCGAATTTTGAATACTCGAATAAATCCAATCGAATCGAGTTATTTGAATTTCAATTTTTAAGAACTGGATTTGACTTCGATTCGAATTCGAAGTAGATTCGAACAATTCGATTAAAATTGGATTCGAATACGAAGTAGATTCGGATAATTCGAATTCGAAGTATAAAACTAATCAAACACCCAAAAGACAAACGGGAAAAATCATAGTTTAACATTCAAAATGAAACGTTTAAGTTACACAAAGTTTTGTTTTAACATTAAAAACATCAATATTTAAAGCAATTTTGTTTGGTAATTATTGTGAGACACAAGCTTATCATTCAAAACATTCAACTTAAGTATCTTTAAAAAAACACAAGATTTACAATTTTAATATACATCTAAACAAAGAATAATAATAATAATAGAACATAATATCATTAAGTCATTTGGAAAAATAAAGATGTTTTGGAGTGCCAAATTTTGAGGCGTGAAATAGAGAATACGCCTTTTCAAATTACAATATTTTAAACGACTACAAATTTTAAAGATCTTAAGTAGATGAAAATAAGGAGTTGTCCATATAACTTGTGTGATTATTATATATAACTTGTGTCATTATTAAATATAGCTTGCGTGATTATTAAATATAACTTGCATGATTATTAATATACTTGCATAATTATCGTATACCTTGCGTAATAATTACTTTATCCGTGCGAGACAATTTTACCATTTTCTAATGTACGTGTGGCACAACCTGGTTAGTTTCTACACTTCGCACGGAAAAGACACTTTGTACCATATATATATGTATATAAATATATGAATATTTCTAATTTAAATTTTGAATCGAATTTGAATTTGAGAATAAATTTGGTTCGATTCAAATTTCGAAATCGAATTCGAATTTGAAATTTTGAACGGAGTTTCAAGCCAGTTATTTTCAAATCGGATCGAATTTTGGATTTTTCAAATTCATTCGAATATTAAACACCCCTTACTTCCAAAATGGCAAAATCCACGTTGGACGTTTCATCTTCATCATTCCCACTCGCCCACTTAGTTGATTCCGTACTCAAAATTCGTCGGCTTCTGAAGTCTAAAATTAGAAATTTCGAATCGAACATTTGATTCTTGATTCTTATGGCTAATTCCTTGATTCTTACTATCAGGTAGCGTTTGGTATGTAGGAATGGAAGGTGGAATGGAATGGGTCATTCTGTTGGAATGAAAAATGACATGTTTGGTAGCAAATAGGAATGAAATGGACCATTACATAGGGAATGTCGTTCCTTCCATTTATAGAGATTTTCATTCCTTAGGGGTGATGTGTTTTTCTTTCATTCCCTCAAGTAATGGAATGAAAATTATATTCAATTTGATTTTTATTCTTACAATTTTATGAAAACAAAAAAAATCAAGAATAAAAAAAATAAAAATTACAAAAACATATAAAATGGAGAAAAATAAAAAAAATTAAAAAATCAAACAATAATAAAATAAAATATCAAACAATAATAAAATAAAAAAATATAATAAATAAAACCAAAAAATAAAAGTAAATTTGCAAATAAAAATAAAAAAAGAAAATAAAACATAAAAATTAAAATATTTAACAAAAGTAAATTATTTAAATGTTAAAATAAAAAAATCAAAATTAAAAAAAATATATAAATAAAAATCAAATATATTATTTCAAATGAAAATCTTGGTAAACTGTATCCGATTACTTCGTTTTTACTAACTATCAAATAACACAAAGCAATGATTTCTTTCATTTTCACTGGTAAACAAACAAGATAATGGAATGGTAATGATCCATTTGATTCCCTCAACCATTCCATTACCTTGTCAATTCCATTCCTTCGTTCATTCCATTACCTCATACCAAACATACCCTCAATGCCTCTGAGATTATGCAGCATACATAGTAAACAAATAGAAAACTTGATTGAAAATTTGGAAAAAATATGCGACTAATTTTTAAGATTTGTTAAATGGAGAGAAAACACGCAAAGACTCTACCATTGGAGATGATGAAAATTGTAAAATAAAAAAGATCGAAACACTAAAAGTGAGCCCTGAAAAGTGATGGTGTGAAAGTGAAAGTGAAAGTTTTCTTTGTTTGGTTGGTTTTAAGTTAAAGATTGATCTCTACAAGAATCTTGTTATTGACTAAGGGTGGGAGGTATGCTCATTTTAATGATGTTTTAGGCATCAAATTGGACCAATGGGGTGATGCCAACAGGAGAGTAAAAATTGATGTAGAATTGATGATTTTGTAGGAGGTATGCTCATTTCAATGATGTAGAATGGTTTTAATGTTCAAACGGTACAAAAAATGACCGTTGAAGGGTCAAGTTGGTTCGGCATCACTCGGCGAATAAATGCCGAAATCTTCAACTTTGATGCCGATGCCGAAGATCAAAAGGGGGAAGGTATGGTCGCCGAATTCGGCAAACTCGGCGCCGCATCGATGCCGAGCTCTTAATCGAGCGTACCGCCTACCCTAATGACTAAATCCAAGGAAATGTACCCTAGTGAAAAAGTGAATGTCGAGGGTTAAGATTCTTACAAATACATTATTAATAAAAAAATTATTGTTAAAAAAATTAAGATGCGACTGATTAACAATCTTGAATATATTTATGTTATTAGGTTTAGTGTTAGATTTTATATTTTATATTTTCCTTTCTTTGTTGTTGGTCACACATTTGCATTTTGTATAACTTTTAAAATGGGAGCTATGATGATATGTTAAAAAAAACAAACCACTCACCGAATACTCGAACCAAAACCGCCTACAAACCCAAATAACCTAAAAGGCTAAAACCGATGTGAAACAGATAATAACCGATTAACTGATGGAAGCTAAAAACCAAACCGAACCGAACACCCCCCTAAAGCTACTTACTATCCAAAAGTTCAATTATATGTTCGAAAAAACAAGCTAAAATGATGAATCAGAGGAAGCCTCTAACACAAATGCTTCTCCACGCATCCGAATCATGTGGATCTAACTAATAATACACCATCAACCAACGGCGAACTCAAAATCATTCCAACAATCCTGGTCAAAGTCACATAACGGGAAAGCGGTTTACTCGATGGTCGTATATATGATCAAGATCCATTAGACGGGTGGCGAAACAGTTAGATTGCTTCATCTGATTCATCATTGTAACTTGTTAACGAAGTCAGTCAATAATCATGATGAATCTCTATGCCAACTGGATTTAGAATTCTAGTAAATGAAGACGACAGGAGTCTCTTGATCACAGAACGACTTCTAATCTAAAGAATCAACAGGTGAATTCTAAAACTCAATCAATTGACAAAAGAAAGAAAGATTTGTAAACTAGGGAACCAAAATTTGACCGTAAAAACCCTACCTCTTGATGAAGGAATGATTTGTTTGATCCGACTAATTATATGCATTTGAATTCCGATATTTAACCCATAAACGAAGGAATGGAATTTAACTTAAGTCATAAACTCATAAACCGCAAATTCTTAGTATCAATCCTTATTATCATTATCTTTTTTATAATAATACGGATATTTTCTACAAAAAAAAATGTTTTGATACTCGAATTAGGTTATTCTAAGAAGTTTATTTAATCTAAAAAGCTCAAGAAAATGTGATTATTATATTTATTAGTAATATTTAATCAATGGTTGAGATTAAATTGATGGAGAATGAAATGAATGAAGGGGGCATTTTAGCGTTATCATTTTTTTAAACGTTTTATCACATTCTTTATTTTGTTTAAACATTCGTAACTTTTACATATGATATTATTTCTTAAAAAAATTACACCATAAAACGAACATTTTTTATCGTTAAAACATGTACAGTATTGATATATAAATAAAAAGATAAAAAAAATCCTCTTTGGATTTTCTTGTGCGCCACTGTGTCTATTTTCTCGTCATTGTGTCTTTTTGTCAGTTATTGTAATAAATTTATCTAAAACATGAAATAAGTTAAAACATAAAACACAATAATAAATATATATTACACAATGATCTGAAACATAAGACACAATGATCTAAACATAAGATACAATGATCTTGAATGTAAGACACAAAGATCTGACATAAGAAACAATGAGCTGAAGGTAAAACACAATGTGTTTTTTTATTATTTTTAAATAAGCAAGGCAAAATAACTAACAGAAATACACAATGACGGGTAAAAATACACAAAGACGAGAAAAAAGACACATGAAGAATGAGTTAAAACATAAAACACAATGATAAATACATATTACACAATGACTTGAAATATAAAATACAATAACCTAAAACATAAGATCACAGTGTCTTTTTATTATTTTTTAGATAAAAAGACACAATAACCAACAGAAATACAAAATAACTAGCAAAAAGACATAATGACAAGAAATACACAATAACCAACAGAAATACATAATAAGCAGTTTTGAAAAGTATAGAAAAGTTAAACATATGAAAAATTGGCTTATTAGCTTATGAAAAAGCTAAAAGTCGTAAGTGTTTATTGCATACCCAAACATTTAAAATAGCTTATTAGTTTTTCGAAAAGCTAATAAAGTCACTTAACTTTCATTAGCTGTTTCAATCAAGTACCTATTTTTTAATAAATTTTAAAGTTTTTATAAAATTAAGTGACGCAAATAAAAGATATATGAATATTGATTAATATTTATTGACTTTTTTTTCTTCAATTTGACTTAAATTGAACAATTCAAAAACTTGTTTATGATTTCGTAATTCTGTTCCATTACAATTACCTCCAATTTCAAGTTAATTTAAAAAAAAAATCACTAAATATTAACCTAATTCATATATCTTTTATTTGCCTCATTTAATTTTATAAAAACTTAAAATTTATAAAAAAATAGGTATATGATTAGAACACCTAATTAAAGTTAAGTGACTTTAGTAGAACAGTTAAAAAACTTAATTAGCAAAGTTACAAAAAAAAAAGAGATAATATGAAAATCCTTTGAACTTGTAGTATATTATTATGTTTTTAGTTTTTATTGAGAATTAATTCTATTGTGGATAATTACGTGAATGGTATTAATCATACTCATCAAAACAAGGATATAATGGATTTAAACATCTTGATTTCAATTACATATACAAGGGACTATAACGGTTTAATATATTAAAAAACACATTTTGTCTGAAAAGAATAGAAATGGATCTAATCCATTAATTTTATAAATCAATGATTGAGATTCAAATACAATGAAATACGATGAGAATAAAAAATGGAAGAGTATTTTTGCTATTCTCTTTTGTTGACTTTTTTTAAAAAGTTTCTCCCACTTTTTTTAAAATGTTCATAATTTTTTCATACGACATTATTTTTTATTAAAATTACACCATAAATCAAACATTTTTTTCTTTTTATTTTGAGTATAGTATTGATATGAAAAGAGAATAAAATTATTTTTTTCTTTTACAAAAGTGTACTAGTTTGTAATATGAATTGTTTTGTAGGGGGGGGGGGGGGGGGGTGATCATTTAAGAACCAAATGAGTAGCTTAAATGGTTCTCAAAACTAATTGATTCTCAAATGAACTAACCCTGGTTTTGTAATTATACATGTTGTTTTATAACTATGTGTACTGCTTTATAACTATATGTATTGTTTTACGTTAAAACAATATGATTTATACGGTTTTGCAATGTACGTTTTTTGTGTGTTAAAACAACTATTTCTGTTATGTTTTGTATTACAACAACACATTTTATGTTTTTTTTAAAAGTAAAATAGCAAAAAAATTGTGTTACCTTGCATTAAAAGTGTACTGATTTCATAATGCATACATTATTTGTACTGTTAGTGTGACACCCCGAAAACCGCAGCGGAAGATCTAACGCGGGTGGTGGTAACGGAAGTTGGTACCCATATTAATTAATTGACGACACGTTTAAATAATTGTATTTTAGAAAAACATAACTTGAGGAAAGACATGGTATCATATTTATTGAACTAAACATTATTCGATTACAAACCGGGGTTTACGAAAAGCTTCACAATTTATTTATTTAAACATATTACTAAACCTCAAGCGGTCCCATCCAAAACACATTTTTCTTTTACTAGCCAACGTGCGCCAAAGCCAACACTCACCTCCATCCATGCCATAATCACGACCCTGAAAATATGCCCAAAATAAACAGTCAGCGTAAAGCTGGTGAGTTCCATAGAGTTTTCATATTAAAACACTCGGCGAGCCATGCTCCCGGAATAATTAATCCAACGTCCCAATGGACGTTCTTTAAACATAATTGATCATAATTCTCAGGCAAATTTCTCTTATAATGACATTTCAACGTAAATTAGCTAGATTTACGTAAGTGATCTAATCTATGAGCCCATAATCAAACCAAAACATCCACACGCTATTTCTATTTATATTACCCCAATCCGGATCAAAACCAGCGCGACTGGCCAGGGGCGGGTTGTCACACCCGATAGATCTATCAATACAAACAGTGGCTCATTTACCCGAGCTAATGATTATGGCTTAATAAATCAGCGAGAGACAACTTTAAACAAAACTCAAGATCATCACACATCATCTATAAGATCATGCCATTTTTAATTATATCAACAAAATTTAACATAGGCATATTTTCCCCCAAAACAGTAAAAATAGTAAAAGTGGGGCTATGGAAACTCACTGTGATTCTCCGATAATCTGAATTTTATCCGTCAATAAAGTGCCCTAAATAATTCATAAGGGACATGTAAAAATTCCAAGTCGTTTTAACAGGTAAGTTGATCCTCCAACTTACTTGACTTGATAATGATTCCGATTAATAATTTTATATATTTTAACGATCCGTTGGTGACTAACCGAACAACCCGATCAAACCGTTTCCACCAATATATATATATCTTAACATAATTTGTAAAGTATATATTTTTGGGGTTTTATAAAAATAGCTTATGATTTTCAAGTCAAATGTGACGTTTTTCGGCTTTTAATAACAAAGTTTTATTCCAATATAATTACATATTCTTAGGTATATATTTATATAACTTAAAAGTAATTTTTCTCATAAAAATATATTTTTAAAAGCTGTTAGGAATTTATTAGTGCTCGAAATCACGTTTTTAAGCCGATTTTTGACGTTTTTATAACTAGTTTTATAATATAAATTATTTTAATCCATTTTTCTCAAATCTCTTTTATTTTTCAAAAGTATTTACATACATATAATTTATTTATCCAGAATTTTTAATTAATTTATTTAAAAATTTGTCCGGCGGCCCAAAGCGAAAGACAGGGCGTTCCCGTCGCCAAACTTCCCAGGACCCACCTGGAATGTCGACAGGAACTCTGACAGTCAGCTCCACATACTGGTGCTCGTCCGGGGTCAGCGCCCGCCTCCAACGCTCCGTCACCAGCCCTCTAATCCTCTCCAGGCTGCCCAACCTGCGCCAGCAACCCCCAGTCAATCGTCCGGTGATGTAACAACGGCATCTCAATGAACCTCCTCATCTGCCTATCCTCGTGCGAGTCGCGCTCGAACCTCAGCAGTGAATGGTGCGCGTGGTTCCTCCTCGCGACGGGGGGCGGCAACACATCGGCCACTGGCAGGATCTCGGGCCCCCAATAGTTGATGATCCTCCGTCCGAAATGGCGGAACCGGCACCGCGGCCTCTGGATCTCCGCGTCGCCTCCTCTTGGGACCTCTACGTCCGGAACTAGAGCCCGGTTGGTCCGACATCCTGATTCAACACAAGTTAGCACAATAACAATAAAATGATATAAACCGGGCCTTCCTGCAATTGATTTCCACATTTCCCAAACTATTTTTGTATTTTTCGATTTTTCTTATTATTTTTATTTTTTGGTTTTAATTTTCAAGAATTTTATAAAGAAAAACAAAATTAAACTAAAAAGAGAAATAAAACTGAAAGTGAAAATTAAAAAAACGACAAAAATTGGAATTTTGGGAAATTTTGAAAATTCTGCTAAATTCATCCCAGGGCGTACCGCCCAAAAATGAACCAACTGAGGCGGTACGCCGCCCAATTGAGTTGCAGAAAACCCTAATTTCAATTTGGGGCGTACCGCCTCCAATGTTGGAGCCCTAGGCGGTACGCCGCCCAATTCATGGCGAAAAAAATTCGAAATCGGTATAAACCGATTCACCCAATAGCACCAATCTCTCCGACAACCTCATAACTCACAAATAATCGGTTCATAATCGGTTA
>JBCNJP010000019.1:26533211-26588169 GCA_039602395.1 Deinandra increscens subsp. villosa
CTTATTAAAACTCATAAGATTTAACACATTACTTATTGGTTTAATATGTACAGTCCTGTGAGTTTACCAAAGGAGTTGGTGTTGAGTTAGTGATATTATATGTACACTCATCTAAAGTAAATTAATTTTTTTTTTCAATCTCAACGAATTTAGAACATGAGTTGTTTGTAGGTAAAGTCATGTAACATATATTTTAGATACCAAACCCAATATTTAAGCGTTTTGATCGTTAAACAGTTTTATTTTTTTATTTTCTTTATATAATATATTTTTTTTGTTTTTATCTATATAAAAAAATTACTTTAATTATTTTGGGCATTATGCGGTTTTTTAGCTTTTCTTTTCTTACGTAACATCATAACGTAAATGTCTTTTGTATCCGCGTTATACACGACGCACACCATCTTATCTACTTTTCTTATATCTTTAAAAGTTAGACTTCATTTATTTATTTATGATTGAGAATTGAGAATTTTAAACGCTTTTAAAACGTTGTAATTTTTGTTTACTTTTCCTAACAATCATATAAGGGTAAAATAAGTTCAATTAGAAACTTGAAGGACCAGTTATAAACAAGTGATCAGTTTTATTTAAGCATGCCGCTCGATCGTTGATTTTGGCGGTAGAGTTCCAATAGCAACCCTAGAATCAGAAATTGACGAGCGAAACAGGCTTGATTCAAGGTAAGATTAAGATCCTGCATCTCGATCTAAGTTAATTGATAATATGCCGTTAGAAATCTGCAATTGATGCTTTGAATTTACGTAAGATCTTGTATCCTTACCTTACTAATTAGTTATTGATAATCGCCACATTTACGAGTGTTAGCGTCAGATTATTTATGTTTATGTGACTAATTTCGAATCATTTTTGTAGTCATTTGGGTTCCTGTGCGGTAATCTTTGCTTAAGAGTCGCTGAGAAAATGTCTAACAGAAAGGGTAAAAGGAAGGCGACTCCTGTAGAAGAAGAGAGGGATAGAGTAAGGCTTTTGACTTTTATCATCTTTGATTCTTGATTGATTTGAATTGCCTCATATCATTTACCACAGTAGAATTTTCAGGATTCATAAATCTTTGTTATCTAGTCTGTAATCTCTGTTGAAAATCATTTAAAATGATTGGAGGTCATTATGTTTGTAATTGTAGCTTTGTTAATTGATTGGTTGTGGTCACTGATAACTGCTTTTGAAGTTTGAACAAAAGGAATTATCTTAAAACTCGAATTCTTTTAGGCTTTTTAAACATAATGTTTTCTCTATGATACATTTTCTTTAATACAGTGGTGATGCTTTTTAAGTTGTATCTTGATTGATTATTTATTGGTGTAAATGTGCTAAAGATTCTCTCCTGTTGTAAAATTTTAGGATTCTCATATGTGACTTGGTTTTGTTAAGCTCTCGCCATGAATCTTGATTTAAGTCAACTTGAGGATTTCCTATGGCAATTGGTTTCGTTTAGTGAATGGAATGTTTAAAGAGTGCTACATGTTGACTATTTAGATCGACTCAGATTTTTTTTCCTTGTTAAGATCAACCTGTTTATACTTGTGACTTTCTATTGTATTTTCAAATTTAAGGAAGAAAATGGTGTGGGTTAATTGAATTGGATGTAATCATGATTCTGTGTTGTATGATTGAATGAATTCAGGTTAAACATCTCATTGAACAATGTATGGGGCATAACCTGAAACCAAATGAGATTGTAGATGTTCTCTATAAGCAACATAAGATAGAGCGTTCCCTTACAAAGACCGGTATGTATTTTAAGTACTATTTTACATGTTTTCTCTTTAATCTCTTGGTACTTAATTTGATCTAGATCCTTCTTAGTATATATTTCCTCTCCATAAGCAGTCATATTTATCTCATATGACATAATTTATTTTGTTGTCATTCAGTTTGGGAGGCACTTGAAAAACAAAACAAAGGATTCTTTGACAGCTACTATTCAAGGTTGGTTATGAAAGAACAAAATACAAAACAAGCTGAAATCTTGAACCATCCGAAGTACACAAACACAGTCAGTTCTCCACTTGGGTCTAGTGGATCTAGTATACCACCAAGTAAGCTACATTCTGTTTCAAGATTTCTTCACACCAAAATTGGTTTTTGTTTCTACTTAATATTATCTGGGCTCCACATATTCAAACAGTGCATCATATGCAACACCATGTTCCAACAGCGTTCTTGAACCAGTCGGAGTACAAAAACACAGTCACTTCTCAACTTGGGTCTAGTGGATCTAGTATACCACCAAGTAAGCTGCATTCTGTTTTAAGATTTCATTGGTATTTGTTTCTACTTAATATTATCTTGGCTCCACATATTCAAACAGTACATCAAATGCAACACCCTGTTCCAAGAGCTTTCTTGAAACATTCGGAGTACACAAACACAGTCACTTCTCAACTTGGGTCTAGTGGATCTAGTATACCACCAAGTAAGCTGCATTCTGTTTCAATAGTTCTTCACACCAAAATTGGTTTTTGTTTCTACTTAATATTATCTTGGCTCCGCATATTCAACCAGTACATCAAATGCAACACCCTGTTCCAACAGCTTTCTTGAACCCTTCGGAGTACAAAAACACAGTCACTTCTCAACTTGGGTCTAGTGGATCTAGTATACCACCAAGTAAGCTGCATTCTGTTTCAAGATTCCTTCACACCAAAATTGGTTTTTGTTTCTACTTAATATTATCTGGGCTCCATATATTCAAACAGTGCATCAAATGCAACACCCTGTTCCAACAGCTTTCTTGAACCATTCGTGGTACACAAACACAGTCATTTCTCCACTTGGGTCTAGTGGATCTAGTATACCACCAAGTAAGCTACATTCTGTTTCAAGATTTCTTCACACAAAAATTGGTTTTTGTTTCTGCTTAATATTTGTTGGGCTCCACATATTCAAACAGTGCATCAAATGCGACACCCTGTTCCAGCAGCTTTCTTGAACCATTCGCAGTACACAAACACAGTCACTTCTCCACTTGGGTCTAGTGGATCTAGTATACCACCAAGTAAGCTACATTCTGTTTCAAGATTTCTTCACACAAAAATTGGTTTTTGTTTCTACTTAATATTAGTTGGGCTCCACATATTCAAACAGTGCATCAAATGCGACACCCTGTTCCAACAGCTTTCTTGAACCATTCGCAGTACACAAACACAGTCACTTCTCCACTTGGGTCTAGTGGATCTAGTATACTACCAAGTAAGCTACATTCTGTTTCAAGATTTCTTCACACAAAAATTGGTTTTTGTTTCTACTTAGTATTAGATGGGCTCCACATATTCAAACAGTGCATCAAATGCAACACCCTGTTCCAACAGCTTTACCTTCTAAGTGGCTGTTAGTAAGTACATGAGTTATTTAGGTTGGTTATGAGTGTTTCCGTGCTTATGTCCTCAATCAAACATAACCACTTTTCAATGGGATGATGGAAGAGAGCCACAGATGAATGCTTTCAAGTTCATGGATTCGTTATTTATATTGCTTTAATGCTTTTATTTATTGCACATACTGTAATTTATACATACTGATATGGAGTACATGGATGAATTATAAACTAACAGCTTTAATATATAATTGTGGACCGTCAGGGATGCAATGCTGGTCCGACGTTGGAATGTACTGACCCGCTAGTTATCTGCATGATCTGAGGTTTGTCTACTTATTTATTTGAACAGAAAATACTGACACACACTTATCCCTGACGGGGCTCGAAGCCACAACCTCTTGTTTGTGGGCAATATTGATGAGGTAGATATGTGTTCTGTTGATTTCAAATTTAAGCAATTTGTATTTTTTTTTAGGGGGGCTTTACTGTAATAAGTTATATCTCAATTGTATTTATATACTGATATGGAGTACAATTGGCCCTCACGTGGATTAACTAACAACTAACGGCTTTAATATATAATTGTGGACCCTCAGGGAGCAACTTGCTTTTCATTTCCCATTTGAACATGTTGATTGAATGATACAAGGAACGATTCAATAGGTTGCTTGCAATGAATACCAAATCTGCTGGTAATCCGTGCAATCTGAGGTCTGTCTATTTATATATTTGGGAAATTAGAAGTTTGTCAATTTATTTATTTAAATCTGAAAATACTGACACACACGTATCCCTAGTGGGGCTTGAAGCCACCACCTATTCTCTGTGTTGTTGGTTTTATTATATACACACGATAGGACCTGATCACGATCATGGAACAAGAGAACACAGGATAATAAAATCAGTAGGTTCAATTGACTTTCAAGAGGTCGACAGGCTTTCTGTTGATTTCAAAGTCAAGCTATTTGTATATTTTTTAAGATCATGATGTAAATTTGGGAGAAATGTAAAATACATTTATATTTTTAAAAGAGAACTTAGAACAAATTACAAGGTTTAAATTATACATGGTTTAAACCTATCTAAGGCGCAGCTTTAACTTAATTTTTTTTTTATTAAGGCTAAAATCAATTTTCATTGGAAGCCAAGGGCAAAACTATTTAAACTGGAAACCAGAAGGACATGTTTTACAACAGTGAACAAACTAGTTAGGAAGTAGAAGAACATGTTTGCGAATCAGTTGAGTTATTAATTTAATTTGCAGGAAGTATGGTTTCACATAGTCAAATCCCAGGGAGGAGTAATTCAACAGAAAAAAGGTTGACAACAGATGCGAGTTGTCATTACAAGTTCGGTATGTAAAGTAAAATCGAACATAAGATGCGTTGATTTTATAACATCAAGTAGCATACTAAGATGAGTCTTTATTACTTTTTTATTAACAATTTTATCATCTGACTGATGTTTAACAATGATCTTTTAGTAAATTCTGATCATGGAGCATCATCTTTGCCTGTGAATATGTCTACTGTGGAAGCCGGACAAAAGAAAGATAAGCAGAGGGTAAGGGTTTGGAATAGTGTCATAGGATCCTCATAAATCTTTATTAATTTACAACATGTATAGAGGAAAGGTTTTACCCGTAGCTTTTGCTATGAGAGATATTTTACTAGTACGTTGGTTTTGTTTAATCAGGTAAAAGATCTGATAAAACAATCTCTAGTGTATTGCACTACCCAGAAGCAGGTGATTCAATATCTCTATCTGACAGAAGAAATAGGGCCCGCTTTTACAATAGCTGGTAAGTGTATTAATCTTTAGTCCTCTCTCTAGTTACGTAATCTGTTTACTAAGTAACCCTTCTATGTATCTTGGTGTATGTTTCAGCTTGGACGGAACTTGAACGTGAAGATAAAGAATTCTTTAGGAACTACTATATGAAAGACTTGGTTATGAAACGGCAATCAGGAAAGATGAATCAGTTAAACCCAAACAGTAAGCTAACTTGTATTTATATTCTTCTCCCATTTTTTGGGCTTAAATACTTTTAATCTGATATATAATTTATATTTAAACCTCATTAATAGTTAAGAGGGGGCCGACAGCCGCACTGGAAACCGAGCACCATCGAGTGGGGACTTTGGGACTCCAACAGCAGGCTCCACCTCACCAACGCTCCAGCTCTGCGCCTACGGTCACTGACAATCAGCAGTTTGGCTCCAGCTCTGCACCTACGATCACTGACAATCAGCAGTTTGGCTCCAGCTCTGCACCTACGATCACTGACAATCAGCAGTTTGGCTCCAGCTCTGCACCTACGACCACTGACAATCAGCAGTTTGGCTCCAGCTCTGCACCTACGACCACTGACAATCAGCAGTTTGGCTCCAGCTCTGCACCTACGACAACTGATGATCAGCAATTTGGCTCCAGCTCTGGCTACTGCAGGTACAAATCTACCAAATAAGAACACTAGTTTTACTTGAAGCTCGAGAACTGAATTTCTAGTCTTTTGTATGTACATGAAAACTTAAACGAATATGCATGCGTGCTTGTTGACACATAACTGCTCATACGACCTGTTTTAACACCTATCTGGATCACATTAAAATTTAATGATTCTGAATACCATAATTGATTCTATTCAAACACAACACAAGAATTTAAACAAAACCATCAAGTAGCCTGTCAGTCTAATAGACAATGTAAGCTATGGGAGTTCTCTCTTGTCAAAAACTATATCTTTACAAGACCTCTAAACATGACCTGTTAATGCCATAATTCCTTTGAAATTCAAAAGTGTAAGTTTCATGGGAACATAAATGAACATAGAATGAATATAAATTCTAATTGATACTATATAATATATTTTCTATAACGGAAACATGCAATATCATTAAACAGTCATGCAATATAAAAGCAAAATATAAAATCAGGATTCAGGAACTTCTAAGGATGTATGTGTTATGTATCAAATTGGTGATCAAACACATGAGCTAAAGATAAGAAGTAGAACAAGAAGTCTAGAGAGAAGAAGAGGTATTCACCCAAATCAATAGCTATCCTTCTCATTCACACTTCAACCGTATATAAGTTCCTACAACTATGTATACAGTTTATCATATCAATCCCTATACTATGACTATTAACACACTAACACTTATACTATTTATTACCCAACAATACTCCCCCCTTAAAAGATTTTTGCCCTCAAAAATCAGTAAAAACTAAGTAACATAAAAAATATTTGGACCAATTCTTTTTCCTTGCAATTATTAAGCAGCAACAATATTGGTATTTTGGAATAGGAGCTTTGAACATATGGGCAGTCTCAACCATTGAAATTATCCAACTTCAAGTGTTTCAGAACCTATTTTTGTAGCTTGAACATGGAGGAAACCATGTAAGCTTAAGGAGCATCCAATTAAACAATGAATTAGGCCCTTCCACTATTTTCATCTGGCACAACCCTGCCCATTAGACAACCCTGCTGCTTATTTGGGGTGCTACTCCATAGTTTTAATGATCCCTTATCATGTCTAGTAACTCTCACACAAAAGCCAACAAATAGCATCTTGGAAAGAAAAAAAAACTTTCCAAAGAAAATAAAATCTTGACTGCAAATGCACTTTTCCAACCCGGTTTCCATTCAAAAGTGTCAACAACTATCCAAAAGTGAGATGAATGTTTGAACTTGTGGGTATTGATGTAACTCCGTTCCTTATGTACCAAACTTTTAACACATCGTCTTCAACCACACTAGATATGACCCATATCTCCTCCCTATTACTTGAGAAATATGACATATGATCCCCAATAATTTCACTTAGATTAGATGTAAATGTTTTTGTTTGATCAACTGTTAGGCCAAATGAAATGAATGCAACCTTAGCACATGCAGATTTATCATCCATAAGACTTGATTTCTCATTTTGACCAAGTAAAGAATGTGTTGCTGATTCTTGATTTTGGCATGTAACCTTCGCATTTATGAAAGACTGATTGGTTTTTGAATGACCCAAGTCATCACCATCACCATCAATTGATTCATAAGTCTCAGTTTTATCCAACAAACCATCCTTCAACCGACTGCTCTCAGTTGATTCCACTACCTCACCCTCATTTAATTTTCATCCAACACCTTAGCTGCATTCTCAAAATCTTTGATATCATTCTCAATCATCTATCATATCATCATTGTTCCTTAAAAACCTTTTATGCCATTCATTAGCATCACCTTCCAGACATACAATCACCCATCTCCGTTTGAAACGTTCTGGGTCTCGTCCAACAAGAACAATTGATTACATATTTGTATCCATTCTTGAAGATGGGGTTTTCTAATATGTGCCCTAAGGGCACACATAAGGTGTAATAAATGCACCTCGAAAACTAAAAAAAATACCAATTTCTTTTTAAAATTAAAAAAGATACCAAGATTCATCTTGAAAAATGAGAAAGGTACAAAGATTCTTCTTAAAGAATGTATTTTTTAATTTTCAAGATGCATTTATTGCACTTTTTTCAATTTTTAAGATGCATTTATTGCACCTTATGTGTGCCCTTAGGGCACATATTAGAAAGTTGTTGATGAAACAGAAAATTCTTCCTTCAAGAACCATATCGTTCGATTCAATCCTAATTTCCTTATTGTGTTGATGAAACAATTTCTAAGAAAAAGTAACAGAAGAATACCGAATCGAGTTTCTGATTCTTCTTAGTGTTGTTTTTTTTTTTCCGGTATTGACGGCTGCTCCAATTAATTGCTTCTGCTCCAATTAATCGCTGTTATTTGCCTCCTTGAATCACTCGAATTCAATTTACCATCAATTAGTTGATATTGTACGTTCAGATTGCTATATGAATTAAGAACTCAACGATGATTTCTTGATCATCGCCTTCTGAATGTTAATGAAAATTTGTGACCTGTTGATTTGTGGAACTTTTGCTTGAATCACCTAATTCATCATGTCTTCTCAAAAGAATTGCCAACTTGAATCACGTTGATTGCCACCATAAAAAAGTATGATCATATTCTTGTTATTATATTATTAAATTGCCACCGGTAAGAGCTCTGATGAGGATTGGTTGTCTCTAATACCGATTGTTACGTATCAAATTGGTGATTAAACACACAAGAGCTAAAGATAAGAAGTAGAAGAAAAAGTCCAGAGAGAAGAAGAGTATTCACTCAATGTATATAAGCTCCTCAATTCACACTTCAACGTATATAAGCTCCTTCAACTATGTATATAATTTACCATACTAATTCCTATACTATGAATATTAACCCACTAACCCTTATACAATTTATTACCTAACAGTATGTGATGCTGGAAGAATAACATGAGACAATGCGTATCAAAAGAATTTGTTCAGATACACGTACTTTGTAGCGAAATAGAATAACATAAGTAATGATCTTAAGCCTTGATCAAAAAGACACAAAAACCTACTATATAATTCCATTCAAATTTTACCAAATTGTAGATTTGGTTGGTTTGAATTGATCCTAACAACGAGAGCTTTTATAGTTCTTGATTATTTATCATTATGCCTTTATTATTATTATTATATTTATTATTATTATTATTATTATTATTATTATTATTATTATTATTATTATTATTAAGCTATATATTGTTACTATTCCTATTACTATTATTGTTATCATAATATTATTTTGTTAATATTAGTTATTAATTTTTATACTGTTTGTGTGATTTTAGACCTTGAGATAATTAATATTTATGTATTAGCAAATATAACATCTGATGGAGGTTGTCAGAGAGGAACCCATGGATGATGTTGACCGGAATCAGATGGAAAAAGGTGAGTGGTAGGAGGTGATGTACTATAGGAGGGTTCAAAACTCGGTGGTGACCTTCTTTGTCTCCAAGCTTCCTAGGGGACTGCTCACTAGTGAAATGTGGGCGGCTGCTGAACATCTCAGGGAGATGGTTGATGTCTTTATCCCTAACAAGCGAAGATTTAACAATAAAGCCTTTGCTTCCTTTGTTTTAGAGGGGTATTCGATGTAACGCTATGGTGGAGAAACTGAATAAAGTCAAGATCCAGGGCTGTGTTTTGAAAGTGAACCTCACGGTGGTGCGGAGACATAAACCATCCTTAAGGCCTAGATTTTCATCGGAGACGAAGGCGACTCCATGGCAGACGACCCGTCCTCCGTTTCGTCCTCAAGGGTGTTCTTCCTCCTAATTTGAGGAGGGTTAGGAGGCCATTTAAAAATGTGTTCAGATTATCCTGAGTTCCTGTATTCGTGCTGGAAAAGAGTTCTTATAAAGGAGGCAATTAATATTCAGGCACTGTGTAATGCTAAGGTGTTTTTGAAAGGTTGGATGAACTCCATTCTTGTCCTAAACTACTTGGGTGGCCTCGACCTTACCCTCACTTTCCCAACAGAACAAGGTGCAAAAGACTTCCTGGCTTCGGAATCTAAGACATGGAATAAGGTGTTCTCTTATTAGAGTTATGGGATGGCTAATATCATGTCATCAATCGCATTGCAGGGATGAAGTTCCACCCCCCCCCCCCCCTTCATCTGAGAGACGATGAACGTTTAACAAGATTGGCGAAGCTTTTGGCCGTATGGTGTGGCCGTCACAATTCTCTTGGTCTGTTGAGAACATCAATATCCATTCTTGTCATGTTCTCACCAAGATGTTCGAGAAAATCAATAAAGAAATCACCCTCAATTGGAGAAACAAATCTTTCTGCGCGTATTGGTGTCCGAGTAGCCGTCAACTTGGGTCTCAAAGATGGTTGAAGAGGAATCCATTGATGCTGGTTCCTTAAGAGCTTATGAGGTGACCCTAGTGGACAATGTCGGGAGGAGGGATGAGGTCGAAGATGGAGAATTCCGTCCTAAATTGGACGATCACAGGCGGGACTCACTGGAGTTAGGGGTACGTGATGTAGTTGACGCCGACGATTGCAACTCTGTTGTCGCTCAAGCACCGATTGGGTTGCATTCTTGGCTCAGATGGTTATTTTTGGCCTAATCAGGTGGCCCAAGTCCCCAATCTTAATAATTCGGCGAATAGTAAATCTTTCATTCAATTGGAGATCCTGGTTTCCCTTCCCACCCCTCGGCGTGGAAAGGATCTTGACTGGAGGAGCAGTGCAAATGTCATAAAATTTCAAGGTCGGGTTATGAAAGGAGGTAGTAAAACAACTATCTGGGGGGCCTTTCTCGTTCTCTCTTTAACTCGACCAGACATCAATCCCGTAGCGATTTGGGGTTGACTCGGTCTGTTTGTCAAGATGACATAGAGTTGGAAACAATGTTTAAAAAGCCAGTAAAACCAGGCTGGTTGAACCAGTAACCGAGGATATACCGGTTCGGTTAAGAGCGGTTTTTTCTATTTCCGAGCTAAAAAGTAAATCGGCGGGTTTTGCGGTTAAATCCGACTGAAAGCGGGCCTGCACAGAACCATTTTTTTTCAAAAATTAAGTTAAAAAAGGTAGGGTTTTAATCAATGTTTAAAAAGCGGATTTTTAAACCCGAACCGGGCTTCTCAGACGGTCGAACCAAATTAACTATTCAAACCTGTAAATTTACAATATACATTTTATTAACTTTTAACCACGACAAATGTCAAAAAGAAACTTCAATAAAGTCTAAAAACAAAGTACAATTATCCAAAATAACATCAATGTAAGTTTTAATCAAGCTATATTTACAAAAAAAAAAAACAAAAAAAAAAACAAAAAAAAAACAAAAAAAAAAACAACAACAACAACAACGTGTTTTATGCATCAAACTCTTTATCATTTAGTAGATGAATTCACTATTATCTTTTTCCTCATCAACAAGAGAATAAACACTTTGGTTTTCTACGATATTAAATAAGAAGTTTTAGTGACTAAATAATATTGAGCTAAAAGTAATCTTAACTAATATATGTAAAAAATAACATTGCGTTTGAGATGGTGGTTCATGCACTTGCTCATCAAGCATAATTTCTATATCATCATTGGTAAGCCTTGGTTCTCTTCTTCTTCAACCACCCAAAATTCTCTATCATTAATGCATTCATAGTCAATAGGATCATATGACCTCTTAGCAAATTTGAGTCTGCAAAAACATACACAAAAAATAAGATGTAAATAAAGTTACATGACAATAACAGGTAGGTAAATATTAAAAGATATCATACCTATTCTCCAAACGCAAATTGTAATAAACAAATACCAGGTCGTTTAATCTTTCATGCTCCAACCTATTCCTTCTTTTTGTGTGAATCTTTTCAAAGACACTCCAATTACGTTCACAACCCGAAGAGGATGCGGTTTGGCTTAATATTCGGATATCAAACTTTTGCATAAAAGGATAATCCAACCATAACATTTTCACCATTCGGCTACAAAATAAAATATTAGAAAAATTAACATAATAATATATTTAATAATAACATATGTAAGAAAATATTATCGGGTTGCATAACACAACGAGAAGCAACAACACTACTCTTACCAAAACTACCATGACCATCACGAAACTTGCCTAAACCGATTGTAAGATCTATAATATCATCATCAGAAAAACTCTTCTCAACCATATCAAGAACACCAACAAAAACCCTATTTTTCTTATAGAGATTTTTTTTGTCATACTGAAAAGCTGGATCTAACCAATATGCTGCACAAAGAATGGTTGTACACAATATTTTTACCCAACGGCGATTGGTTATATCCGTATATAGCTTATACAATTGTCCCTTTTTTTAAATAGATATATAATTCTCATTTTTGCCCTATTCAGCCCCCTCATAAAAATGGAAATTAATATATTTATTTTAACACCCATTTATTAAAAGAAAACGCTAGCAAAAAGCTAGGAACACACAAAGAACAAAATTAAAAACATGAAATACTAAATGCGTCACTCGAAACAAGAACGAAAAACACCGCATATGCACCCAAAGATAAGGACAACGCCTAGAATAAAACGCCCAACATATCGTTTGTAACACACTCCAAACTTCACCTGTGAATAGGGGTGTTTAAAAAATCCGAAATCCGAATAAAACCGAAATCCGAACCGCATCCGAAACCGAAAAAAACCGAACCGAAATCCTTATTCAGATTTCGGATCGGATTTTAAACCAAACCGAAGTTACTTATTCGGATTTCGGATCGGATTCGGATATGGCTAAAAATTTTATTCGGGTTATTCGGATATCCGATTAATTAATTCAAATATAATTTATATTTATATTATATATAAATATATATGTTTTTTCTATTATCCATTTTAAGTATTTTTTTTCTCTGTGTGTGCGTTTTTATTGTGAATGTGAACTATTGTTTTGAGAACATATTAGAAAATATGTTTTGTTATTTGTTTAATTTTCGCGATTGGAAAACCGAATTAGATTTATTCGGATTATTTGGATTGGATTCGGTTTATTCGGTTCGGATCGGATTTGATACGATTTAGATTCGGATCAGTTCAGATCGGTTTAGAAGAGTGTCTTATTCGGATCGGTTCGGATTCAGATAAAAAAAATTCCAATCCGATTAAAACCGAATCGAATAAACCGAAATCCGATCCAATGAACACCCCTAGGCTGGCTGTGAACTCCCTTCGAGACTAATGAAAACACCACCCGAGAAAGAAGTAATCCCTCCTAAGACTTTTCCCCATTTCTCTAACGATAAAGGAGAGATAGTTCAACTTAGGCTCTTTTTGCTTGAGTAAGCCACGACTTACTCGGTCAGAAAGAAAAAATGACTGACCGCGTAAGAAAAAAATAAGGCATGGGTCAGAAGTTTCTTACTCGGTCAGGAGGTTTTTTGAGCCAAATAAACACACTGACCATTGATCGAGTCAGTTGTCAGACCAAGTACGTGGTCAGCCCCTTACCGGATTGGATAAAGAGTTATCAAACAATCCCTTAAAATCTTCATTAACACCTTCTCCTACAATAAGTGGTCCTCAAAACCATCCATCTAAAGCCCCGCCAACTCTACCACTTCCTTTGATCTCATCATTTCCAACCAATGTTTGAAAACCGGATTTTTAAACCGAACCGGGCTTATGTAAAAAACGGTTCAACCGGTTGAACTGGACGGTCGAACCGGATTGACTATTCAAACCTGTAAATTTACAATATGCATTTTATAAACTTTCAACCACGAAAGATATAAACAATAAACTTTATTAAGTCCAAAAACAAAATACAATCATCCAAAATAACATCAATATAAGTTCTAATCAAGCTATATTTATTCGGAAAAAAAAAAAACCCTTCAATAGAGTGTTGCATCAAGCTCTTCATCATTTAGTAGATGAAATTCACTATCATCTTCTTCCTCATCAACAAGAGAATAAGCAATTTCGTTTTCTATAGTATCAAATAAGAAGCTTTAGTGACTAAATAATAATACGCTAAAAGTAATCTTAACTACTATATGTAAAATATAACCTTGCGTTTGAGATGGCGGTTCATGCACTTGCTCATCAAACATCTTTTTAATATCATCGTTTTCAAGCTATGATTCTCCTTCTTCAACCACTCAAAACTCCGTATCTTTATTGTACTCATAGTCAATAGGATCATATGACCTCTTAGCAAATTTTAGTCTACAAAACATTCACAAAGAATAAGATGTAAAAATAAGTAACATGACAATAACACTTAGGTAAATATTCAAATATATCATACATATTCTCCAAACACGATTTATAATGAACAAATACAAGGTCGCTTAATCTTTCATGCTCCAACCTATTCCTTCTTTTTTGTGTGAATCCTTTAAAAGACACTCCAATTACGTTCAAACCCGAGGAAGATATGGTTTGGCTTAATATTTGGATAACAAAATTTTGCATTAAAGGATAACCCCACCAAAACATTTCCACCATTCGGCTACAAAAGAAAATATTAGAAAAAAAAAACATAATAATATATTTTAATAATAAGATATGAAAGAAAATTTTACCGGGTTGCATAGCACAACGAGAACCAACATCACCACTCCTACCGAAACTACCATGACCATCACGAAACTTGCCTAAAACGATTGTAAGATCTATAACATCATCACGAGAGAAATTCTTCTCAACCATATCAAGAACACCAGCAAAAACCTCATTTTTCTTAAAGAGATTTTCGTTGTCATATTCAAAAGCTGGATTTAACCAATATGCCGCACAATGAATACTTGTACATAATATTTTTCCCAACGACGATCAGTTATATTCGTATATGGCTTATACAATTGTTCCTTTTTCATAAATAAATACATAATTCCCATTTTTACCCTATTTAGCCACCTCATAAACATACGCCAAATAAGGTTTTTCATCAACATCACATAAACGCAAAACCCTCAACAAAGGAGTTGTCACTTTCACAGTAATCAAACTATTCGTCCAATAATTTTCATTCGTCACAACATCTCAACATTCATGTGTATGTGGTAGTTTTATCATCTTTTTAAACTCACTAGAAATGACCATAGCTTGCAAGTCATTTTTGTGATCAACTAAACTTTTCAATGCAACCGAAACGAGTAGCACTCGGAAGAATGATTTTTGTCCAACCGACCTTTTTCTTAACCGGTTTAAGGGCAATTCATGATTATAAACGACTAGGCAGTTAATACGGCCGATATCCCACCGGGATATCGGACCTCGGCAAAAAATACGGTGCAAAATACGGTACTAAAATTCTGTAGCGATAAAATCGGCCGTATTTGCCGATATATCGTTGTTTCTAACTGAAAAATTTGGTGATATATCGTAAAAAATACGGTGCGCCGAGAATCAAATTGAATAGAAACGCAGGAAAAAGGGGATTCCTATCTCTCCCTACCTTGATGCGATCTTCCGCTGCTGATCTGTATCTCTCTCTACCTTGATGCGATGACTAGTGTTGCAAAAATGGGCGGCCGATTCCTCGGCGATGAATCGTGAGTCGGAGGGGTGCCATACCGACTTCAAGTTAACCTTTAGCCTTTAGGGCTTTACTTTTTTGGTTTTCAAACGACGATTGAAGCATCGAAGCATCCACCTACTCCGATTGAACTTGAACTCACCCGAACTTGAGACCGATTAAACCATATCCGCCTATTTGCGTCGGTTGTGTGTGTAGGGGGTGTATTTGTGTGTGAGATTGTGTTCACACTACAAAGAATTAATTTACTGGAGACTGCACCACTATATCATTCTTTATATTACTCCTAAATTATATAATTCTATCATTTTTTGTTTAATTATATTACTCTTAAATGACCGATATCCCACCGATATTTCACTGAGATAACCTATATATCGTATATCGGTCCTCGACCGTATTCCGAATTTTTACCATATTAACTGCATAGATAAACGAAAACAGTAACTCTAGATGCAAGTGTGACCAAACTTTTGACATTTTCTAACTCTAAAACATCCTTTAATAAAATATTAAGACAATGTGCAAAATATGGTGTCCAAGTAATACACCTATATATATATATCAGATAACAATTTATCAGCACACCTGTAGTTTGGAGCATTGTCATTAACTATCTGAACTACATTTCTAGGCCCACCATTTTCACAATTTTAACGAACAATCTACACGAATTGGGGAACTGCTCTTAATATCAGATGCATCAACGGATTTTTGAAACGAAATCCCTTTTTCACTATAAATCAAAAAATTAATCAAGTGTCGTTGCCTAATATCTGTCCACCCATCGGCCATAATCGTGCAACCACTTTCATTCCAGTTACTTCTATAAGAATGTGTTAATAGCGAAATAATAACTTTCGTATCTTTTAATAAATTCACTCTTAAAGCATGATAATTAGGGGCCTTGTAGCCATAACCTATAGATTTTATTTTATACATCGCATGTGGGGAATGTATGCATCATGGAACCATATAGTAATAGCTAAATCAACTTTGTGTAGTTTTTCTTTACTTTGCATAGTATTCTTTACAGTAGGTTGAGAAAGATCGTCTATACCTTTAGTAAAGAACATGTGCAAACTTGGTGATGTTTTCCTTTTCCCCTTTTGCATTTGTGTTTCCTCGACTCCTTCATTGCCATCTAAGATATGGACACTACCCCCAACATTACTAGTATTTTTTGTCCTAATTTCAGCTTCTTTTAGATGCCCTTGCATAGTAAACTGGACTTTTCGCGATACCTTTTTATAAGGTTCTACCTCGCCTTTACTGCCTATAAGACGCTTCTTCATTCTATTTATACCACCACCACGCACTACCTTTTGACAAATGGTACAAGTGTAGATTGTTTTCCCTTTATCATCCTTATGAATAGTTACATACTCCTAAGCTTTATCCCTTTTCTGCCTTAAATTTTGTTTTGTGATTGATCAATAATCTACGCGGAAGGAAGAACATGTATCAAAATATAAATAACTAAATTTGAGGCGGAAAAGGTAGGATTATAGATCAATCATAAGATTTACAATCAAATTTAAGACATAAAAGGGATAAAGCTTGGGATTATATAACTGCTCACAAGGATGATAAAGAGAACAATCTACACTTGTACCATTTGTTAAAAGGAAGTGTGTGGTGGTGGTATAAATAGAATGAAGAAAACTCTAGTAGACATTAAAGACGAAGTAAAACCTTGTAAAAAGGTATCGCCAGAAGTCCAGTTTACTATGCAAGGGCTTCTGAAAGAAGCTAAAATTAAGACAAAAAAATAAAGCTAGTAGTGTTGGGGGTAGTGTCCATATTCTAGATGACGATGAAGAAGTCGAGGAAATGCAAATGCAAAAGGGGAAAAGGAAAGCTTCATCAAGTTTGCACCCGTTCTTTACAAAAGGTATAAACGATCATTCTCAACTTACTATATAGAAATCTATGCAAAGTAAAGAAAAACTACACGAAGTTGAGTTGGCTATTGCTATATGGTTCTATGATGCATATATTCCCAACGTGCGATGGATAAAATAACATATATAGGTTATGGCTACAAGACCCCTAATTATCATGATTTAATAGTGAATTTATTAAAAGATGCAAAAACTTCTGTTTCGTTACTAATAATTTTTTTAGAAGTAACTGGAATGAAAGTGGTTGCACGATTCTGGTCGATGGGTGGAGAGATATTAGGCAATGACACTTGATTAATTTTTTGGTTTATTGTGAGATAGGGATTTCGTTTCTAAAATTTGTTGATGCATCTGATATTGAGAGCATTCCCTTAATTGTATAAGTTGTTGGTTGAAATTGTGTAAATGGTGGGCCTAAAAATTTAGTTAAGATAGTTACTGACAGTGCTCCAAACTACAAACGTGCTGGTAGCCTGGTATATTGTTATCTGATATATATAGGTCTATTATTTGAACAACATGTGCTGCACATTGTCTTAATCTTTAATTAAAGGATGTTTCAAAGTTAGAAAATGTCAAAAATTTGGTCGCACTTGCAACTAGAGTTACTGTTTTCATCTATAATAATAAGTTGCCCTTGAATTGGCTAAGAAAAAGGCTGGGTTGAACATAAATCATTCGTCCGGGTGCTACTCGTTTCGGTCTCATTAAAAAGTTTAGTTGATCACAAAAATAACTTGCAAGCTATGGTCATTTCTAGTGAGTTTAAAAATATGATAAAACTACCACATACACATGAATGTTGAGATGTTGTGATGAATGAAAATTTTTAGACGAATAGTTTGATTACTGTGAAAGTGATGACTCCTTTGTTTGCGTTTATGTGATGTTGATGAAAAACCTTATTTGGCATATGTTTATGAAGGGGCTGAATATGGCAAAAATGGGAATTATATATTTATTTAAGGAAAATGAACATTTGTATATGCCATATACGGATATACATATTTGTGTAAGCCATATACGGATATAACTGATCGTCATTGGGAAAAAAATATTGTGTATAAGTATTCATTGTGCGGCATACTGGTTAAATCCAGCTTTTTAGTATGACAAAGAAAATCTCTGTATGAAAAATGAGGTTTTTGTTGGTGTTCTTGATAGATGAATTTCTCTGGTGATGATGTTATAGATCTTACAATCGCTTTAGGCAAGTTTTGTGATGGTCATGGTAGTTTTGGTAGGGAGTAGTGCTGTTGGTTCTCGTTGTGCTATGCAACCCGGTAAGATTTTCTTTCATATGTTATTATTAAAATATATTATTATGTTATTTTTTTCTACTATTTTCTTTTATAGCCGAATGGTGGAAATGTTTTGGTGGGGTTGTCCTTTGATGCAAAAATTTGCTATCTAAATATTAAGCCAAACCACATCTTCCTCGGATTGTGAACGTAATTGGAGTGTCTTTTAAATGATTCACACAAAAAGAAGGAATAGGTTGGAGAATGAAATATTAAGCGACCTTGTATTTGTTCATTACAAATTATGTTTGGAGAATATGAATGATATCTTTGAATATTTACTTAAGTGTTATTGTCATGTAACTTATTTTTACATCTTATTTTTTGTGAATGTTTTATAAACTCAAATTTGCTAAGATGTCATATGATCCTATCGACTATAAGTGCATTTATGATACGCAGTTTTGAGTGGATGAAGAAGGAGAACCATAGCTTACCAACGATGATATAGAAAAGAAATTTGATGAGCAAGTGCATGAACCACCATCTCGAACGCAAGGTTATATTTTACATATATTAATTAAGGTTATTTTTTAGCGTATTATTATTTAGTCACTAAAACTTCTTATTTGATACTATAAAAAAAAAGAAAGTGCTTGTTCTTTTGTTGATGAGGAAGAAGATGATAGTGAATTTCATCTACTAAATGATGAAGAACTTGATGCATACAACACTCTGTTGTAATTTTTTTTTCTTTTTTCTTTTTTTGATAAACATAGCTTGATTAGAACTTATATTGATGTTTTTATTGGATAATTGTAATTTGTTTTTAGAATTTATTAAAGATTCGTTTTTACATTTCTCGTGGCTGAAAGTTTATAAATTGTAAATTTACAAGTTTGAATAGTCAATCCGGTTCGATCGTCCAGTTCAACCGGTTGAACCCTTTTTTACATAAGCCCGGTTTGGTTTAAATTTCCGGTTTTATAACATTAGATGGAAATGATGAGATCAAAGGTAGTGGGGGAGTTGGCGGGGCTTTAGATGGATGGTTTTGAGGACCACTTAAAATATTTAATTGTAGGAGAAGGTGTTAATAAAGATTTAAGGAGTTGTTTGATAACTCTTTATCCAATCTGGTAAGGGGCTGACTACTTACTCGGTTTGACCACTAACTCGAATCAGTGGTCGGTGTGTTTATTTGGCTCAAAAAACCTCGTGACTGAGTAAAAATTTTGACCCATGCCTTATGTTTTTCTTATCCAGTCAGTCATTTTTTCTTTCTGACCGAGTAAGGCAAAAAGAGCCTAAGTTGAATTTTTTTCTCCTTTATCATTAGAGAGATGGGGAAAAGTCTTAAGAGGGATCACTTCTTTCTCGGGTGGTGTTTTCATTAGTCTCGAAGGGAGTTCACAGGTGAAGTTTGGAGTGCGTTACCGATGATATGTTGGGCACTTTTCTAGTCTTTGTCCTTGTTTTTGGGTGCATAGGTGGTGTTTTTTGTTCTTGTTTTGAGTGGCGCGTTTTGTATCTCATGTTTTATATTTTGTTCTTTGTTTGTTTCTAACTTTTTGCTAGCGTTTTGTTATAATGAATGGGTGTTAAAGAATTATATTTATCTCCATTTTATGAAAGTCCATATGAATAAGTGGAGGTATGATTAAATATGAAATTGATTTTGTCTAAAAAAAAAAAACCATTAAAACTTTAAAATATGACCGGACATTTTAGTCATAAAACAAGACAGTACAAATAATATTGTTTTACTATAAAACACTAACAGTACAAATAATGTATGCATTATGAAATCAGTACACTTTTAATGCAAGGTAACACAATTTTTTTGCTATTTTACTTTAAAAAAAAAACATAAAATGTGTTGTTGTAATACAAAACAAAACAGAAATAGTTGTTTTAACACACAAAAAACGTACATTGCAAAACCGTATAAATTATTTTGTTTTAACGTAAAACAATACATATAGTTATAAAGCAGTACACATAGTTATAAAACAACATGTATAATTACAGAACCAGGGTTAGTTCATTTGAGAATCAATTAGTTTTGAGAACCATTTAAGCTACTCATTTGGTTCTTAAATGATCACCCCCCCCCCCCCCCCTACAAAACAATTCATATTACAAACTAGTACACTTTTGTAAAAGAAAAAAATAATTTTATTCTCTTTTCATATCAATACTATACTCAAAATAAAAAGAAAAAAAAATGTTTGATTTATGGTGTAATTTTAATAAAAAATAATGTCGTATGAAAAAATTATGAACATTTTAAAAAAAGTGGGAGAAACTTTTTAAAAAAAGTCAACAAAAGAGAATAGCAAAAATACCCTTCCATCTTTTATTCTCATCGTATTTCATTGTATTTGAATCTCAATCATTGATTTATAAAATTAATGGATTAGATCCATTTCTATTCTTTTCAGACAAAATGTGTTTTTTAATATATTCAACCGTTATAATCCCTTGTATATGTAATTAAAATCAAGATGTTTAAATCCATTATATCCTTGTTTTGATGAGTATGATTAATACCATTCACGTAATTATCCACAATAGAATTAATTCTCAATAAAAACTAAAAACATAATAATATACTACAAGTTCAAAGGATTTTCATATTATCTCTTTTTTTTGTAACTTTGCTAATTAAGTTTCTTAACTGTTCTACTAAAGTCACTTAACTTTAATTAGGTGTTCTAATCATATACCTATTTTTTTTATAAATTTTAAGTTTTTATAAAATTAAATGAGGCAAATAAAAGATATATGAATTAGGTTAATATTTAGTGATTTTTTTTTAAATATTAACTTGAAATTGGAGGTAATTGTAATGGAACAGAATTACGAAATCATAAACAAGTTTTTGAATTGTTCAATTTAAGTCAAATTGAAGAAAAAAAAAGTCAATAAATATTAATCAATATTCATATATCTTTTATTTGCGTCACTTAATTTTATAAAAACTTTAAAATTTATAAAAAAATAGGTACTTGATTGAAACAGCTAATGAAAGTTAAGTGACTTTATTAGCTTTTTGAAAAACTAATAAGCTATTATAAATGTTTGGGTATGCAATAAGCACTTACGACTTTTAGCTTTTTCATAAGCTAATAAGCCAATTTTTCATATGTTTAACTTTTCTAGACTTTTCAAAACTGCTTATTATGTATTTCTGTTGGTTATTGTGTATTTCTCGTCATTATGTCTTTTTGCTAGTTATTTTGTATTTCTGTTGGTTATTGTGTCTTTTTTATCTAAAAATTAATAAAAAGACACTGTGATCTTATGTTTTAGGTTATTGTATTTTATATTTCATGTCATTGTGTAATATGTATTTATCTTTGTGTTTTATGTTTTAACTCATTCTTCATGTGTCTTTTTTCTCGTCTTTGTGTATTTTTACCCGTCTTTGTGTATTTTTACCCGTCTTTGTGTCTTTCTATTAGTTATTTTGCCTTGCTTATTTAAAAATAATAAAAAGACACATTGTGTTTTACCTTCAGATCATTGTTTCTTATGTTCAGATCTTTGTGTCTTACATTCAAGATCATTGTATCTAATGTTTAGATCATTGTGTCTTATGTTTCAAGTCATTGTGTAATATATATTTATTATTGTGTTTTATGTTTTAACTTATTTCATGTTTTAACGTATTTCATGTTTTGTCACTGTTTTTTATGTATTAGATAAATTTATTACAATAACTGACAAAAAGACACAATGACGAGAAAATAGACACAGTGGCGCACAAGAAAACCCAAAGAGGATTTTTTTTATTTTTTTATTTATATATCAATACTGTACATGTTTTAACGATAAAAAAATGCTCGTTTTATGGTGTAATTTTTTTAAGAAATAATATCATATGTAAAAGTTACGAATGTTTAAACAAAATAAAGAATGTGATAAAAAGTTTAAAAAAATGATAACGCTAAAATGCCCCCTTCATTCATTTCATTCTCCATCAATTTAATCTCAACCATTGATTAAATATTACTAATAAATATAATAATCACATTTTCTTGAGCTTTTTAGATTAAATAAACTTCTTAGAATAACCTAACTCGAGTATCAAAACATTTTTTTTTGTGTATAAAATATCCGTATAATTATAAAAAAGATAATGATAATAAGGATTGATATATACTAAGAATTTGGTATTTATGAGTTTATGACTTAAGTTAGAATTCCATTCCTTCGTTTGTGGGTTAAATATCGGAATTCAAATGCATATAATTAGTCGGATCAAACAAATCATTCCTTCATCAAGAGGTAGGGTTTTTACGGTCAAATTTTGGTTCCCTAGTTTACAAATCTTTCTTTCTTTTGTCAATTGATTGAGTTTTAGAATTCACCTGTTGATTCTTTAATGAAGAAGTCGTTCTGTGATCAAGAGAGTCCTCTCTTCTTCATTTACTAGAATTCTAAATCCAGTTGGCATAGAGATTCATCATGACTATTAACTGACTTCGTTAACAAGCTACAATGATGAATCAGATGAAGCAATCTAACTGTTTCGCCACCCGTCTAATGGATCTTGATCATATATACGACCATCGAGTAAACCGCTTTCCCGTTATGTGACTTTGACCACGATTGTTGGAATGATTTTGAGTTCGCCGTTGGTTGATGGTGTATTATTAGTTAGATCCACATGATTCGGATGCGTGGAGAAGCATTTGTGTTAGAGGCTTCCTCTGATTCATCATTTTAGCTTGTTTTTTCGAACATATAATTGAACTTTTGGATAGTAAGTAGCTTTAGGGGGGTGTTCGGTTCGGTTTGGTTTTTACCTTCCATCAGTTAATCGGTTATTATCTGTTTCACATCGGTTTTAGCCTTTTAGGTTATTTGGGTTTGTAGGCGGTTTCGGTTCGAGTATTCGGTGAGTGGTTTGTTTTTTTAACATATCATCATAGCTCCCATTTAAAAAGTTATACAAAATGCAAATGTGTGACCAACAACGAAGAAGGAAAATATAAAATATAAAAATCTAACACTAAACCTAATAACATAAATATATTCAAGATTGTTAATCAGTCGCATTGTAATTTTTTGTAACAATATTTTTTTATTAATAATTTATTTGTAAAAATCTTAACCCTCGACATTCACTTTTTCACTAGGGTACATTTTTATGGATTTAGTCATGTCTTAATTAGTCAATAACAAGATTCTTTTTGTAGAGATTAATCTTTAACTTAAAACCAACCAAAACAAAGAAAACATGTGAAAGAAAACTTTCACTTTCACACAGTCACTTTTCAGGGCTCATTTTGGTGTTTCGATCTTTTTATTTTCAATTCAATTTTCATCATCTCCAATGGTAAGAGTCTTTCCATGTTTTCTCTCCACTTAACAAATCTTAAAAAGTAGAAGCATATTTTTTTCCAAATTTTCAATCAAGCTTCTATTTGTTGTCTATGCATGCCACATAATCTTGGAGGCATGATACGTAGTTATAGGAATCAAGTAATTAACCGTAAGAATCAAGAATCAAATGTTATATTCCAAATTTCAAATTTTAGACTTGAGAAGCCGACGAATTTTGAGTACGGAATCAACTAAGTGGGCGAGTGGGAATGATGCAGATGAAACGTCCGACGTGGATTTTGCCATTCTGGAAGTAGGGATGTTTAATATTCGAATGAATTTAAAAAATCCAAAATTCGATCCGATTTGAAAATCACCGGCTCGAAACTCTGTTCAAATTTTCAAATTCGAATTCAATACGATGTTTGATTTCAAAATTCGAATCGAACCCGAATTTATTCTCAAATTCGATTAAGAATTTTAAATTAGAAATATTCATATATTTATATACATATATGGTTAGGTTAATTTTAGAACTTTTGAGAATCATTCTAGGCCACTAATTCTCTCGCGGGGGGGGGGGGGGGGGGAGGACCACTCAAATTCAGGGGGATTTTCTTATATATAACTAGTGGCTCAGAATATAATATTTGCATTTTACCCGATTGAGAAATCGGACCCGCTTTGAAATTTCACAATTTACCGATTTGCAAATTATTGAGAACCGGAAGAGTTTTCTGGTGTTTTTACCCCAATTAATGGATATAAATGACTTATGATCGTCTTTTGATACCAAATACTTAATTACAATCAATTGGAATCAAATTGGATTTCTCGAATTGAAAATAAAGCAATTTCCGATTTTTATGCGATATCGGTATGCGATTTGTCATTTATCGGGAATCTCGTATTTTGTATGTCAATTTTAACATATTTATGAATCTAATAATCAGTTATCATGTCACGAGTCATCACACACTTGATCGAGTCGTGAAACGTTGGTGACTTGTCCAAAATCAATACGTACGTCAAAGCCGACCAAAACCCCATAGTTTGACCTAATTTGTGCATTTCTTTGAGTTGAATGGCATATTTATATTCATTTTGAGTGGATTAAATGTGCTTAACATGAAGAGATGAAGAAATTGGTAATTTGGGTGAATGCGGGACTCGAAAACATCAAAAAATAAAGAAACTAGAGCGAAAACGGAGAAATCGAAAAAAAAATTGTTTGGTGGAGAAATAGGCGATACGCCTAAACCATTTTTAGGCGATGCGCTTATTTTCTAAAAATCAACAAAACCCTAAAAACGGGTATTTAAGCTCCTAAACTCATTCCAGCCCTATTTCTCTCCTTCTAACTTCTCTCAAAACCCTAAAACGGCTATGGACATCCAAGATCAAGATCTTTGAGGTTTTGGAGCTCCAATTTGGTGAAATCAAGTAAATATTAGTGTTGGTTTTCGTCTTTTGGTGTGTTTTTCTCAATCTAAGCTTCTACCCTCTTGTTATCTTGCAATTATATGATCAAGATTAGATCCTTATCATGCTTTTAGCCTTGTTTTGATTGTAGATGATATATCTAATGAATCCATGATAAAAGATTTGATTTTTATGCATTTTTATGGATTTTATGAGGAATAATGGATGGATCTTGATTCATGTTGGTAGATCATGTTTAGGGTTGTTAAAGATTACATTTTTATGCATGTTTTACCATGAAGAATCACCATGTTTGATAGATCTAGGGTTCTTGAGATAAAGGCATGGTTTTTATGCTAAAAGTCTACATTTTTCTTGATTTCTATATGGGATTTTGTAAAATCTTGAAAATGCTTGATCATCCATGCTTAAATCTTGAAAAAAAACATGACCTTGAACCTAGATCTATGGTTTAATCTTGTGAAATCACTATCAAGTCTATGGATCTAGGGTTTTATTTGAGAAAGTTACCATTGTTATGATTTTTCACGAAAATATACATATATTAATTCATGCTTGATAGATTTATGGAAAAGTCTGATTTAATGATGTTTAGTGATAGATCTAGACAACATATGTATGAAGGTCATGAATAAAAAGTTGGAATAATTTGCGTGCCCAAAAATGATCTTGGTTAATTAAATTGTTCGGAAAATAATTAAGTTAGGGATAGATTGTAAATAATTAATTTTGCCAAAAAATAAATATATGCATTTGATTAATTCATGTTAAATAATATGGTTGTAGAATAGATTAATGTTAAATTAATTGTTGGTTGATATTTGTGGTGTATGCGATTCCATGAAATATAAATATATTTTGAGACATCGTAAGAATAAATAAGTTTCATCTAAAATTGTTTGTCATCGCATGTGTAGTTTAGGATTAACCTACCTCATGACCATGATCATATGTTATCACCATAATTAAATCACCAACGAGTCGTCGAGTCGATTCTGTCGTGAATTTCAGTTATTTAATTGTTTATTTATTTATCTATTTATTCCTCCGTCTTGTTTAGTCGTCGAAGTTGTCTTCGGGTCTAACCTTTCCGTTACGAGGTGTCGTTGTCTATTCGTGTCTTTTTCGTCAGGTGAGTATTCATAGCCCCTCTTTATTTTAAACGATTTGGGGTGCAACATGGATCGTATTCAAAACCCTTATTCGATATTCTTTACTCAAAAACTACATGTGAACTCTATGTTGTTATGTGTGCTCTTGTATATGAACTTGTGTGGTTATTTGTGTTATGTTGTGATCAAGATCAATCTCATACTCTACCTCGCGTGACATTAGTTGTAAAAGGTCGGGGTTACGGAAATATTGAAGTTTTTAATGTTAAAAGAAAACATTGTGTAACTTAAATGTTTCATTTTGAATGTTAAACTATGATTTTTTTCGTTTGTCTTTTGGGTGTTTGATTAGTTTTATGCTTCTACAAATTTATTCTTTTTTACTGAAATATATTTAAAGTTATTTGAATTTGATTTGGATTCGATTCGAATTCGAAAATTGAATTTTAATCGAAAAGAATCCGAATGGGATTCCTATTTCGAATTTCAATCTGAATCGAATTGTTCAAATCTACTTCGAATTCGAATCTAATTCGAATCCAGGTCTTGAAAATTGAAGTTCGAATAACTCGATTCGAGTGGATTCATTGGAGTGTTCAAAATTCCCTTTCCGAAAGTATCCATGTTTTCTTATTTGGGTTACACAGGGAGCCTTTCTTAGATTAACAACACCACATGCCTATATTTTCATGTTATTAAAATAATGTTATAAAAAGTCAACAAAAATGATTAAGACTAAAATACTTATTTTTTTAAAATAATCAAAAAACACGTGTTATGGAAGGATCATTTCTTAGCCTTCGAAAAAATCAAACTTTTTCTTTCTTGTGTGTCCTTTATAATATTTTGTTTTCTTAGACCTAAATCTTGTTCTTGGATTATTCATAGTAGAATTTATGTAACTAAAAATATAATATTTAAGGTGGAAGTATTAATTAATTACTTTTGTTAGTGTACGGATAAATAACACCATTCAATCAATTAACTATATATCCAAAATACAAATTAATTATCAACAAAATAAACACATTATAATATCTTAAATGATTTTCATATCATCTTTCCTTTGTTTATTTATTTCAATTGTGATTAGTTAAGTGAACATTTTATTTGTAAAATTGATTTTTGGATGATCCTTTTCATCTAGTTAATGCTTCTAATAACTCACACCAAATTTAAACTATGGTGAGATATTTTTTATAAAATTAGAAAGGATAATGATACTACAAATTTAAACTATGGTGAGATATTTTATACAATTATGAAATTAGAAAATACTCGTATAATTATACAATTTTGAAAGGATAATGATACTACTAATTTGATATTTATGATTTAATAAATATATATATTTAGAAGTAAATAAAATTTTAAATATATAAGTAAAAAATAAGAGGAATTTAAATCATAGTTTGATACGTATTAGAATTTCGTTCCTTAATGAAATCTCCGAATTTAATTGCATATAAGTCTCCTCACACCATTGATCAAGATTATGCAAATTTCAAGATTATGAGGATTTGTTAACAAGCTACAATGATGAAGCAGATGAAGAACTCAAACTGTTTTTCTACAAGAAAACCCCTATATATATATAATGATGAGGGTGGCCTGGTGTATTGATGGGGAAGTGGTTATGTGAGAGCCTTAATCTGGTTCATCATCAGTTTCATCATTTTAGCTTGTTTTTCAAACAAACGTTGAAATTAGACTAGACTTTTGGTATCATTGTGTTATATTGTAAAAGAATTAAAGTTTCTGCATGTGAGGCATGATAAAATGTTCTATCAAATATGTGATACAACAAAAGATTACCAGTCGAGCTTGTTGGATGATCCTTTATAGGATACGTGATCAACAATGATTTTCTTGGATAAAACTTTGGAATACTTTCTTTTTTAACCGAACACAAACCAAATATATAACCCAATTACCAATTTTACAAACTCGAATCTTACGTGAAAAGGAACCGAATCTTACTTTTGGTTCGGTATTTGGGTTGAAATTTTGAGAATCCATGAACCCGATTATTGGTTCTAAACAACTCCGAGATTGTCTAGGTTCTAAACTCGTAAGGATGGGGGTATGCATGCCTAAGGCATGTTTTTTAATCATAAAACTGACCACTCAAATTGTGTCAACAGAAGAAAAAATATATAGAATTGATGTTTTGGTGATGGGTATGCATGCCTAATGATGTTTTAGACAATGTGAAGTGGGGACCATCATCAACACACACAAATCTCTCGACAAGCTTCGGCAAGGGTATGCCGAAAACTGGGTCAACACATGCTAATAAACTCGGTATACATACCAAGTTCGGCATCATCCATACCGTATACATGCCGAGGGGATTAAGCATGTATACCGCCTATCCTAATAATCTAATCATATTTGATGCTGGCTTTTCAAATTCCATAATACATTCAAGCGATTTTCAAGGTACATTCTTGGTGGTGACATTCAAGCGAGTTTCAAGATTTTAAACGAAATCCATTCTAGTGAACAAGGTTTTGACGCAATTTTTAAGGGGTCTTCATGGTCTAGTTTAGCCTGTTTGGCCAATATTTTTAGGCAAACCGCAGTTTGACAGTTTGGTATAAACCTAAATCAAATCGGCCGCAGTTTTGACTGTTCGGTTTAGACGGTTATAATGGGTTTTAACGGTTTTGATGTCTCTTGCATATAAAAATGGTATTTTGCACATATTATTCAAAGATTTAAACCAAGATTATAATGACATCTATTATATAAGGAAATATTCCTCCGGATGTATGTTATTTCGCTAAGTATAGTTGATACAGATTAGTTCTTACGGATGAATTTACTACGGTTTGTGCTTCATTGATCCGTAAGTATGTTGAAGACTTATTCCTACGGTAAAGCCTCGTTGATCCGGAAGACCAGTTGATACGGAAGTACATGATGGACTAGATGAACTCGAGCTCCTACGGGAGGACACAGTTCATAAGGTATTGACTTTTGCTATGTACTTCATCTGGTTGACAGACAAGACAACTTTATGGTACGGTTGCAGGTGCATGCTTCACCAACTACCAGACAGTGCTACTGTTGCAACCGTATAATTGTATTTCAGTGGTATTAGCCTATTGTGTAATACTTAAATGTCCATGTATTATATTTTATTAAATAGTTGGTTAAAATCATCTTAGGAAAATCAATGGCTCTCATTGATTTCCAGGCTCTATTCCCCTAATATACAAAATCTAACATTGGTACTGTTCAAGTTTATTATATAATATTTATTATGCATAAGTTACAATACACTAAAGATTTTTCTTGAATTGTTTGGGTATATTATATTTATTGAGCGTTGTTTACAAGTTTGGTATGCGTTCACTTCTGCATTTCACGACCATGTTCACCGTATTATTCACGTAAATGGGCAGCTCATCTCCCATACCTATTACATGCTTCTCTTCCATCCCTGCTCTCCCATCCCTTTGTTTGATGGGGGTTCGTCCCAAGACAACGATGGTTTGGGTGTTTTAGGTGTTACGGCATCGCAATCATGGTGCTTAAAACCAATCGATTTCGGGTATGTTTTAACCTTATTGTTGTTTCAGTTAGGTTTCTTTCCATTAAACGTGTTTGATGTTGTCTACAGGTGGGGTTCATGTTGCCAAGCTTATGGCTATTCATCTGAAGCGTAATCCAACTTAAGAAACTTTACAACCAGGTTTTTACATCAAGCTTTATTTGCTGATTTAATTATAGGATGGAAAAATAACTCTTATTCATATTAGAAAAAGTTGTATTCTTGAATGTATGATGATAAATTGCATCTTTTTAGTTGAAAGGGGGCAAAATGGTCTCTTTTGATTTATTGCAACGTTGGTCTTTTAACAGGTTAGTGTTTTTCCTTTTGGTGGTGTTTCGTGTTGTACTTACACTTTCAGGTTCATCATATTACAAAGCGCTTATTTGTTATTGGTTTACCTTAGTAGTGACACCCTACTTTACGATGTGAATTTGAGCGGATGAGGTCTGAATATGCTTCATGCTTCATAGCTTTTCCCTAATTTAATTTGCAGGTGTCTAATCGTGGAAAAATAATCAGGTTTCGATGGTATAGGTGGTGTTCCTGTTGAGGTTTTAGTTCGACTTATTCATGATGTATAAGCATAATCGGATGGTTTCTAGATCATAGAAGGATAGAAACGGAAGTTTGTCATTCAATTAATGTCAAAAGATTACAAACCGAATGGAGTATACATCAATTGGAGCTATGGAGGAGGTTTGGACAGAAGCTCCTCTATCACTAACACTCACTAAGAGTAAATGAACAAACTTGAAGATGATCAACATACCATACCTATTTATAGGTGCACCAACCTGCGTACCACTTTGGTATGTTGTACCAATTGGTACGCCCGTACCAACTGGTACATTGGTTGGTATGTTGAAATCATCACATACATTTAATCCAATTCTTCTAATCTATTCGCACAGTAACGACCACACACAAAAACTTGTCCTAACAGATTCCCCTTTGGACGTTACTGTCGAATGTAGATCTTTATCTTCTAGAAATCTTCAGTCAGCATGCTGCAGACGCCTCTATCATCAGCAAACTCCCCTTGACTAAAACTTCAGGTAAGCAGGAAACAGCTTGCATTCTTGTACAATCATCACAATCAGTAAAATTCCCCCTTTCTTCAAGCACATCCACAGTGAGAACTTATCAATCACCTAGTGGGACACTTCAACCACCGGATATGATATCAAGATGCAGGATCACTTCATTAATCGTCATGAATAAAAAAATCCACAAACAACACCGCATTTGACAGAAATCTTCAATCTTCACCGAATTGTAATACTTTTTAATCTTTATGAAAACAGACATGATCAGCATTTTCAATCATAGAAATTCCCCCTCAGAATGGAATCCATCCCAATATATCAACAATCAAAGGCTATAACGTCAACTTCATGACTTAACAATGTATCGGGCATTTGATTAGAGAGTTCCAAACCATCATTGAAAACTTTGACATATCGGTTTGCACGAACATCATAATACACCACCTTTCCATGAATATAAAAAATCACCATCATCCCTGAATTGATTGCTTTTGAATATTCACTTTTTCAATTCTAAAACTTTGAAAGTTTTAGGGTCCCCATTTTCCTCCTAAACAAGTGAAATATTCAAATTTTCCATATTCTTCAGTTTGTGTAATCATATCCATGTCTCTGAATCTCTGTCCATCATCAGAAAACACGTGTTTTTGAATCTCCGTCCATCATCAAAAACAATGACTACCCACAAACATATTCTCTCTGAGATTCGACATCTAATTCTTGACAAGTACCAGAATCTGGAAATTCTTTAAACATAACAACCCACAGCTATTGAATCAACGGTAAACCCGATAACTGATTTGTTCTTTGAAATCACTATGACCTCTCCCCATACCCCACCGTTGTTTGTCTGAATTAACGGGGGTTTAGGGGCAGCGCCCCCGAGAAGCGGGGTCCAAGGGGCAGAGCCACTGGCTGGGGTCGTGCTGCAAGGTGAGTGCGATTTTTTTTTCTTGAACAAAGTTACTTCACTATAACACATCAGAGATTTACGACGGACCATAAGCTTCAAGGTACCAAAACTTCAGCGGATCATTAACCAGCGGACCATAAACCTCAACGGACCATTCATAATTTGTTGAATTCTTCACTCAGATACTACTGTTATGTGCGAAAATGACTCAGGACGGTTCGATTTATCAGAAATCGATCAAACACTCACTGAATCTCACCTAATCAGCCTTGTAACGTCTCAAAAACTCAAGAATAAGATCTGGAAAGAGCTAATAGCTCTGATACCAGATGTAAAAGCATAATCGGGTCGTTTCCATATCATAGAAGGATACAGATGGAAGTTTGTCATTCAATTAATGTCGAAAGATTACAAACCGAATGGAGTATACATCAATTGGAGCTTTGGAAGAGGTTTGGACAGAACCTCCTCTCTCACTAAAACTCACTAAGAGTAAATGTACAAACTTGAAGATGATCAACATACCATACCTATTTATAGGTGCACCAACCTGCGTACCACTTTGGTTCGCCGTACCAATTGGTATGCCCGTAACAACTCGTACGTTGGTTGGTATGTTGACATCATCACATACATTTAATCCAATTCTTCTAATCTATTCGCACAGTAAGGCCACACACAAAAACTTGTCCTAACACATACTTTAGACGTGGCATATTAATTACTAATTGTTTCCCTTCAATCATATAAATGATCTACTTAGCGAGCTAGATGTTCCGGATACTAAAATTGGGAAATTGGGTAAGTGTGCATGGGGTTCTCGCTCTTTTTATGTTAATTTTTGAGGTTGGGATTCTCTGTTTGCGTTGTTAGATCCTCTCTTATGTCAGTGTGGGTTCTTCGATTTCTTCCACTTTCTACCCGGGGGTTTTTTTGTCTCTGTTTGTGTCTGTCTGATGGCATTTGTGTCTCTGTTTGAACCCATCTGATGGCTTTTGTTGGGATGGTTTTTGTTCAATTATCTTTAATTCTCGCTGCATTTTCAGTTACTCTTCATAATCGGCTCTCTGATTGTCACACCCCAACCGACAGCGGAATATGTCGGGGCGCAATGATTGTCCAGATGCACATGACAACTAAGTTAAGTTGTAATACTTAAACATACCCTTTTTCATTAATCAACATGTATAATATATATATATATATATATATATATATATATATATATATATATGGAGAGGATCATTTGAGAACCAATTTGGTTTGAGAACTAAAAAGAACTAATTTGAGCCACAAGTTTATTTACATGTATCCCCCCTCCCATGAATTGTAGTGGTCCCCCCTGAAATTTGTGGTTGAGATTTAGTTCTCAGAACAAAAAGTTCTCATTTGAACCTAACCCTATATATATATATATATATATATATATATATATATATATATATATATATAATTTCAATAACAACGATATATGTATAACCATATATTTTCATCAAGGTTGTAAAAAATGCTTGGCGGTAGCTCGGCGGTCAACGGGTGTTAAGGGATTAATCGGCGATTAATCGGGGATTAGTCGGCATTAATCGGGAATTAATCGTCCTTGACATGATTAATCGGTGATTAATCGCTAATCGGTTAAAGGTTGCTAAGCGATTAGTCGGTGATTAATCAGAAGCTTGGCGGGATTTTTACAACCATGATTTTCATATATATAGTCAAACAAGGAATGAGTTAGAGCCAATAAATGAGCGCATCAAACCCTAGACAACTAGGCTTCCAATCACCTAAGGCCAATTACCAGGCAGCTCAGATGAGCTGTCAAACCAATTGATCTATTATTGTTACCCCGACTCGGTGTGCTAATGAATACGCTTCAAAATAGAGATAGAGTACAACCAATCACAATAATCCACACATATTTAACATAGATATAACGTATCCAATCAACATATAATCGCGTTTGTGTTTTAGAGAGAAGATTTTGAATAAAGATACATGTTACACCCCAAAATGTTTAAAAGAGGAGGTTTGTAAATACTCACTACTCAAATCATCATTTGAAGGAATCACTCTTCTAATGATAACAAGAGTTGATATCGCATCATATCACATAATATTAAAAGATGGGGTTTAGTGGATACTCACCTGATAAGTAGATCGGGAACGAGAGATAGAACCAATCGCGAGAGAGAAAAATCTGGAGATTATCCTAATGAAATGAATATGCTAAATGAATATGGGAACGCATGATGACTATAGTTATGAGGAATTTAAGGGTTTTGGGTTCTGTTTGATCAAAAGACCATTTTACCCTTTATTGGTAAATTAGGGTTTTAGTATTTGTTTAGTATTTTCCTTTATTTAACACTTTTGGACTTATATATACTTATTATATATATACATGTTCTAAAACCAAAAATCAAGTTTCAATACCTTCTGGTTTGTTTGATATTTAATAATCATATTCAAAACCCTAATTTTGAAATAATCATCAAATAAATAGCAAAATATTTTATAAAATAAAAATAATAAAATTAGGGATTTTACTTAAAAATATTATTTTATAATATATTGTAAAAGATTAGCCCTAGATTTAACTCGTTTGTTCAAATTTTTGCAAAGTAACGTCGTGAAAGCCCTAATTTCGACGTATTTGTTAAATAAATATCAAAAATTTTTATAAAATTGTAAAAACTTAGGGTTTTATTCATTATGATATATTATAATATTCCTCAAAATAGTAAACCTTAATTCAATACCTTTTACTCAATTTGGGCAGAACAACGACGTGAAAACCCTAATTTTGACCGTCTTTTAAAAAAATACCAAACCTTTCCAAAACTTGAAATTAACTTAGGGCTTTATTAAAAAACATTATTTTCGGATTACCTACAAAAATCCAGACCCTAATTGCAACCCGATCACTCAATTTTTACAAAACAAGCTCAAGAACCCTAATTTTAATCTAGTTTCGAATCTCGATCTTGAAAACAACATTAACAGAAATTGATAGATGGATTTTGTAGAGCATACCTAATAACGTGGGACTGCAGGTTTTTAGCTCCTAACTCCAAGCGGATCGATCGAATTTCATGGAAGAAGGTTACGGCTCGTTTTAAGGGTTTTTAGAGGAGGAAATCGTGAATTGGCGAGTTGTTTAAGTCCGAATTGATGGTCTATTTATACAGCTGAAGGTCGCCTCTGGTCCCTCCAGGTGTTGTAATGACTGTTTGCTCCAAAAACGACACGAATTTATGAAATCTTGGGCTGCAAGTCGAGCAACGTGGCCAAACTGCGACCTGGAACCCACCGCTTATTGCCGACAAGGAGCAGGGTCCGGCGCGTACAGCCTGGAAACTTTTGCCTAATGACAGTTTTAGTCCCTGCAGTTTTTATTTACATTTTAACCCCTGAACTTTGGTTTTTAATCAATTTTAACCCCTAGTTTTTTCCAACCTTATCATTTTATGTCTAAAAATAGTTTAGAATGATTTATCATGGTTTTCTAAGTTTCGGGATACACATAATGAGGTATAAAAATCTGTATTTAATATATTTTTATTTTCTTTTTAACCGTTCGTTCTCGTTTTAACTCGTTAACCTCTAAAATTTTACGAGTAACTTATATTGACCTTATAAGACACTAAGGAACATTAAAATATGATTTTTGGAATTTACGTGATTCCCGGTTATTAACGGAATTACACGAAAAATGGTAAATTCATTTATTTGCGTTTTAATTAACAAAATTGATTTAAAATTTAACCAATTGGTTTTTAATGTTATAAAATGACCAGTCCTTATGGCAGACCAGGTCCTCCACGAGATCAGGCAAAGCTGATGCCGAAAACGAACTAAATCGCCGCATTCAATTGTTTTTCGAACTTCCTGTTAGGAGCAGCCCGATAGGGAGGTTTAGATTAAGTCAAAATCATAATAAATAATTATCAAATACTAAATTTTCATATTAGCGTTTATTTAGTTTAAACTTTTAATAAGTAATTATCCAATAACTAATTATTCAAATACAAATTTTTATATTAGAATAATTAATTATTCAAATACTAACTTTTAATACTAAGGTTAATATTTTATTCAAGATAATATTTTTATTGTATATTTTAATACTTTAACACTTTAATATAATGCTTATAATACTTTATTCATAATAATATTTTAATTAAATATTATGTATATAATATAAATATTGTATTCAATTTAATATAATAAATTTCTTTTATTTTATTTGAATTTAAATTCAAGTTTACCAAGTATTTCATTTTAATATAAGAAATAAAATCCTTATATTTCGTGACTAAATTTCTTTTTTTTAACTGCAAACATTCGGTTACCCGGACGTCTCATTATGACAGACGATGTTACTCACGACACGTTACGATCACAGTCCGTACGAGTTGTATGCTTGATATTGTGTATATTGAGAGAATATTGGGTAATTATATTATATTATAATAATGAATAAATAAAAAAGATTTAACATAGAAAATGCATTAAAAAATATCATTTTACCACTATAAAATGACCTAAAATCGTTGATAGAAATCCAATAAGCAAACCCTAGACGCTCTGCTCTATCTCTATCTTCGCCGCCATCATCTGTTTCTTGACTTTCTCCATCTTTTATGTTATTGCAGTATGGTTATGCGTCTTTAATATCACAGAGCTAGTTTGATTCTTATCTCGATTTGAAATATTCTGTTATAATTTAATCGGAGAAGAGGGTAAGGAGTTTCTGTTACTCCAATCAGATTCTGCTTACTTTGATTGAAATTCTCCGTATAATAATAAACATACATACAGAAGTATAATGCTTGTACACCAACCATGGTTTCCGAGTTTCGCTCTTCTGTAACATTCTTATTCTTAATAAATTTAGATCTAACTTTTTCCTATGTTTTTTGGACCGATTTTACTGCAGTAATGGTGTGTTCGTTATTCAAATCGCATTTGAATAACCTGAGATTCGATAGTAACTTGATTAAGGAGTTTGAATTTCTTATTTTTTTTATTCAAATTGACTATCTTTGAATCGAATCCACATTTAGTTTTTCAAAATTTGATTCAAATAATTTATATCTCATATGTATAAAAGAATTTCATTAGTTGAAACTCATTGTTACTTTATTATGTATTTAACAAAAAATGGTAACACTCCCCTACAACCCATTTGGATTTTTACAAAATATCAGATTTTAAAGTTCTTGAAAGAAAAATGAAAAAAACTAAAGAATGGTGAGTGAAGATTTGTCATAAATTGTTTGTTTAATAAAACCAAATAAAAAGGTGTGGGCATATAGATGTAACTTTGTAATTTTGAAGGCCATTTATGCAACTACATAAAGGGGCCATTTGTATAAACTTTATGTAAGTTTAAAAAGTGATAGTTAATGTCTTGGTGCTTTCATCGAACCTAAAATTTCTTGTTTGGTTCATGGATTCTTCTGGATTTCTGATGGAATTGTAATTTGTACTTAAATTTTTTTAAAAGTGATGTTTGGTTGACATAAAGTGAAGAGGGAATTAAAATGTTTTCCTCTAATCATTGATCTTAACTTTCCGTCACAAGTGTGGTGTAGTTGTAATCATTCCATTGGAATGTTAAACATTACCAATTTAACCCCGCCTTCAACAAATCAAACACCTTAAATCAAAGCGGAAAAACTTCACTTTATCGAACAAAATCAAACCTAAATCAAACCCAAATACTAAACCTAAACAACTTAAAACACCTAAAGTCTGTTATGAATCATACTAGGAGACCCATCAGAGCAAGCCTATTCAAGAAGCCCAACAAGTTAAATGGGTCTATAAAAGAAAATAGGAAGCAACTTTGGTGGAATATAACTGAGATCCCGATCTATTATTCGGTTGTGAAATATTAATCAATCAAACATAAACAATTGAAGTTGCACGTATTAAACCCATGGCTGTTCAAATTGCACCTGGACAGAAATGAAAGTCATGATCTTGAAAAGCTGAATCCATGCTTGTTCAAGTTGAACAAATCGTACCTAAAAATAGATACAAATCAGTTATTCAAATCTCTTTTCCCATGGTTGATTACAAAATATGAATCGAATCTTTGATTTTGCCTGCCATGATTTTCTATGGAGTTTAACAAGTTAGCATTTTCGAAAAACAAAAGCCGATTCTATAGTCTCCGATGGTTCATAGCCCAAAGGCGAATCGAAAGTCCTCACGTTGAACTGATTTGCTTTGGACAAAATGAAGAAGAAGGTTCATCGTCTGCTGCTGCAACTAATTTGGAACTAGGGTTGGGAGGTTATGAGAATGGCAGGTGAATTTTGTAGAAGATGGGTCATTAAGGCTAATTTGGTCATTTTAACTTTTTACATTCCAATTCCTTTTAATAAAATTACCAACCAAACACAATAACTATTTTTATCTTAATTATTTTCAATTGCTATGAATTCCTATTCCTTTTAAACATTCTAACTCCATAAAAAACTTTCTGCGAACCAAATGAGGCCTAAGCTTATATGGCTTTGGAATGTTATACAAATGATCTGCAATCAATTTCTGATCCAACACCTACTCCTCTTCCTCGCTTTTCGGGTGTAAATCTAATCGAATGGATCTCTGAAGCCGAACGGTATTTTATATCTTACGCCATATATGATGATGAGAGATTTTCATAAAGTTAGGTACTCTAAAAAAATTAGTTTGTGAATTTTTATTCTCCATCTAAAAAGTATAAGAAATCTTATTATGAACTCTATAATTGTTTGTTAGTGTTTAAGAAAAAAAAGTTAATAAAATAATTGTTTGTGAGTGAAATAGAGATAAAGATGAAGAATAGATGTGATATGTTAAATAAAATTTTAAAAAAAAATAGTTAAATTTTGTAGATTCCACTATGAATGTTAACAAGAATTGAACATATGTCTAGAGGTTATATGGTATGAGTTTTAACCCACTCTTCAGGTTGTTTTGTTCAAAGTATGTATGAAAGCTATTTAATGAAATCTATTAATTAGAAAAATTGCTATAAAACTAAAAAAATACAGGCTAGTCAAGATTTTTTTTTTAACGGCAAATTTGGATCACTGACGGGGGCATTACCCACCCACCCGATCTTCTCCAATCCCCATCAGGAGGAAATTCATCATAGATGAGAAAACCCCCTGGCCCTGCCTGTAACCCCCATTTATATTATTTTTTATTACAAGTGGAACTTAAACCCAAGACCACCTCTCATTATAATGTCTTGGGTACCTCCCCTTAGCCAATTGGGCTAGGGATCATTGGTAGGTTGATCAAGAATGAATCTGGGTTCTCGAGGTAGGGGGAGCTACGCAAACCAGCCTAGGCTGGTTGGTTGGTCGGTTGATACAAAGTGAAAACATAATCAACTGACGAACCTTTACACTGTGTTCCCAAGTTCAGTTAAGGAGGGAAAGAAAAAGAAAGGGAAGGAAGTGTAAAAAAAGTTCATTTAAGGAAGAAAAGAGAAGGAAACAAAAAAAAAAGTTGTGTCCTGAGTTTTTATAGTTTCACTCAATGTTTTCACGACCGGATCGGACCGGCCGGTTGGACCGGGTCCGACCGGTAGCCGGAAGATTTTCGAACCGAACAGGTACGTTGGGCCGGGGGTCTTTCTGGCCGGAGCGGTTGGGCGATTTTCCGGTCCGGCCGGTGGTTCGATCACTGGTCCGGCCGGAATCGTTGTAGTAAAAAAAAATTGGTCGGAGAAAGAAAGCATCACTGGTCGGAAAAGTATAGAACGGGAGGAAGAAGAAGAATGACTAATGGGTATAAGGAAGGAGATGATTATATTTAATTACTTGTTTTTTACTTTTTTAGAGTCCCAATAATCGTAGATAGTAGTAGACTATTTTTTTTCGAAAAGCAGATAGTAGTAGACTATGACTTGATTTAAAGTCAGTATTATGTCGGCTATATATAGTTTGTTTTTTTGAACGACCTACATAATTTTCATATATTTACCAAATTTCGGTAACCTTCTAGATATATATTTTATTTAAATATAGTATATCAAACATTTATAAAGCACACATAATTAAAGAATTGAAGTATAAACCATTTAAACTAATTTTTCATATATATTTGGTATATGTATAATATTAATCAAAATTAATACATAATAAGCTTACCGATTGAACCTCCGGTCCGACCATTCGGTTCCGGTCCGACCTTTGTTCTGAAGGATACCGGTCGTACGACCGGTCCGGTTATGAAAACATTGGTTTCACTTACAGGAGAGAAATGGAGGGAAGGGGAAGGAAAGTTAGGTCATTTTCTATTGTTTTTATTATTTCCGATTCGGAAGGATTTGAAAGGAAAGGAATCACTCTTCTTCTCTTCATTTCTCTTCATTTCTCTTTCTTTCCTTTCTCTTCCTTTCATTTCATTTTTCTTCATTTCCCTTCTTAAGTAAACTTTGGAACACAGCGTTAAGTCAAGTGCGGATATACGTTAAAATGATACGAAATCATAAAAAATGCAATGTTTATAGTGTTTATGTTGATGTTTTCGTACATGTTTATTGAGTATTGTTTTTACAAAAGGTGAACCCATTAATTAACAAAAGCTTAATTGACTCAATAGTCTGTGTTTGATTAAGCGCATCTATTCTTAATTGGCTCAATAGTCTGTTTGATTAAGCGCATCTATTATTTAAGGGTGGCGGGTGAAAACCACAAATTTTGAAGCATCATCCAATTAACTTATGCCAAATAAGATTAGACAAATAAAACCAAATTGGAATGGTCTTAAAGGTAAATAAATTTTAAAAGTGTGCCAATTAGATCACTTATATCATATCATAAGGGCAAAACCAATAAAATCAACCGAATATGTTTTGATTTCTTTTGACCCAAACACGCCATTTGACCCGCCCCACTCTCTCATCCTAGGATGCACTAGATATTGACAGTGTACGACTTACAAAAAGCAAATCACTCTTAATCTCATAAAAGGTAACTGAATTCATTATAACAAGAAATCAAAAACATATTCAACTTATGAAACGAAATATACTACAACTCTAACCTGGTCAACACGTGTTTATACCATCCTTGCAGTCTGCGGTCAAGTTGTAAAACGTCTCGACTTGTGTCTTCGCCCTGTAAAACACCTCAGTGTCAACTGCAACTCGCATATATCCATCAAACTCGACAGGCTTGCCATTTAAAACAGTTGTCTCATTGTACCATTCACTTGTATTTCCCCATAACTCCTTATAATCATCAAGCAAATGAACCTTGTAATGAGATCTTAATCTATCAAAGTAATTATAAAACGCTTCATTGGTAGCGACATACAAATTCCTCCATGGCTGAACTATACCTTGAAGCTTTGCCAGCAAGGTGTCGGGAGAGGTATCATCATCAAGATGGGGCCACATCTCTTTATTTTGCGCTTTTTCGCCTCTAACTACATGTACTGCATCAAAATCCCAGTCCATTTGACCACTAATTTCGGAAACTATGTTCATAAGTCTCTTCGACTTGTAAAGTGCATGCCATGGCCTTTGAACATGATTTGCCGCTCTACTTTCACAAACGCGATACCAATAGTTCTCGGGCTCGGGGGTGTCAAACTGCCTCCAGATAATCGGACTTTTATCTCGCTTTAACTGCATTGGTGTAACCTTATAAGTTGGAACCTTTCTCACCGGGATTTTCTTTTTATGGTTCTTCTCCCATCTTTTCCAATCTTTAAGGAACTCGTCTTCTTCCACTATCGAAGCCGATTCTTTCAAATGCTCGAAATCGAAATAAAATCTGAAGTCTTTTCCTTCTTCATCTTTTTTGCTGGAAGTGTAAGTTGAAGCCAAGCAAACACTTAAATCCATAACAAATGTCCGGTTTAAATACTGGGCTTCCCCAAGAGCACACAAGAAGCTCCAAATATAATGATTCATATTCTTACAGTAGTCCCCTCCACGCGAATAATATAAATACTTTCCATTCCTAAAAGCAAGATCCGAACCCAAAACCGGGATTGTGTCATTGATGTCATCATCACGGTAAGATGGAGAAATCCTGGCCGTCCGATCACTTCTGGTTGCGTTGAATCTAGTCCTGGGACGGCGAGCATTGACCCCCGAATGCCATCCCCTTGCGGCTACTATTTTGTAACTACAATCATCAGTGTATCCGATTCTAAACCTCCTGAAATCTCGATATCTCCTCCAAGACTTCTCTTTTCTGTTCCTAAACCTCCACGAGACATCACACTCATTCGCATTTGACCCGTTTACCGGTGGCTGGTAATCGAGAAACACTATCGACTTAAAATGTTTCAAATTGAACCTCTTAATAGCCATCAACACCCCTCTATCGGAACAATTCACCAATCTCGAGTCATCACAAGTAACGGAGCTCAGATTCAAACCCTTCTCTTCCGGGTTCTGAACCACCGGTTCGTTTTGCGAGTCACTCGGCTCCACATCAGCCTCACCCGGGGCGGCAGCCGGGCTGGACGCAACCATCCCGAGGTCTTCCCCGGTTTTGAGCACGGAGGTGTCGATTTGGAAAGTGGCGTTTTCGACATCGGTGAAAACCCTAGTCAGAGCTCTAGAAGATTCCCATGGATCAGGGGGTTGGTAAGTGATGGCAATTACGGTAATTACAAGCACAGTGAATACAAATACAGAGAAGCACACATTGCTTATTAGCTTTATCAGGTTTTGCCCAATCGGATCCGTTGTAGAATTCGGTTCTTTCATCTCCTCCCCCAATCTCACAAAACCCTAACCCCAGGTATACAAAATTACAAATCCAATAAACAAATTCGAGGTAAATCTCGATCCTACGAGTATATCATATCATAATTCAAACATCCAATTGCACTAAAACAATGAAAATGGCAGTTGATGATTCGAGTTTCGATGTACTTACTCACCGATGGTTTTGAAACGGATCTGAAGCTACTCCAAATGTGAGATGAGTTATATCAGATCTGAAATGGAGGTGAAGATGTAGTTATGGATCTGGTGGAAGAGAATCTTGTGTGTAAGTGAGAGAGATCGAAGGGTGGGGGAAGAGTGAAGCAGGGGAAAGGGAGACAGAGATGTTACACCGACTGGTTTTGAGTTGAAGACAAGCCAAAGACAGAACACAGAAGTAGAGTAAGATATGACTAAGTAATGTTTCAGTTTTGACCTTTAAGTATTAGATGTTTACACATAAGACACTATATAATTGTTCTTTTAGACAAAGGGCACCAATATGATTATTTTGAGCGATTATTTATTCTTAACATATACTTCAGATTTTTTCTTTACGTCCCGCTTACAGTGTGTGAATATAATGTATATATGTGGAATCATACAGTGTGTGTGGGTCTTTACGGGGGCAAAAGTGAAATTGCATGAATTTTAATGTTATTTTACTAATTTCGTGAAAATAATGTTAAAAGTGATGGACGGTTAATCATGCATCATGTGATGAAGTTGATAGCCCGAGAGGCAAGGGGTACATGCAGCAATCGGTCTTTATACCGATTTGCTGAGTGTTATGTGTCTTATGTCCAAGACTTGATGCAAAACTACGGAGCCGGGGGTCTCACTGGAAGCATCCTCTCTATTCCTCTATTCCTATGGGGTAGGGATAGAGGTAAAGATGTCTACATCTTACCCTTCTTAAACCCTACCTTAGCTTTGCTATTGGTGAGATTACCGAGTATGGTGATGATGATGAGATTTTTCTTAACACTAGATATTAACAAGTTTATTAAGAACCCTAGAAAACTATATAAACTGTAAATGATGGGTTTAAAATGTCTATAGTATAATTATTAGAGCAAATATCTTTAAAATCATATTTTTTGTGTCTTTTCATGAAGTTTGTTAAGAAAAAACAGAAAGTATATGTAGTGATCATAGGCCATGCTATATTGCCAAACGCCTACTTGACTTTAAATTTAAAAATAACAAAACAACCCCTGAAATATATATCTAAGCATTTTTACGCCTCCAAATTACATTTTTTTGTTTTTCTATAATTACAATTACTAGAAGTTTTAGCATTTTATTATTATTGATAATATTAATTCAAAAACTCATATTACTACTTTTAACAGTAATAGTATTATCATTTATCCCAATATATCTTCATGTTAGCTATTACTTTTATGGTGCATATGGAAAACTAAGAATAAAGTGGTGTTTAACTTTTACAGAGGAAGTTAATCCTTGAGTTACTTCTAGGTGAAAATAGGTCATCTTTGACTCTTTGAGGTCAATTCGATGGAATTGCATTTTTGGTTATAATCTGTTTGGGTTTTTGGGCAGTGGCTAGCTGCTTGTTAGTCCTGCTATTGATGCATGCCTCTCAATTTCTTTTTTGAGATGTTTACATATTTCTCCATATTTGCAGTTACCAACTATAATACATCTACTACATATATGGTCTTTAGTATTCTGAAAACAAACGATCCGAGTATAACAATATAATACCGACAAACAAAACGAACAGTTATCTCCCTTAGATATAGAGAGAGATATGGTTAATTAACAGATGGCTAAAAGAACACATGTACGAATAAACTCTTTATATCTGTATAATTATAACACCTTTACATGAATGCATCATGTCTTTTACAATAGCTTCATACCGCCATTACCACAATACATAAAATCAAACCATAAGTTCAAACAGAACTATCAGCGAAAAGCGTGATTAAAGTCATGGTAACGAAAGTTTTTGTGAATGAAATGAGACAACCATTTTGATCCCACAAAACACAAAACTGCAGCAACAACAAGCGTATTTCTTGCAGCCACGGATATCATACCTTGTTTGGTTGCAGCCACAATAGCCACCGAAGCAACTGAGAACACCTGAAGAGACACCTCAAGTGCATTTAGACTTTTGTATGCTGCATTGCAGCTGCTGCAGTTCACCACATGGCTCCAGTACCGGTCCATGAGTTGTTCTCTAGGCGGGCTGGGTGGAAGAGAACGATCAAAGTTGTTGCCCCAATTGATTTGGCCGTCTGAATATTTCTTTATCCACTTTCTAAAGGCAACCACATTAGCATCTGCTTTAGTTGGCACGAAACAGAGTTTTTGCCAATCACGAGGATCGGATTCCATCATTTTCTTCTCCTGCAAGTTTCCGAATCTTTCAAGAACTGATCGGACACATTGTTTCGAATATAACATGAAATTTGTGGGTTTGGGTGTAGTCTAAACAGGTTGGGTCAGTTTCAGGTAGAGCTACCAACACATTTGGCGAATTTTAAGCTTGACCTATTTTTTTATAAAAATTTAACAAAAATTGTTCTATGTCACAAACTCATTGTATACAGTTGTATCTTTTGTTGTTAAATTTTGAATTTAAAGTATTAATGCAGAATAATATAATATTATTTGTTAAACAAGTGTTCATATAAACCCACAAAAACACACTTGTCATGTCCGGGTTCATGTGCCTAACACGATTTTCGTGTTCATTTTGTGTTCAATCGGCAAATCACGACCCCCCCCCCCCCCCAACATGTCAAATCAAAACATATGCGTTTTTTTGTTTTACCTCAACGTGAAGAAGATACAAATCAGAATCGATGATCAAATTCTGGTTGATATGGAAAATCCATCTAGAAACAAACAAATCAATCCAACCAGCAAAGTTTCTTGGGGAAGCAAATATCAGTCTGCTATTACCCGGGCTAACCGGAATACAGATAAAGATCAAAAGCGCCTGTCGAGGTGGTTTTTGTGCCACTTTCCCCTGAATTAACCAAATTACAAGATTTTATATACCAATAAAGATCATGAGTTATACTGGTAAATCAAATCTATACCTTTGTGCTTCCATCAGATTCATTTGGCTTCCCTCCAATTGTGATACTACCATGAAACAAACAAGGAGGCACAAATGCCCATTCCCCATTTTGCTGTTTTGCAGTAAATCCATCTTTGTCTATTTTGCCTACGTTTATTTCAAGAGGTCTACCCCCTTCGCGATCGAGCTTAACAGTGAACTAAACTCGTGTTAGTCTAGCAATCATCTAAAAAACATATTATGTAATTCAGTAATGGCTTAAACACTTATCTTGGTGGTGGCATGCTCATTATCTTATAATGTGCATATGGAACATGAGCAGGATCCATGAGATTTTCAATCAGTATTTCATACCTGAAAACGAATAACTAACTTGTTGATTTTAAGTTTTTAACTTGGTGCAAAATGTAGGTGAAATGTTCATACCCATATGGTATATCTCTGTTGAACATTTGGAAGGTAAATGAGGGATCATCAAGTGCAGGGATGTAGGGTGGTTTCTTCTTTGTGAGGATATCTTTGAACTGTGGATCAGTGCTGGGCCAAAACCACACTATTCCGTTTTGCACAGTGCTTGGATAAACCGCAACACACGCCTTCTGGAACGTATGAACCTGCATACATAATTGATCAGTAAAACCATATGATACAATCATACAATCATGTGTAAATTTGTTTTACCGGAGGGCCATCAGGGGGAGCTTGAGGGATGAATTTGCAGTCACCGGAGCCACTAAAGCACCAGCCATGGTACACACACTGCAACCTGCCCCACTGATCAATCCTTCCTTCGGAAAGTGGAGCCAATCTGTGAGGACACATATCGTCGAACACCTTCCATGCATTCTCGTTTTTATCCCACCACACCACAACATCCAGACCCATCACTTTCTTCCCGTGGGGAGCCCTCTTGTCGAGATCACACACCGGCATAAGCGCGTACCACTGAGAAAACCAGTCGAATTTCTCATCTTCATCAAGGGTTTCGGTTTCGTCTTCATCAAGGGTTTCGGTTTCTTGTAGGGGTGGAGAGATGGCGGTGAAGGTCTTGAAATTGGGTTTCTTGAATTGGGTTGAGAGGGGGTAAGTGGGAATTGGGTTTGGTTAGAGGGAAGGAGAGAGTGGAAGTGGGTTTGAAGAATCGGGATCTGAGAAGTGGAGGTGGAGAAACAGGGGAGGGAGCTCTGAGAGCTTCCATGGTGGGTGATTTTGTTTACCTGCTGCTGTGAAATGAATTGAATTTTGTGATAGAAATGAAATGGGGTGGTTATTGATGATGCGATTGTGGTTGTCATGATGCCACACATACTCGTATATTCCAACGGTCCAAGATCATACTATCGCAGATCGGAACACAGATTTGGCGCCGTTAAAAAGAACACTAGAGATGGGGAAAAAAAGAAAAAAAGAAAAAAACCTTCTTTGTCCAACCTGTTGGAAAAAGAAAAAACAAACCGGTTAATAAGAACACCGGTTAGAGAGAAACCGTTTTGATCCCCAACTGAACCGACGGTTACCAAGCAGTTAGACCCCCCGAGGAAACGGTTACAAACGGGATATTAGGAGCTGAACCAATTAACGGTAATACATGCGTTATATAGGCGTTGAAGATCGGATTATAACTGCTTTTTAATTATTACGAGACTTGCGACCCGCGCGTTGCGGCGGGCGAGACGTTAGTCTGACTATTTATGTTGAAAGAATAACGATATTAAACAGACCTTATATGATTAGTATCTTTGAGTAATATCGAAGTTGTTGTCTTCGACCGGAGCGATGTCGCGGATGAGGTGGGTGTTTTGAGACTTTGAATTATCTAAAAGGAAAAAAGACTCTCTAAGAAAAAAAAAGTCTCTTAATATTAGATTTAACAATCACTATATAAACATGTAAATAGAAAGAAAATCAAAAACTTGTAACGTAGGCATTTGCATATCTAACATGTTAGTTAAACAGGTGTAAACTATATTTATACTTGTAAAGATGTAGTATATACACAAATAAACCATTTTTTTCATTACCATTTGAGAAACTTAACTCTGCAAAACAGAAGCCAAAATTATATAAATATCAGATGAAATTAAAACCGCTTTTTCATTACCAGTTAAGAACCCTGCAAAACAGAAGCCAAATTTACATAATAGCAAATGAATTTAAAAATGGGAAATATACAAATGCTTTATAATAAGTAGATTGTTAAGTAAACATGCGTAGTAGGAAACCGAAAGAGGGCTAGAACTAACCTAAAATACAATATGTATTTTAAATGGGGCTGCCAAAGATCTTCATCAGGTATTAATCCAGCAATCATTTTTCTTATAAGTTACGTAAGCATACCTACAATGGCGAAATGTCATTCATCAATTTTTAACCCAAAAATATGCATTTTACCTATAACACACCAAACAAACAGAGTCTCTAAGAGCTTACCATATTCAATTCCAAAACCTTGACTTGCGACCCGCGCGTTGCGGCGGGCGAGACGTCGATTTAAGTTTTTATATTGTAAGCATAATGATGTAGTTAATACAATTACATAAGCTAGAGTTAATGAAGCTGCTTCTAGCAGTCTGTCATTCAAAATTACAAACCATTTGAAAAGAACACTTCTACATATGTCGGCTGAGGGTCAAAAGAGTTGAAAAGAACACTTCTACATATGTCAGGTGCTTCCACCAAGTTGGAAGCCTATTGTTTTCAGTCTGTCATACATATGACGTGTTCACTGAAGTTATTTTTTTAATAAGTGTATGTCAATTAAAGACCTATCTATTACTTATATAAGATGTACATGGAGATTTGGCTTCACATACCTGTGTGGATGGGGGTGAGGATGTCATTTTTCTTGATTCTATATAGTATGATCTTGCATGGAGTGAAGTTGTATTGGTATCTACGAACGTTTGACTCTGGAATAACAAATTATTAGTAGAAGTGTTCTTTTCAAATGGTTACCTTTGTACATGCGACAGAACCGATATGATCAGATAAAACATACATCAAAAGAATATAAATAAATTTAGAAAAATCTACCTGAAAGCAAAGAGGAAGTTGCAACAACCTGCACACGAAGAGCACAAAAAAAGACAATTTAGAAAAGCTAATGTAAAAACAGTAAAATATTAACACTATGCATGATATACATCTATCGTTTATAGAATCTGATATCATAAGTTGCCAAATATAATTAACTTGTGAGGCATTCCTAGGTTGAACTATGGCTGGTTCGTGACCTGGACAGTCCATGGCGTCTTGAACAACTGCTGAGGCATTTGCTCTAAGTGGCTGAAGATCTTTTTCATTCCTATGATTGAGACAATTTGAGGGCGTGGTTTCTTTGGGTCGCTATACCCTTCTTTTAGGACCAGTTCATTGCAGCATACTTCTATCAGTTCTTTCATAGCATTATCAAACAATACGACTGCCATTGTGGAGGAGTCATCCATTTTGATTGCATTAAGAGAATACCTGCACTCAATTAAGAGACATTTAGTAGTCTTACAATTGTATATTTATACATAATTACAGATATGTGTTATAATATTCGTTGGCAGAAGATTAGTGAAATGTACTTACAAATACTTTGGTGCTGGTATGTTGTGGTTTTCTATGTAGAGATATTCGCCCATTTCTTTGTATGTTTTCCCCAAGCATTCAGGACATTTCTGGTTGAACCAACCCCTGTACTCTTCGATTTCTTTAATCCTTGCTTTGCAAGTGTATCTGTTAGCCTAGTAGATACATATCCATTGTGTTTAATATTACATTTGAGCATAGTGGCTAATTTTGATTCATAGGTTATAGAAATGATATGTGTAACCTTTCATATGCAGATTTGAAAATGACATAAGTAAAACTTTTGGGTATAGCTTAAATTAAAGATTCTTACAGTGCTCTGGATTTTTCGACAGAAGATCTGCTATTTTATGATGTTTATGCTTTGATATGTATCACAGAAACCTCTCTTTCCTTTCATGTTCTTGAAACTGTTTAGTTCTTATTAGTTAGTATTCTCACCTCGTGTAGATAGTTTGAATCTAAGGTATTAGGGGGTCAATCTGAATGCTTGTTACTGCTGTAGACTCTAGGTGCATCCTGTCTGTAATGTTAAACATAATCTCTTATGTTTTATTATGCAACATGTTACTTTTAAATTTGTTAAGTGGCATGCCAAGAAGTTAAGACATAAAATGATTAAAGAGTTAATTTTTTTCTGTTGAGCTTTATCAAAGTTATTTTTTTTTTGTTCAGCTTAATCAATAGATCACTTTTTGTATAGAACAGTTTTGAGGTTCTCAACAATTCATTAATACCAACTCTATGAATCTTCATCTATACACCACTCTCTCTGGTCTAGATTGAAGCTTAAACCAAAAAAAAAACTCAGGCATAATAACGTAAGGCCACCATCTTTAGGAACTATTTTTTAATCTTAATAATCAAAGTTTTATATAGTATATAGCAAGGTAAAATAGCTTATTTCCAGCCTGTCGTTAGAAAAGTTTAATCTCTTAGAAGTCTATGTACATTAGGGGAAATAACTCCAACTCAATTAAATTAGGAACAGAAACCAAATGTCTACAGTTTTGAGTTGGAGTTATTTAAAAAACAATTGAGCTCAATGTACATTTGAGTTGGAGTTATCTTAAAAAAAGTATAATTTTAAAAAGTAGGAAGACAATAGTAAGCAAATGTGAATCAGAAGATGTACATAGCAATTTCCCTATTCATTGGAACAAAATGATCAACCTGGAGTTCTATGTACATTAAGCAGAAACTTATTTTAAGATCAATCAAAATACACAAATTCAAGTCTACAATCATTATAACAATTGAAAATCACTAATGTGAACATGCAATGGTAGATCTTAAAACTAATTCGCAAGTCAAAGTAGTAGTAAATTGACTGAATAGAAGGGAATCGCACATGCAATCACTTGAAAGAGAAGTTACCAAATTCAAACAGAAGAGTAATAAAGAGTAACCTAATGAAAACGGATTTCTACATGACTACATTCGGCAGTGAAAAGGAGAACCAAACACCCTATGAAAGGCCCTTGATTCTTGGTTGTGTGGTCGGTGCATGAAAATTCACCATGTCGGCCGCTTGTGCCACCACGAGGACGGGGTTTCTCGCTTTATCAATCCTTCGGAAGGCGAAGCCTGGCATATCACCGAGATCCCCATCCCCCATGGCCTTGTTGACCCGCCTGAGCTTGGCCTCGTCAATGTAGGGGGTGGGAGGCATTTGGATAGAGAGCTCCTTCATAAGATCTTCAAGGCTCGTGTCACCACTGTTAAGAGTATACCTCTCAGTTGTCGCATGGCCTTCTCCCAGGCCCTTAAAACTGCTCTGCTTCTGGTGGCTGCTTACCCCGATTCTATTGAGGCCTGGGTTCGGTTGCTTATTCTCCCTAGGTTCACGCTAAGGGTTTTTAACCCTAAAACGCGCCAAGAGGCTCGCTCCAGGAACCGCAAAGCCCTGCAATGTCGTTCCATCATGGCTTCCCTATCTACTTGGGGGGGGGGGGGGGAGATGAGGGTATTGACCAGCTGATTGATAACATCCTTGAAACCCCCGTTTGTGGGCCAGGGGGGCCTCCTGATACTGTTTCTGACAAGTCGGTCTGCGGAGGGGTACAACATAAACCGCTGCATCCGGAAAATTGCGGACGGTCACTTTACTGCCGCCGTTAAAGTTCTCTCTTCGTCTGGGGTTGCGCCTTTTGGACCTGCCACCACCCGGGTTTTGGAGGAGAAGCATCATGTGTTACCACCCCCCTCCTTGCCGTCTGAGCCCCATACCGAGCCCCCACTTGTGGCTACCACCGAAGTTGTTTTGGCTTGCATTAAATCGTTTCCCAAGGGGACTTCGTGCGGGAGGGACGGGTTGCGGGCCCAACACCTTCTGGACAGCCTCTGCGGGGAAGGGTTTGCCGTTGCTAACGACCTCCTCGGGGCTATTACCTTGGTAGTCAATTTGTGGTTGGGGGGGAGGTGCCCCCTCGGCATGGCCGAGTTTGTGGCGTCGGCCCCTCTCACACCTCTGCTAAAACCTGATAACGGGATCCGGCCCATCGCTATCGGCTCCATCTGGCGGCGGCTGGTTTCTAAAATTGCTATGAAAGGAGTCGGGAAGGAAATGGCTAAATATCTCGGGGACTTTCAGTTTGGGGTTGGGGTGCCTGGGGGAGCTGAGGCTATCATGCATGCGGTTAACCGGTTAGTTGCGGGGAAACATGATGACAGCTCGCTGGCTATGCTTACGGTTGATTTCTCCAACGCGTTTAACGTAGTGGATAGATCGGCCTTACTTCGGGAAGTGCGATTAAGGTGCCCGTCTATATCTCCATGGGTCGACTTTCTCTACGGTCAGCCTGCGCGGCTATACTTAGGGGGAGATCATATTTGTGCCACTACTGGGGTGCAACAGGGAGACCCTTTGGGCCCTCTCCCGTTTGCCCTTGTTCTTCACCCCCTTGCGCACCAGATTCGAGAAAATTGCCGCCTCCTCCTCCACGCGTGGTACCTTGACGATGGCACTCTCATCGGGGATTCCGAGGAAGTGGCCAAAGCTTTGCAGATTATTTCGGAGACCGGCCCCTCCCTGGGCTTGCAACTCAATATCAAGAAGACAGAGCTGTTCTGGCCGTCTTGCGATGGGAGGAAGAATCAGCCGGGCCTCTTCCCCTCGGGCATCAGCAGGCCGGCCCTAGGGGTAAAGCTCCTTGGAGGGGCAGTCAGTAGGGATGGTGGGTTCATTGAGGGGTTGGCATCCAAGAGGGCTTCTAACGCTGCCGCTCTAATGCACCTCCTTCCCAAGATTCGGGACCCGCAATGCGAACTCCTCCTGCTTCGCTCTTGCATGGGTGTTGCCAAGCTCTTTTTCGGCCTGCGGACCTGTCCCTCAGCCCACATGCAAGGGGCGGCCTCCTGCTTTGATCAGACCCTGCACGAGACAGTTGAAAACATTGTGGTCTGTGGAGGGGTGATGTGCTCGGAACGACTCTAAAAATACTATTAAAACCTAGACCTAAACCTAGACCTAGACACACCGAATTTTACCGAAATAACCTAAACCAAACCGAACCCTAAGGCAAGTGTACCTGTCGGATTATAGCTAAGCTAAGGCAAGACCGGGAATATCGAACCCTAGAGACACTCTATAGACAAGACTCAACTAGGACTGAAAAATAGGAATTTTGAGAATTTGGTTTTAAAATAAATTAATTAAAGTAAATTAACTAACTAAGTGACTAATCAACCAACAACCGAAAACAAAGAAACCTAGGAGGAAACTAGATTAGAGAAACAGTACCACCTAGACCTAGACTCCTATTTCATGCTAATGACTACTCTCGGATATGGCAACTAATGATGGAACCAGGATCTTCTGATACAACCTCTAGAAACCTTACGAGCCCCCAGACCACTTACCGGATGTTACTGATAAGATACCTATTTGGTTGGAATAACCACACTGATTAGTTAGTTCACCTTTTAAGTCCTTCCTAACTTTGACTACTCTAACGCTCGAACAAGGGTTCACCTTTTAAGTCCTTCCCACTTCAATTACCCTAGCCACCCTCGGATATACCTAAGGCACACCTAGACTAACCGGAGCTACCACTGATTTTCTATAACCAACACGAAATAGCAGATTAACTAATAACCTAGGGCATTTCCTTTTAAGACAATGTTATCCTAAGTGATTAACCAACCCGACTACCCGACAACTGTCATCCTTTTGAGCTTATTCAGAGAGCAGAACACATAATCCAAGGAAACAATTAATAATCAATCCTATGACTAATCAAAATCAACTAACCATATCAATTTGCAAACACAAAGTCACACAAACCAATTACCCAACCCAAACCGGAAGACATCCGCAGATCACGCAAGTATTGACTATCAATCGAAACCCTAGACTAAGTACACTTATGCATCAATTACAGAAAACCAATGGGATTTAAAGAGAGTCACAACCCACACATATGATTGTCATAAACCGAAAATAGTCAAAAACACAAAATAGTCATCAATCGGCCTAGGCGGCACTAAGTGCTTAGCCTAGGACCATAATCCAGTCAAGATCAGCAACACATACAGACAATTGAAAGGAAAACATGGTCTAAAGTCAAGTACAAAAGAAATCAAAGAGAAGATAGAAACCGAACACGTGGTGAGAAACCGAATGCTTGATCTCTAGCCTTCAAATCAATCTCCTTACTGTTCCTCGTCCTCAAAATCGCCTCTAAGAACCTCTCTGGACGGCAATCAGTCGAAAAGTCCCGAATGAAACCCTCGAATACGAATTTATAAGAAAAATTAGGGTTTTCTCGGCCGAACACCCTCCAAGCGTATCGCTTGGAGGGTCATAATCTGTAGGCGATACGCCCGGACCATGCATACGACAAAATAGTCGGGTTTTAGCCGGCTTTGACTTTGTTGACCTCTCTGCCCCAAGCGTATCGCTTGGGAACCTGTCTTTCCTAGGCGATACGCCTAGGATTCTTTGTTCAGCACTTCTCTCGTCTTTTCTTCTACTCTATCTAACTTCCTCTCATGGCCTCGGGATTTTATTAGAAACCTACAAAACGTGTAAAACATAACTTAAAAGACACAAAATGCCAAACTTAACTAAAACATAACAAATGACTCAAAATGGACTTAAAATCGACTCAAATAATGTACAAAAGACCCGGGAAAATTAGATGTGTTTGCAACACATCAAACATCCCCACACTGACTCTTTTTTCGTCCTCGAAAAATACTGCAATGGAATCACAACCAGGAAATTGACTTCTAAACATTAACATTCCAAAATTCAACAGCCACCAAACAATTCCACATTCCATAACGTATTAACACCCTAACTACGATTGCCGATATTTCTATCCGATTAAACCCAACCACCAACCTTTTCTTTCGCCCCCATGTGTTTATGAAATTACCAGATATAAGTTCAGCTGCCTATGGATCCCACTAAAGAAAGGTCAAGTTCAACCTATTACCGAATCATATTCAGTCAAAGCAAAGGGTATAATTGATTTAAATTTATATATTTTCTCCACCCCCCTTAAACCAGATACTAAGATGTCCAAAGAATAACTATGAATTGATATGCAACTTTTTTTTGAAGCATTTATTCACTAAACTACCATTTTTCTCTTTTTCCATTTTCTCAATTTCTCATTTTTTTCATTTTTTTTTTCAATAGTTGGTTACTTTTACATAAAATTACCAACGGACATCATCAGAGGTACTCTTTCACAAGGTCTTACCCCCGAAATCATACATGAGTATTTTGCCCGCGAGATCAGGAACATCATCAGAG
>JBCNJP010000019.1:26588669-26623131 GCA_039602395.1 Deinandra increscens subsp. villosa
GAACATAAAATAATAAGTATTGTAAAGTTTGAGGGGCCAAATGTGTAAATAATGAAAAATATATATAAATATATATAAAAATATATACGTATGTATACGTATATCATCGAGGGTGTCCCGAGCCTTAGAAACTTTATTTAACATGTTTTATAATAGTTCGGTACATAAAATGACAGTTTGGTAGAAGTTTGGGGGCTGAATTGTAAATAAAACATAGAGGGACTAAAACTGTCATTCTGGCAAAGATGCCAGGCGTATCGCCGGGATCCTCCTCCCTCCGGCGCGATACGCGAGCCGTGTGCAGACGCAGAAATCGGCCACGTTTCGACCTTGCAGCCGAAGTTTGACTCCCTCCTACGCGTCGTTTTCGTTCGAATTAGTCACCATGGTATGCGTGTAGGAACCCTGAGCGACCTCGTAAGGTTATAAATAGGAGCCGAATTCGTTCCATAACACTTGCCAATTCACGAGATTTATCTCCTAAAAACCCTAGAACCTCAACCGCGATCTTCTTCTGCAAAATTCGAGCAAACCAGCGAGGAATTAGGAGACCATCTTCTGCAGTTCTACATACTTTGGTATGATCTACAATAGCCCTCAATCAATTTCAGTTAATATTGTTGTTATGATCGAGTTCTAAATCTAGGTTAAAATTAGGGTTCTTGAATATAAATCATCAAATTCGGGTGATCGGGTGGGAGTTAGGCTCTGAATTTTTGTAGGTACTCTTAAAATGATGTTATATAAGAAAGCCCTAAGTTTTTTTCACAATTGGTAAAGGTTTGGTATGGGTTTTGTAAACGGGTCAAAAATTAGGGTTTTCATGTCGTTATTCTGCCCAAATCGAGCAAACGGTTTTGAATTAAGCTTTGCCATTTTAAAGGATATTATATAATGTTATAATGAATAATACCCTAAGACGGTTTTGAATAAAAATGAGTTTTGATCATAAAATGGGAATTTTATGAAATTAGGGTTTTGGAATAAGGTTATTTAATATAAAATAATCCGGAGGGTATGGGGACTTGAATTTTGGTATGGTAACATGTTTATATATATAATAAACATATATGGGTTTAATATGGAGAAATAATAAAATATTAAAGATACCGAGTTAATCGGATATTTAGAAGTTCGTGCGGACCGGAAGGGTAAGCGCCTGTACTCTGGGGTTTCTGGCAAAAGCGGGGGTGTCGCCATCCCATCTGGGCAATGGCATCCCAACACTGGGCGATCCCGGAGTGAGCGTTTACTTATAGGAATGCGCGTCTTCATATTATCATTAAAAGAAAAGGATAACTGCCTAAAGGGCATTTTGGTCATTTTGACCTTTAAAAAGGATAAACTTAATAATTGAATATTATTAAGATAATAAGATGTTAAAATAAACATAGGAAGTGTTTATTGTATAAAACCTTGCGTTAACGCCATACGATACGCAAATTAGGTTAAATCGGGAATCGTTGCGGAAGTTCCGTTCGTGTAACGAGTTAAAGACATAAGGTGAGTTCTATGAGCCCACTCTTAAATGTTTTAAATGTTTTAAATGTTTTCGGGCTGATATACATACAGATGTTATAAAATGCTTTTAAATGAATTATGACTGAAATGTTGCCTATCTGAACTGTTGGAGTACTAAACTGTTGATTTGCCTTTAAATGAATATATATATCAAACCACTAGGTGCTAATTGTTAATAGATATGTTGAACTGTTAAATTGTTATTGAATTGATATATATACGTGGACTGTTGTGGGAATGCATACACGTGAAATATCTTGAATTGATAAACTGTTAAAAGGCTGTTGGGATAATATATATATATATATATATAGATAAATATATATATGATATGCTATGAAAATGATATTAAATCATTTATACGTGTTATAACGTAATTATAATAACTGTGATATGATATGTGCTATGCTTATTTTTAAATAGTCAAGTGATGAAGGAATTATTAGTAAACGTTATAGTGAATATGTATGATTATATGAGAACAGGTGATGCATTCACTTTATTATTATGTGGTGGATACGCCGCTGGTACTTCCTATATATAAGCATAATGATATTAGTTACCCGGTATATCAGAAGTGTGGAGGATACGCCCTGTATACATACACCAATGGTAAATTGGGGGATGTCCACTTGTTGCAGTATATGAAGACCTTATCACTGTTTACTAATAATCTTAAGTCACTTGGGTATTTAACTAGGAGCGGGTAGTAGTACATGAGGAGTTAAGAAGTAGTGTTACTCAATGGGGTTAAGGGCACTACAAATAGAAAAAGGGGAAAGCTACTGACCGTTACAGGGAATGCTCTAAAAGGGTAAACTCGGCAGTTAGCAAATAGGGAAAGGCGATGCAACTGTCCGTTACAGGGAATGCTCTAGAAGGGTAAACTCGGCAGTTAGCAGATAAGGGAAGCGGGGCGACTGACCGTTATAGGGAATACCCTAGAAGGGTAAACTCGGCAGTCAGCAATAATGATATCTCTGTCTATTATTAGCAGGGTTTACACTGGCAATAGATGTTGGGGTTGTAGAAAGGGATAGTGGGATAAATGGTTATAGGGGGTGTTTCCTGTTAAGGAATATTACTTGTTGTATAATTGTGATATATATTATACTTGATAAATGTTTGTGTAAAAAAAGGGATCTTGCAGGTCCAAGGGTTTTAAACCTCACGTCGAGGTAAAGCTTTTAAAATATAGAACTCACCAGCGTAAGCTGACCTTTTCGAAAAATGTATGTATGTCAGGTCAGGGTGAGGCTTCGACTAGTTATGAGAAGGCCCTGGTGATAAGGGATTAGACGGGCAAGCTATCGGACGGAAGGAGGATGTTGGCAAGCTGGCATAGTTATAGTAATAAAACGTAGTGACAGATAGTATTTCCTTATGTAAATTATCTCTTACTTTGTAGTACTTGGCAAATAAATAAAAGTTTAAAAATTTCCGCTGCTTAGTAATCTCTGTTATTACCTTGTGTTCATGAGTAAATCCGATTAGTGACCCCTTCTGGAGCCAAGTCTGGAAGTGGGCGTCACACGCATAACTTGTGTGATTCTCCATATGACTTGCGTGATTATTATATATAATTTAAGTCATTATAAAATATAGCTTGAGTGATTATTAAATATATCTTGCGTGATTATTAATATAACTTGCGTAATAATTAATTTATCCGTACGAGACAATTTTACCATTTTCTAATATATACGTGGCGCAACCTGGTTACTTCCTACACTTCGCAGAGAAAAGACACTTTGTACCATAATTTTCCCATATATATATATATATATATATATATATATATATATATATATATATATATATATATTGAAAAGTTCATTGTAGACACCTCCATAAGTGTAGACAGGTAGACACATTTTTTCACCATTAGATCTCTTGATCTAATGGTTATGATTAATTCCTTTTTTTTTTCTTTTTCTCATTGTTCAGAAAATTTCACATGTGAAAACACATGTGAAATAAAGTAATTTTACATGTTAAATAGGGTGTTACCTGTCTACACTTATGAGGGTGTCTACGATGAACCTCACCCTAAATATATATATATATATATATATAATATATATATATATATATATATAGGGAAAAGATCATGCGAAAACGCATATATTTTGCGAAAACGCGAAAACCATCTTAAAACTAACATAACTTTTTCATACGTTAATATATATTTTTAAAATTTTTCACCAAAAGTCTTATAATTATGTTATCTTTAATTCTATAAAAATAAAAAATAAAAGGGTCATTTGCATATATCCCCCTCTAAAGTTAAGAAATTGCATATTTCCCCAAATCATGCTTTAAGACCATTGTACATTATGCATTAAAAACTTGTATTTTGGGTATATATGCAATTTTTTTTCAAAGTAAGGGGATATATGCAATTTTAAGTTCACATTTTATTATTTTATATTTTTTTCTGTGATACACATGTGTACCACAAAAAAATACTCATGTTTTAATATGAGTTAATATTTGTTTTCTCTAAGACGCACCATATGTGTTATATTTCTGTCATTTTTTGTGTTTTTTTTAATGATACACATGTGTACCACACCAAAAAAAACCCTCATATATGTGGTATACAGTACTAATTTTAAAATGAAATTGCACCATAAGTCTTATAGTTATGTTATCATTATATCTAATGAAAAAAATAACACTTTATAACTTTTTTTGATTATATGTTGCACATGTGCACTATGTTTCATTATCATTAGTACCATAAATGTTTTAGTGTTTTTAATATATTTTTAACATAAGGAGTGTTTTTACACATGATAATTCGTTTTTGTGCAGTAGTAATGATGATGATACACATGTGTATCACACGTGATACACATGTGTATCACACGGAAAAAAAAACCGTTAATTTTTTTTAATATTTGTTTCTAGAATTGAAGATAACGTAATTCTAAGACATTTGGCGCCAATTTTATGAAAAAACATTAACGTATGAAGAAGTTATGTAGGTTTTAATATTGGTTTTCGCGTTTTCGCAATATAAATGGTTTTCGCAGGATCCTTCCCCTATATATATATATATATAGTGAAAAGTTCATTGTAGACACCTCCATAAGTGTAGACAGGTAGACACATTTTTCACCATTAGATCTCTTGATCTAATGGTTATGATTAATTTCTTTTTTCTTTTTTTCCTTATTCTCATTGTTCAGAAAATTTCACATGTGAAAACACATGTGAAATAAAGTAATTTCACATGTGAAATAGGTGTCTACCTGTCTACACTTATGAGGGTGTCTACAATGAACCTATATATATATATATATATATATATATATATATATATAGTGAAAAGTTCATTGTAGACACCCCCATAAGTGTAGACAGGTAAACACCCTTTTTCACCATTAGATCTCTTGATCTAATGGTTGTGATTAATTTTCTTTTTTCTTTTTTTCTTTTTTCTCATTAATTAGAAACTTTCACATGTGAAAAAGAGCTATTTCACATGTGAAAGTGTCTACAATGAACCTCACCCTATATATATATATATATATATATATATATATATATATAGGGGATGGTTATGGTGAAAACCACTCCGAGTTGAGAAAACTTTGAAAACTCTTCAAAAACGGGGTCAAAAAGTTTTTTTTTTCCCTTTAATTTTTTATGGTGATTCTTTACGTTATAGGCTATCCGTAGATGGAAAAAAATCAAAAAACGCCTCGGGGTTGTCATACCCCAACCGACGGCGGAAGATGTCGGGGCGAGATGACTATCCAGATGCACACAACACTATTTAATATTGTGATATTCTTAATCAACCCATTTCATATAACATAAATAATCAATACAATACAAGATATAACTCGACAAAGCGCAACAATTTAACTTAATTAATTAGGTCATGCTAAGTCCGCATGCAATAATCCTAGGGTGTCAGCAACAAAGTAACCATCATCTAACCACAGAACCTGCAACATGTATAAAATAAGGGTTAACTACGAATAGTTGGTGAGTAAACATAGGTTTAGAATACCATAATAGATTAAAAGCACGCGATCAATGAGTTAAGTGCAAATCGAGTATGATAAACCACATATGAGATAGAGCAAATAAGGGTGCATGAACCAACCCTGACAATAAGGTTTTCAATCACAAAGCGCCACACGCGAGGCAGGCCAAGTGGGATTGTCAATCCGATAAATCTATTTCCGTAACCCTGACCTTTTACAACTAATGTCACGCGAGGTAGAGTATGAGATTGATCTTGATCACAACATAACACAAATAACCACACAAGTTCATATACAAGAGCACGCATAACAACATAGAGTTCACATGTAGTTTTTTAGTAAATAATATCGAATAAGGTTTTGAATACGATACATGTTGCACCCCAAATCGTTTAAAATAAAGAGGGGCTATGAATACTCACCTGACAAAGAAGACACGAATAGACAACGACACCTCGTAAAAGAAAGGTTAGACCCGAAGACAACTTCGACGACTAAACAAGACAGAGGAACAAAATAGATAAATAAATAAACAATTAAATAACTAAAATTCACGATAGAATCGACTCGACGACTCGTTGGTGATTTAATTATGATGATAACATACGAGCATGGTCATGAGGTAGGTTAATCCTAAACTACACATGCGATGACAAACAATTTTAGATGAAACTTATTTATTCTTACGATGTTTCAAAATATATTTATTTTTCATGGAATCGCATACACCACAAATATTAATCAACAATTAATTTAACATTAATCTAATCTATAACCATATTATTTAACATGAATTAATCAAATGCATATATTTATTTTTGGCAAAATTAATTATTTACAATCTATCCCTAACTTAATTATTTTCCGAACAATTTAATTAACCAAGATCATTTTTGGGCACGGAAATTATCCCAACTTTTTATTCATGACCTTTCATACATATGTTGTCTAGATCTATCACTAAACATCAATAAATCATAGACTTTTCCTTAAATCTATCAAGCATGAATTAAATATATGTATATTTTCGTGAAAAATCATAACATTGGTAACTTTCTCAAATAAAACCCTAGATCCATAGACTTAATAGTGATTTCACAAGATTAAACCATAGGTCATGTTTTTTTTCAAGATTCAAGCATGGATGATAAAGCATTTTCAAGATTTTACAAAATCCCATATAGAAAACAAGAAAAATGTAGACTTTTAGCATAAAAACCATGCCTTTATCTCAAGAACCCTATATCTATCAAGCATGGTGATTCTTCATGGTAAAACATGCATAAAAATGTAATCTTTAACAGCCCTAAACATGATCTACCAACATGAATCAAGATCCATCCATTATTCCTCATAAAATCCATAAAAATGCATAAAAAGTCGAATCTTTTATCATGGATTCATTAGATATATCATCAACAACCAAAATCAAGGCTAAAAGCATGATAAGGATCTAACCTTGATCATATAATTGCAAGATAACAAGAGGGTAGAAGCTTAGATTGAGAAAAACACACCAAAAGACGAAAACCAACAATAATATTTACTTGATTTCACCGAATTGGAGCTCCAAAACATCAAAGATCTTGATCTTGGATGTCCATAGCCGTTTTAGGGTTTTGAGAGAAGTTAGAAGGAGAGAAATGGGGGCTGGAATGAGTTTAGGAGCTTAAATACCCGTTTTTAGGGTTTTGCTGATTTTTAGAAAACAAGCGCATCGCCTAAATCGTTTAAATGGTTTAGGCGTATCGCCTGTTTCTCCACCAAACAATATTTTTTCAATTTCTCCGTTTTCGCTCTAGTTTCTTCATTTTTTGATGTTTTCGAGTCCCGTTTTCACCTAAATTACCAATTTCTTCATCTCATCATGTTAAGCACATTTAATCCACTGAAAATGAATATAAATATGCCATTCAACTCATAGAAATGCACAAATTAAGTCAAACTATGTGGTTTTGGTCGGTTTTGACGTACGTATCGATTTTGGACAATTCACCAACGTTTAGCGACTCGATCAAGTGTGTGATGACTCGTGACATGATAATTGATTATTAGATTCATAAATATGTTAAAATTGACATACAAAATACGAGATTCCCGGTAAACGACAAATCGCATACCGATATCGCATAAAAATCGGAAATTGCTTTATTTTCAATTCGAGAAATCCAATTTGATTCCAATTAATTGTAATTAAGTATTTGGTATCGAAAGACGCTCATAAGTCATTTATATCCATTAATTGGGGTATAAACACCAGAAAACTCTTCAGGTTCTCAATAATTTGCAAATCGGTAAATTATGAAATTTCAAAACGGGTCCGGTTTCTCAATCGGGTAAAATGCAAATATTATATTCTGAGCCACTAGTTATATATAAGAAAATCCATCCTCCCCCCCCCCCTCGCGAGAGAAATAGTGGCCAAGAATGATTCTCAAAAGTTCTCAAATTAACCTAACCATATATGTATATAAATATATGAATATTTCTAATTAAAAATTTTTAATCAAATTTGAATTTGAGAATAAATTCGGGTTCGATTCGAATTTTAAAATCAGACATCGAATCGAATTCAAATTTGAAAATTTAAACAGAGTTTCGAGCCGGTGATTTTTAAATCGGATCGAATTTTGGATTTTCAAATTCATTCGAATATTAAACATCCCTACTTCCAGAATGGCAAAATCCACGTCGGATGTTTCATCTGCATCATTCCCACTCGCCCACTTAGTTGATTCCGTACTCAAAATTCGTCCGCTTCTCAAGTCTAAGGTGGCGTTTGGTTCACGGAATGTAATGTAATTGGAATTGTAAAAATTTTCTTTTAAAGTTGTGCTTAAGTTGGGTAAGGAAGGAGTTTGGAATACAATGAATTCCTTTAATCAATGGAATTTGAGGTCATGTAACTTTCCTTCGTTAAAGTGAAGGATTTCTAAATTCCATTGATTAAAAGAATTCATTGTATTTCAAACCTATTCTTTACCCAACTTAAGCACAACTTTAAAAGGAAAAACATTACAATTTCAATTACATTACATTCAATGAACCAAACGCCACCCTAAATTTTGAAATTTGGAATCTAACATTTGATTCTTGATTCTTACGGTTAATTCCTTGATTCTTATAACTAGTATCATGCCTCCGAGATTATGCGGCATGCATAGTCAACAAATAGAAGCTTGATTGAAAATTTGGAAAAAAATATGCTTCTACTTTTTAAGATTTGTTAAGTGAAGAAAAAACATGCAAAGACTCTTACCATTGGAGATGATGAAAATTGAATTGAAAATAAAAAGATCGAAACACCAAAATGAGCCCTGAAAGTGACTGTGTGAAAGTGAAAGTTTTCCTTCAAATGTTTTCTTTGTTTGGTTGGTTTTAAGTTAAAGATTAATCTCTACAAAAAGAATCTTGTTACTGACTAATTAAGACATGCCTAAATCCATGGAAATGTACCCTAGTGAAAAAGTGAATGTCGAGGGTTAAGATTAAGATGCGACTGATTAACAATCTCGAATATATTTATGTTATTAGGTTTAGTGTTAGATTTTATATTTTATATTTTCCTTCTTCGTTGTTGGTCACACATTTGCATTTTGTATAACTTTTAAAATGGGAGCTATGATGATATGTTAAAAAAAACAAACCACTCACCGAATACTCGAACCGAAACCGCCTACAAACCCAAATAACCTAAAAGGCTAAAACCGATGTGAAACAGATAATAACCGATTAACTGATGGAAGGTAAAAACCAAACCAAACCGAACCAAACACCCCCTAAAGCTACTTACTATCCAAAAGTTCAATTATATGTTCGAAAAACAAGCTAAAATGATGAATCAGAGGAAGCCTCTAACACAAATGCTTCTCCACGCATCCGAATCATGTGGATCTAACTAACTAATACACCATCAACCAACGGCGAACTCAAAATCATTCCAACAATCCTGGTCAAAGTCACATAACGGGAAAGCGGTTTACTCGATGGTCGTATATATGATCAAGATCCATTAGACGGGTGGCGAAACAGTTAGATTGCTTCATCTGATTCATCATTGTAACTTGTTAACGAAGTCAGTTAATAGTCATGATGAATCTCTATGCCAACTGGATTTAGAATTCTAGTAAATGAAGACGAGAGGAGTCTCTTGATCACAGAACGACTTCTCATCTAAAGAATCAACAGGTGAATTCTAAAACTCAATCAATTGACAAAAGAAAGAAAGATTTGTAAACTAGGGAACCAAAATTTGACCGTAAAAACCCTACCTCTTGATGAAGGAATGATTTGTTTGATCCGACTAATTTATATGCATTTGAATTCCGATATTTAACCCATAAACGAAGGAATGGAATTCTAACTTAAGCCATAAACTATAAACTCATAAATACCAAATTCTTAGTATATATCAATCCTTATTACTATAAATTTTTAATAATTATACGGGTATTTTACACACACAAAAAATGTTTTGAGACTCGAGTTAGGTTATTAGAAAAAGTTTATTTAATCTAAAAAGTCTAAGTTTAAAACGTTAACAAAAAGCTAGGAACATACAACAACGAACAAAATAAAAAACATGAAACACTAAACGCGCAACTCGAAACAAGGACCAAAAACACCGCCTATACACCCAAAAACAAGGACAAAGCCTAGAATAAAACGCCCAACATATCGTCGGTAACGCACTCCGAACTTCACCTGTGAACTCTCTTTGAGACTAATGAAAATGCCACCCGAGAAAGAAGTGATCCCTCCTAAGACTTTTACCCATCTCTCTAATGATAAAGGAGAGACAATTCAACTTAGGCTTTGTTTGCTTCAGTAAGCCACGGCTTACTCGGACAGAAAGAAAAAATGACTGACTGGGTAAGAAAAAAATAAGGCATAGGTCGGAAGTTTTTTACTCGGTCAGGAGGTTTTTTGAGCCAAATAAACACACTGATCGAGTCGGTGGTCAGTCCGAGTAAGTGGTTAGCCCCTTACCGGATTGGATAAAGAGTTATCAAACAACCCTCAAATCTTCATTAACACCTTCTCCTGCAATTAAAAATTATAAATTGTCCTCAAAACCAGCTATCTAACGCCCCGCCAACTCTCCCAATTCCTTTGATCTCGTCATTTCCAACAAATGTTTTAAAACCGGATTTTTAAACCGAACCGGGCTTAGTTCAACAGGTTGAACTGGACGGTCGAACCGTATTGACTATTCAAACCTGTAAATTTACAATATACATTTTATAATCTTTCAATCATGAAAAATGTAAAAAAAGAAACTTCAATAGAGTTGAAAAACAAATTATAATTACGCAAATAACATCAATATAAGTTCTAATCAAGCTATATTTAAAAAAAAAAACTACAATGGAGTGTTGTATGCATCAAACTCTTCATCATTTAGTAGATGAAATTCACTATCATCTTCTTCCTCATCAACAAGAGAATATGCGCTTTCGTTTTCTACAGTATCAAATAAGAAGGTTTAGTGGCTAAATAATAATACGCTAAAAGTAACCTTAATTAATATATGTAAAATATAACATTGCGTGTGAGATGGTGGTTCATACACTTGCTCATCAAATATCTTTTCTATATCATCGTTGGTAAGCTCTGGTTCTCCCTCTTCAGCCACCTAAAACTTCGTATCATTAATGCACTCATATTTAATGAGATCATATGACCTCTTAGCAAATTTGAGTGTACAAAACATTCGCAAAAAATATGATGTAAAAATAAAGTTACATGACAATAACAATTAGGTAAATATTCAAAGATATCATACATATTCTCCAAACACAATTTGTAAAGAACAAATACAAGGTCGCTTAATCTTTCAAGCCCCAACCTATTCATTCTCTTTGTGTGAATCATTTAAACGACACTCCAATTACGTTCACAACCCAAGGAAGATGTGGTTTGACTTAATATTAGGATAGCAAATTTTTGCATCAAAGGGTAACCCCACCAAAACATTTCCACCATTTGGCTACAAAAGAAAATGTTAGAAAAAGTAAACATAATAATATATTTTAATAATGACATATGAAACAAAATCTTACCGGGTTGCATAGCACAACAAGAACCAACACCACTACTCCTACCAAAACTACCATGACCATGTTGCCTAAAGCGATTGTAAGATCTATAACATCATCACCGAAGAAATTATTCTCAACCATATCAAGAACACCAACAAAAACCTCGTTTTTCTTACAGAGATTTTCTTTGTCATACTAAATATCTGGATTTAACCAATATGTCGCACAACTAATACTTGTACACAACATTTTTTCCCAACAACGACCAGTTATATCCGTATATGGCTTATACAAATGTTCATTTTCCTTAAATAAATATATAATTCCCATTTTTGTCCTATTCAGCCCCCTCATAAACATACGCCAAAGAAGGTTTTCATCAACATCATATAAACGCAAACAAAGGAGTCATCACTTTCATAGTAATCAAACTATTCGTCCAAAAATTTCATTCATCACAACATCTCAACATTTATGTGTATGTGGTAGTTTTATCATCTTTTTAAACTCAATAGAAATGACAATAACTTGCAAGTCATTTTTGTGATCAACTAAACTTTTCAATGCAACAGAAACGAGTAGCACCCGGATGAAAGATTTCTGTCCAACCCGGCCTTTTTCTTAACCAATTCAAGGGCAACTTATTATTATAAAATAAAACACTAACTCTAGATGCGAGTGCGACCAAACTTTTGACATTTTCTAACTCTGAAACATCCTTTAATTATATATCAAGACAATGTGCAGCACACGCTGTCCAAGTAATAGGCCTATATATATCAGATAACAATATACTAGCACGTTTGTAGTTTGGAGCATTGTCAGTAACTATCTGAACTACATTTTTAGGCCCACTATTTTCACAATTTCAACGAACAACTTACATAATTAGGGAATGCTCTCAATATCAGATGCATCAACAGATTTTAGAAACGAAAACTCTTTCTCACAATAAACCAAGAAATTAATCAAGTGTCATTGCCTAATATCTCTCCACCCATCGCTCATAATCGTGCAACCACTTTCATTTCAATTACTTCTATAAGAATCTATTAATAACCAAACAGAAGCTTTTGCATCTTTTAATAAATTCACTCTTAAAGCATATGATAATTAGGGGCCTTGTAGCCATAACCTATAGATGTTATTTTATCCATCGCATGTTGGGAATGCATGCATCATAGAACCATATAGCAAAGCCAAATCAACTTTGTTAGTTTTTCTTTACTTTGCATAGTTTTCTATATAGTAGGTTGAGAAGGATCATTTATTCCTTTTATAAAGAACGGGTGCAAACTTGATGAAGCTTTCCTTTTCCCCTTTTGCATTTGTATTTCCTCGACTTCTTCATCGTCATCTAGGCTATGGACACTACCCCCAACATTACTAGCTTTAATTTTGTCTTAAATTTAGCTTCTTTCAGAAGCCCTTGCATAGTAAACCGGACTTCCGGCGATATCTTTTCAAAAGGTTCTACTTCGTCTTTAACGTCTACAAGATTTTTCTTCATTCTATTTATACCCCCACCACGCACTTCCTTTTGACAAATGGTACAAGTATAGATTGTTTTCTCTTTATCATCCTTGTGAGCAGTTATATAATTCTAAGCTTTATTCCTTTTCTGTCTTAAATTTTATTGTAAATCTTATGATTGATCCATAATCCTTCCTTTTCTGCCTCAAATTTAGTTATTTATGTTTTGATACATGCCCTTCCTTCTGTGTAGATTATTGATCAATCACAAACTTTACAATAAAACATAAGGCATAAAAGGGATAAAGCTTGGGAGTATTAACTACTCACAAGGGATAAAGCTTGGGAGTATTAACTACTCACAAGGGTGATAAAGGGAAAACAGTCTACACTTGTACCATTTGTCAAAAGGTGCGTGGTGGTGGTGGTATAAATAGAATGAAGAAACATCTTATAGGCATTAAAGGCGAGGTAGAACCTTATAAAAACGTATCGCTGGAAGTCCGGTTTACTATGCAAGGGCTTTTAAAAGAAGCTGAAAGAAAGACATAATAGGCATCGTTCTATACTCATCTTGGTGGTTCATTTGGAAGATGCCTAACGATTTAGTCTTCCAAATATGCAAAAATTGAAACGGCAATATCTTCGATTCTATTGTTTTATTTTCGTTTTCTTGGTATTCCTCTAGAATTGTTAGTAACTCGATGCGTTGGACGGATTGGTTGATCAATCCTTTACTTTTCATGTAATTTTGTTCTAATTTGAGCCTTATTTATAAATTTAATGCCGTTCAAAAAAAAGACAAAAAATAAGGCTAGTAATGTGGGGGTAGTGTCCATAACTTAGATGACGATGAAGAAGTCGAGGAAATACAAATGCAAAAGGGGAAAAGGAAAACATCATCAAGTTTGCACTTGTTCTTTACAAAAGGTATAGACGATCATTCTCAACCTACTATAAAGAAAACTATGCAAAGTAAAGAAAAACTACACGAAGTTGATTTGGCTATTACTATATGATTCCATGATGCATGCATTCCCAACATGTGATGGATAAAATATCATTTATAGGTTATGGCTACAAGGCCCCTAACTATCATGCTTTAAGAGTGAATTTATTAAAAGATACAAAAACTTATGTTTTGCTATTAATAGATTCTTATAGAAGTAATTGGAATGAAAATGGTTGTACGATTATGGGCGATGGATGGAGAGATATTAGGCAACGACACTTGATTAATTTTTTGGTTTATTGTGCGAAAGGGATTTCGTTTAAAAAAAACGTTGATGCATCTGATAATGAGAGCAGTTCCCCTAATTCGTGTAAATTGTTCGTTGAAATTATGAAAATAGTGGGCCTAATAATGTAGTTCAGATAGTTAATGACAATGCTTCAAACTATAGGCGTTCTGGTCAATTGTTATCTGATATATATATATATATATATACTTTTTTTTAAATATTTGGACACCACCCCCGCGTTCTGGTCAATTGTTATCTGATATATATATAATTACTTGGACACCATGTGTTTCACATTGTCTTAATATTTTATTAAATGATGTTTTAGAGTTAGAAAATGTCAAAAGTTTGGTCACACTTACATCTAGAGTTACTATTTTCGTTTATAATCATAAGTTTCCCTTGAATTGGTTAAGAAAAAGGTCGGGTTGGACATAAATCATTCGTCTGGGTGCTACTCGTTTCGGTTGCATTGAAAAGTTTAGTTGATTACAAAAATGACTTGCAAGCTATGGTCATTTCTAGTGTGTTTAAAAAGATGATAAAACTACCACATACACATGAATGTTGAGATGTGATTGAATGAAAATTTTTGGACGAATAGTTTGAATACTGTGAAAGTGATGGACTCCTTTGTTGAGGGCTTTGCGTTTATGTGATGTTGATGAAAAACCTTCTTTGGCGTATGTTTATGAGGGGGCTGAATAGGGCAAAAATGGGAATTATATATTTATTTAAGGAAAATAAACATTTGTATAAGCCATATACAGATATAACTGACCATCGTTGGGGAAAAATATTGTGTACAAGTATTCATTGTGCGACATATTGGTTAAATCCAGCTTTTCAGTATGACAAAGAAAATCTTTGTAAGAAAAATTGGGGTTTTTGCGGGTGTTCTTGAAATGATTGAGAAGAACTTTTCTGGTGATGATGTTATAGATCTTACAATAGGCAAGTTTCGTGATGGTCATGGTAGTTTTGGTAAGAGTAGTGTTGTTGTTTCTCGTTGTGTTATGCAATAATATTTTCTTTCATATATTATTATTAAATATATTATTATGTTATTTTTTTTCTAATATTTTCTTTTGTAGCCAAATAGTGGAAATGTTATGGTGGGGATTATCCTTTTCTGCAAAAGTTTGCTACCCGAATAGTAAGCCAAACCGCATCCTCCTCGGGTTGTGAACATAATTGGAGTGTCTTTGAAATGATTCACACAAAAAGAAGGAATAGGTTGGAGCATGAAAGATTAAACGACCTTATATTTGTTCATTACAACTTGCGTTTGGAGAATAGGTATGATATCTTTAAATATTTACCTACCTATTAATGTCATGTAACTTTATATTACATCTTATTTTTTGTGCATGTTTTTGTAGACTCAAATTTGCTAAGATGGCACATAATCCTATTGACTATGAGTGCATAAATGATACGGAATTTTGGGTTGTTGAAGAAGAGGAGAACCGGAGCTTACCAATGATGATATAGAAAAATATGATTGATGAGCAAGTGCATGAACCACCATCTCAAACGCAAGGGTATATTTTACATATATTAATTAGGGTTACTTTTAGCATATTATTATTTAGTCACTAAAACTTCTTATTTGATAGTGTAGAAAACAAAAGTGTTTATTCTCTTGTTGATGAGGAAAAAGATGATAGTGAATTTCATCAACTAAATGATAAAGATTTTGATGCATAAAACACTCTGTTGTAGGGGTTTTTTTTTGTGATAAATATGGCTTGATTAGAACTTATATTGATGTTATTTTGGATAATTGGAATTTGTTTTTAGACTTTATTGAAGTTTCTTTTTGACATTTGTCGTGGTTGAAAGTTTACAAAATGTATATTGTAGATTACAGATTTGAGTAGTCAATCCGGTTCGACCGTCTGAGAAGCCCGGTTCGGTTTGAAAATCTGGTTTTAAAACGTTGATTACAACCCTACCTATTTTAACTTAATTTTTGAAAAAAAAAACGGTTCGATGCAGGCCAGGTTTCAATCTGATTTAACCGGAAAACACGTTGGTTCATTTTTAGCTCGGAAATAGAGAAAACCACTCTTAACTGAACCAGTATACCCTCAGTCATCGGTTCAACCGGCCTAGTTTTACCGTTTTTTTAACATTGTTTCCAACTCTATGCCATCTTGACAAACAAACCGAGTCAACCCCAAATCGCTACGGGATTGATGTCTAGCCGGATTAAAGAGAAAACGAGAAAGGCCCCCCAAATAGCCGTTTTGCTGCCCCCTTTCATAGCCCGACCTTAAATTTTTATGACATTTACCCGGCTCCTTGGTCAAGATCCTTTCCACGACGAGGGGTAGGAAGGGAAACTAGGATTTGCAATTTACCGTAATTTTTTTTAACGGCAACAATTTTATCAAAACTAGCGAGGTGCTAGAAAGTACAAGACAACGAAAATTAATTACATGAAATAGAATGCGTGGTGAACAAAGCGAGGCCAATCAAGATCGGTTAGATTTGATCTGTGTTGAAGCCGGTTAAAAGGGTCAAGATTGATTTCATCAAGAATTCTACCCGAGTGGGTATTCATGCTTTGAAACTCCTTGTTGTTTCGAGCTTTCCATATTACCCAGGAAGAGGCTTAAATGACAATGAGCAAGGGGCCCTTAAGCTTGGGGTGAATTGGGTTTGGAGAGCAAAATAATTGTGCCGCCAACCCATCTGTGTTAATAGGAAGATTGCACCAATCACGTACAATTTGCCATGACCTTTTAGCCATGTCACAGTGTAGTAGCATATGATCAACAGTCTCCATCGAGGTAGAGCACCATGAGCACAAGACATTTGGTAAGCAGACTCCACGCTTCGACAATTCTGTTTTGACGAGTAACCGATTTAGAGCCGCTTTCCAAGTGAATATGTTGATTTTTTTGGGAGCACCGTTTGTCCAGTTATGATTGTAATCTTAACACGTCTTTAAAGGGCCTCCTACCCCTCCTCAAATTAGGAGTAAGAACACCCTTGAGGATGAAACAGAGGACGGGTCAACTGCAATGGAGCCGCCTTCGTCTCCGATGAAAATCTGGGCCTCAAGGATGGTTTATGTCTCCGCGCCACCGTGAGGTTCACCTTCAAAACACAGCCCTGGATCTTGACTTTATTCAGTGTCTCCACCATCGCGTTAACATCAAACACCCCTCTAAAACAAAGGAAGCAAAGGCTTTATTGTTAAATCTTCACTTGTTGGGGATAAAGGCATCAACCATCTCCCCGAGATGTTCGGTAGCCGCCCACATTTCACTAGTGAGCAGTCCCTAGGAAGGTTGGCGACAAAGATGGTCACCACCGAGTTTTTAACCTTCCTATGGTACACCACCTCCTGCCACTCACCTTTTTCCACCTGATTCCGGTCAATATCCCCGTGTTCCTCTCCGGCAACCTCCATCAGATGTTATCTTTGCTATTACATAACTATTAATTATCTCAAGGGCCAAAATCACACAAATGGTATGAAAATTAATAATAGTAATAACAGTGATTATTATGATAACAATAATAGTAACAATATGTAGCTTATTAGTATTAATAATAATAATAATAATAATAATAATAATAATAATAATAATAATAATAATAATAATAAAGGCATGATGATAAATAATCAAGAATTATAAAAGCTCGTTTTTAGGATCAACTCAAACCAACGAAATCTACAATTTGGTAAAATCTGAATGGAGTGATATTGTAGGTTTTTGTGTCTTTTTGATCAAGGCTTAAGATCATTACTTATGTTATTCTATTTCGCTACAAAGTACGTGTATCTAAACAAATTCTTTTGATACGCATTGTCTCGTGTTCTCCTTCCAGTCAATCACATACTGTTAGGTAATAAATAGTATAAGGGTTAGTGGGTTAATAGTCATAGTATAGGGGTTGATATGATAAATTATATACATAGTTGGAGGAGCTTAATATACGTTGAAGTGTGAATTGAGGAGCTTATATACGTTGAGTGAATATCTCTTCTTCTCCCTGGACTTTTTCTTTTACTTATCTTTAGCTCTTGTGTGTTTAAACACCAATTTGATACGTAACAATCGGTATCAGAGACAACCGTTGCTCTTACCGGTGGCAATTTAATAATATAATAACAAAGCGATGATCGGAAATTTTATGGTGGCAATCAACGTGATTCAAGTCGGCAATTCTTTTGAGAATACATGATGAATTAGGTGATTCAAGCAAAAGTTCCACAAATCAACAGGTCACAAATTTTCATTAACATTCAGAAGGCGATGATCAAGAAATCATAGTTTGAGTTCTTAATTCATATAGAAATCTGAACGTACAATATCAACTAATTGATGGTAAATTGAATTCGAGTGATTCAAGGAGGCAATTAACAGAGATTAATTGGAGCAGAAGCAATTAATTGGAGCAGCCGTCAATACCAGAAAAAAACAACACTAACAAGAATTGGAAACTCGATTCGATATTCTTCTGTTACTTTTTCTTAGAAATTGTTTCATCAACACAATAAGGACATTAGGAATGAATCTAACAAGATGGCTCTTGAAGGAAGAATTTTCTTGTCTTTATGGTTATAATCTTGTTGAAGGAGACGCCAGAACGTTTCAAATGGAGATGGGTGATTGTATGTCTGGAAGGTGATGCTAAGGCTAAGTGTAGTGGATAAAGCCCCAAATGGGGCGTCATCCGCCATGTGGACGATGACTAGACAAGGGGCTTTATGGTGTAGTGGATAAAGCCCCTATAACGCCCCATATTCTTCCCCTTTTACGCGTTATAAGGCTAACGCCCCTCTCCAGTTTTTTGCTCATAACGCCCCATAACGCCCCTGCGTAGTGGGGGTGGGCGTTATGGGGGGCGTTATAGGGCTTTATTGGGCCCAGTAACGCCCCATTACGGGTAGTCTAATGAATGGCATAAAAGTTTTTTAAGGAACAATGATGATATGATAGATGATTTGGATTGGATGGATTATTTGAGAATGATATTAAAAGATTTTGAGAATGCACCTAAGGTCTTTGATGAAATGTCTAATGTGATTCAAGAATTAAATGAGGGTGAGGTAGTGGAATCAACTGAGAGCAGACGGTTGAAGGATGGTTTGTTGGATAAAACTGAGACTTATGAATCAATTGATGGTGATGGTGATGACTTGGGTCATTCAAAAACCAATCAGTTTTTCATAAATGAGAAGGCTACATGCCAAAATCAAGAATCAGCAACACATTCTTTACTTAGTCAAAATGAGAAATCAAGTCTTATGGATGATAAATCTGCATGTCCTAAGGTTGCATTCATTTCATTTGGCCTAACAGTTGATCAAACAAAAACATTTACATCAAATTTAAGTGCCAATATTGGGGATCATAGGAGTGGATGCATACCTTGTTGTTAGCAGAAGGTTAAATGTGTTCGATATACCTATAGAGCAACTTCTTTTTAACAGGAATCATAAGAAAAAGATGTTATATTTCTCAAGGAACAGGAAGGAGATATGGGTCATATCTAGTGTGGTTGAAGACGATGTGTTAAAAGTTTGGCAGATAAGGGAAGGGTGTTACATCAATACCCACAAGTTCAAACATTCATCTCACTTTTGGATTGTTGTTGACACTTTTGAATGGAAACCAGGTTGGAAAAGTACATTTGCAGTCAAGATTTTATTTTCTTTGCAAAGATTTTTTTTTCCAAGATGCTCTTTGTTGGCTTTTGTGTGAGAGTTACTAGACATGATAAGGGATCATTAAAACTATGGAGTAGCACCCCAAATAAGCAGCAGGGTTGTGCCAGATGAAAATAGTGGAAGGGCCTAATTCATTGTTTAATTGGATGCTCCTTAAGCTTACATGGTTTCCTCCATGTTCAAGCTACAAAAATAGGTTCTGAAACACTTGAATTTGGATAATTTCAATGGTTGAGACTGCCCATATGTTCAAAGCTCCTATTCCAAAATACCAATATTGTTGCTGCTTAATCATTGCAAGGAAAAAGAATTGGTCCAAATATTTTTTATGTTACTTAGTTTTTCCTGATTCTTGAGGGCAAAAATCTTTTAAGGGGGGAGTATTGTTGGGTAATAAATAGTATAAGTGTTAGTGTGTTAATTATAGGGATTGATATGATAAATTGTATACATAGTTGTAGGAGCTTATATACGGTTGAAGTGTGAATGAGAAGGATAGCTATTGATTTGGGTGAATACCTCTTCTTCTCTCTAGACTTCTTGTTCTACTTCTTATCTTTAGCTCGTGTGTTTGATCACCAATTTGATACATAACACATACATCCTTAGAAGTTCCTGAATCCTGATTTTATATTTTGCTTTTATATTGCATGACTGTTTAATGATATTGCATGTTTCCGTTATAGAAAATATATTATATAGTATCAATTAGAATTTATATTCATTCTATGTTCATTTATGTTCCCTTGAAACTTACACTTTTGAATTTCAAAGGAATTATGGCATTAAAAGGTCATGTTTAGAGGTCTTGTAAAGATAGAGTTTTTGACAAGAGAGAACTCCCATAGCTTACATTGTCTATTAGACTGACAGGCTACTTGATGGTTTTGTTTAAATTCTTGTGTTGTGTTTGAATAGAATCAATTATGGTATTCAGAATCATTAAATTTTCATGTGATCCAAATAGGTGTTAAAACGGGTCGTGTGAGCAGTTATGTGTCAACAAGCATGCATGCATATTCGTTTAAGTTTTCATGTACATACAAAAGACTAGAAATTCAGTTCTCGAGCTTCAAGTAAAACTAGTGTTCTTATTTGGTAGATTTGTACCTGCAGTAGCCAGAGCTGGAGCCAAATTGCTGATCATCAGTTGTCGTAGGTGCAGAGCTGGAGCCAAACTGCTGATTGTCGGTGGTCGTAGGTGCAGAGCTGGAGCCAAACTGCTGATTGTCAGTGACCGTAGGCGCAGAGCTGGAGCGTTGGTGAGGTGGAGCCTGCTGTTGGAGTCCCAAAGTCCCCACTCGATGGTGCTCGGTTTCCAGTGCGGCTGTCGGCCCCCTCTTAACTATTAATGAGGTTAAAATATGAATTATATATCAGATTAAAAGTATTTAAGCCCAAAAAATGGGAGAAGAATATAAATACAAGTTAGCTTACTGTTTGGGTTTAACTGATTCATCTTTCCTGATTGCCGTTTCACAACCAAGTCTTTCATATAGTAGTTCTTAAAGAATTCTTTATCTTCACGTTCAAGTTCCGTCCAAGCTGAAACATACACCAAGATACATAGAAGGGTTACTTAGTAAACAGATTACGTAACTAGAGAGAGGACTAAAGATTAATTTACTTACCAGCTATTGTAAAAGCGGGCCCTATTTCTTCTGTCAGATAGAGAAATTGAATCACCTGCTTCTGGGTAGTGCAATACACTAGAGATTGTTTTATCAGATCTTTTACCTGATTAAACAAAACCAACGTACTAGTAAAATATCTCTCATAGCAAAAGCTACGGGTAAAACCTTTCCTCTATACATGTTGTAATAAATTAATAAAGATTTATGAGGATCCTATGACACTATTCCAAACCCTTACCCTCTGCTTATCTTTCTTTTGTCCGGCTTCCACAGTAGACATATTCACAGGCAAAGATGATGCTCCATGATCAGAATTTACTAAAAGATCATTGTTAAACATCAGTCAGATGATAAAATTGTTAATAAAAAAGTAATAAAGACTCATCTTAGTATGCTACTTGATGTTATAAAATCAACGCATCTTATGTTCGATTTTACTTTACATACCGAACTTGTAATGACGACTCGCATCTGTTGTCAACCTTTTTTCTGTTGAATTACTCCTCCCTGGAATTTGACTATGTGAAACCATACTTCCTGCAAATTAAATTAATAACTCAACTGATTCGCAAACATGTTCTTCTACTTCCTAACTAGTTTGTTCACTGTTGTAAAACATGTCCTTCTGGTTTCCAGTTTAAATAGTTTTGCCCTTGGCTTCCAATGAAAATTGATTTTAGCCTTAATAAAAAGGATTTAAGTTAAAGCTGCGCCTTAAATAGGTTTAAACCATGTATAATTTAAACCTTGTAATTTGTTCTAAGTTCTCTTTTAAAAATATAAATGTATTTTACATTTCTCCCAAATTTACATTATGATCTAAAAAAATATACAAATAGCTTGACTTTGAAATCAACAGAAAGCCTGTCGACCTCTTGAAAGTCAATTGAACCTACTGATTTTATTATCCTGTGTTCTCTTGTTCCATGATCGTGATCAGGTCCTATCGTGTGTATATAATAAAACCAACAACACAGAGAAGAGGTGGTGGCTTCAAGCCCCACTAGGGATACGTGTGTGTCAGTATTTTCAGATTCAAATAAATAAATTGACAAACTTCTAATTTCCCAAATATATAAATAGACAGACCTCAGATTGCACGGATTACCAGCAGATTTGGTATTCATTGCAAGCAACCTATTGAATCGTTCCTTGTATCATTCAATCAACATGTTCAAATGGGAAATGAAAAGCAGGTTCCTCCCTGAGGGTCCACAATTATATATTAAAGCCGTTAGTTGTTAGTTAATCCACGTGAGGGCCAATTGTACTCCATATCAGTATATAAATACAATTGAGATATAACTTATTACAGTAAAGCCCCCCTAAAAAATACAAATAGCTTAAATTTGAAATCAACAGAACACATATCTACCTCATCAATATTGCCCACAAACAAGAGGTTGTGGCTTCGAGCCCCGTCAGGGATAAGTGTGTGTCAGTATTTTCTGTTCAAATAAATAAGTAGACAAACCTCAGATCATGCAGATAACTAGCAGATCCAGTACTGATTGCAAGCAACCCGTCGAGGTCATTCCTTTTATCATTCCAACGACATACTCAAATGGAAAACCAAAAGCATGTTGCATCCCTGACGGTCCACAATTATATATTAAAGCTGTTAGTTTATAATTCATCCATGTACTCCATATCAGTATGTATAAATTACAGTATGTGCAATAAATAAAAGCATTAAAGCAATATAAATAACGAATCCATGAACTTGAAAGCATTCATTTGTGGCTCTCTTCCATCATCCCATTGAAAAGTGGTTATGTTTGATTGAGGACATAAGCACGGAAACACTCATAACCAACCTAAATAACTCATGTACTTACTAACAGCCACTTAGAAGGTAAAGCTGTTGGAACAGGGTGTTGCATTTGATGCACTGTTTGAATATGTGGAGCCCATCTAATATTAAGTAGAAACAAAACCAATTTTTGTGTGAAGAAATCTTGAAACAGAATGTAGCTTACTTGGTAGTATACTAGATCCACTAGACCCAAGTGGAGAAGTGACTGTGTTTGTGTACTGCGAATGGTTCAAGAAAGCTGTTGGAACAGGGTGTCGCATTTGATGCACTGTTTAAATATGTGGAGCCCAACTAATATTAAGTAGAAACAAAAACCAATTTTTGTGTGAAGAAATCTTGAAACAGAATGTAGCTTACTTGGTGGTATACTAGATCCACTAGACCCAAGTGGAGAAGTGACTGTGTTTGTGTACTGCGAATGGTTCAAGAAAGCTGCTGGAACAGGGTGTCGCATTTGATGCACTGTTTGAATATGTGGAGCCCAACAAATATTAAGCAGAAACAAAAACCAATTTTTGTGTGAAGAAATCTTGAAACAGAATGTAGCTTACTTGGTGGTATACTAGATCCACTAGACCCAAGTGGAGAAATGACTGTGTTTGTGTACCACGAATGGTTCAAGAAAGCTGTTGGAACAGGGTGTTGCATTTGATGCACTGTTTGAATATATGGAGCCCAGATAATATTAAGTAGAAACAAAAACCAATTTTGGTGTGAAGGAATCTTGAAACAGAATGCAGCTTACTTGGTGGTATACTAGATCCACTAGACCCAAGTTGAGAAGTGACTGTGTTTGTGTACTCCGAATGTTTCAAGAAAGCTCTTGGAACAGGGTGTTGCATTTGATGTACTGTTTGAATATGTGGAGCCAAGATAATATTAAGTAGAAACAAATACCAATGAAATCTTAAAACAGAATGCAGCTTACTTGGTGGTATACTAGATCCACTAGACCCAAGTTGAGAAGTGACTGTGTTTTTGTACTCCGACTGGTTCAAGAACGCTGTTGGAACATGGTGTTGCATATGATGCACTGTTTGAATATGTGGAGCCCAGATAATATTAAGTAGAAACAAAAACCAATTTTGGTGTGAAGAAATCTTGAAACAGAATGTAGCTTACTTGGTGGTATACTAGATCCACTAGACCCAAGTGGAGAAGTGACTGTGTTTGTGTACTTCAGATGGTTCAAGATTTCAGCTTGTTTTGTATTTTGTTCTTTCATAACCAACCTTGAATAGTAGCTGTCAAAGAATCCTTTGTTTTGTTTTTCAAGTGCCTCCCAAACTGAATGACAACAAAATAAATTATGTCATATGAGATAAATATGACTGCTTATGGAGAGGAAATATATACTAAGAAGGATCTAGATCAAATTAAGTACCAAGAGATTAAAGAGAAAACATGTAAAATAGTACTCAAAATACATACCGGTCTTTGTAAGGGAACGCTCTATCTTATGTTGCTTATAGAGAACATCTACAATCTCATTTGGTTTCAGGTTATGCCCCATACATTGTTCAATGAGATGTTTAACCTGAATTCATTCAATCATACAACACAGAATCATGATTACAGCCAATTCAATTAACCCACACCATTTTCTTCCTTAAATTTGAAAATACAATAGAAAGTCACAAGTATAAACAGGTTGATCTTAACAAGGAAAAAAAAATCTGAGTCGATCTAAATAGTCAACATGTAGCACTCTTTAAACATTCCATTCACTAAACGAAACCAATTGCCATAGGAAATTCTCAAGTTGACTTAAATCAAGATTCATGGTGAGAGCTTAACAAAACCAAGTCACATATGAGAATCCTAAAATTTTACAACAGGAGAGAATCTTTAGCACATTTACACCAATAAATAATCAATCAAGATACAACTTAAAAAGCATCACCACTGTATTAAAGAAAATGTATCATAGAGAAAACATTATGTTTGAAAAGCCTAAAAGAATTCGAGTTTTAAGATAATTCCTTTTGTTCAAACTTCAAAAGCAGTTATCAGTGACCACAACCAATCAATTAACAAAGCTACAATTACAAACATAATGACCTCCAATCATTTTTAATGATTTTCAACAGAGATTACAGACTAGATAACAAAGATTTATGAATCCTGAAAATTCTACTGTGGTAAATGATGTGAAGCAATTCAAATCAATCAAGAATCAAAGATGATAAAAGTCAAAAGCCTTACTCTATCCCTCTCTTCTTCTACAGGAGTCGCCTTCCTTTTACCCTTTCTGTTAGACATTTTCTCAGCGGCTCTTAAGCAAAGATTACCGCACAGGAACCCAAATGACTACAAAAATGATTCGAAATTAGTCACATAAACATAAATAATCTGACGCTAACACTCGTAAATGTGGCGATTATCAATAACTAATTAGTAAGGATACAAGATCTTACGTAAATTCAAAGCATCAATTGCAGATTTCTAACGGCATATTATCAATTAACTTAGATCGAGATGCAGGATCTTAATCTTACCTTGAATCAAGCCTGTTTCGCTCGTCAATTTCTGTTTCTAGGGTTGCTATTGGAACTCTACCGCCAAAATCAACGATCGAGCGGCATGCTTAAATAAAACTGATCACTTGTTTATAACTGGTCCTTCAAGTTTCTAATTGAACTTATTTTACCCTTATATGATTGTTAGGAAAAGTAAACAAAAATTACAAAGTTTTAAAAGCGTTTAAAATTCTCAATTCATAAATAAATAAATGAAGTCTAACTTTTAAAGATATAAGAAAAGTAGATAAGATGGTGTGCTCGTGTATAACGCGGATACAAAAGACATTTACTTATGATGTTACGTAAGAAAAGAAAAGCTAAAAAACCGTATAATGCCCAAAACAATTAAAGTAATTTTTTTATATAGATAAAAACAAAAAAAAATATATTACATAAAGAAAATGAAAAAATAAAACTGTTTAACGACCAAAACGCTTAAATATTAAGTTTGGTATCTAAAATATATATTACATGACTTTACCTACAAACAACTCATGTGCTAAATTCGTTGAGATTGAAAAAAAATTTAATTTACTTTAGATGACTGTACATATAATATCACTAACTCAACACCAACTCCTTTGATAAACTCACACGACTGTACATATTAAACCAGTAAGTAATGTGTTAAATCTTATGAGTTTTGATAAGAGTTTTCTAAAAAATATATATATATTATTTAATAGACAAGCCAGTTGGCAACCAAATAGCACGCCACAAGGACCACTAATAGATTTGCTACTCAGGCGTTGTCGCGGGGGATAACGCTGATACCATGTTCCTCCGAAAATAAATTATATAGTGAGTCCGGACCCCATTACTGAGACTCGAATGTTACAACACGAAAACACGCACGTTATCATTTTAATTCGAGCTGAGCAAACTTTTCAGTCGTAACTATATACATTTACCTAAAACGTACATACTTTCGAAAGACGACATTCAAAGTAATGAATTTGCACATGTAAACTTAATATTTGTTTTTATCAAATCTTTATCATATTTCAACAAGGATCTTATAAAATTTATCTATATATACTAGTCAAAACTAATAATTTTAAGTTGGAGAAAAAATGGTTTCTCATTTATAAATTCATTATTTTGTAGAATATGTCAGTTTTTAAGTCGACATTGGGTCTCGATTCACTAATTCAAACGAGCTTATTAGGTCTTGGAATTTTTATCACTACTAGATAAATGTCTTAGATTTACAAAATATAAAGACCATAATTCTTAGACATGTGGGGTTCAAAAACATTTTATTTGTACATAAAGGTTGTACAGCTTTTTTGGATTGTTGGTGGGAAAAACTTTGATTAACTAACTAAAACTCAACCGCTTTCTACCCATTTATACAAATTATAAAGCTTACTCAAAGTACAATATTTTGGTCAAAAGTTTTGCTTTATTTGAGTTTGTTTTGGTAAAGTTATGTCCCTTGCAAGTGAGAACATAAATCTATATAAAAAAAAACGATAGATTTGACCTTTTCAGTTTGTAAAGTGATTTTGAGATATCAAAACTCAATGAAAATTGATAAAACCACTTGGCTTGAAAATGTAACTCTTTAAATTTAGCTTTACACATGAAAATCGATTAGTTTGGTTAAGTTATTGTTGAGATATGGGGTGTATAAGTCGACCAAATATTTATGACAGAAGCTGTTTGCAATTTAGATTTTATATTTATATTTGCCAAAGTTCTAACTTATCAACTTGAAACTAATGCAAGAACATGAACATTTATACACCATCTAAACATGACGTCATGAAATAATCTATAAAACAAGAATATAAACACAAATGCATCATATTGTCAAGAATGTATGTTTGTTTTCTAAAATAGTTTACAAAACTTGTTTTATATTTAATATTTGGGTGGTGATTTTGCTAACAAATGAAACAAAATCTTAACAAAAGGAAAAGGAGGCTTGTTCTCACCATAAGCAAGCAAGGAGAAGAAAAATGGATGGAAATGGACTTGTATCTTGAAGCAAGGCTTGAACACTTAAAGGCACTTTTGATCACCTGAAAACATTTAGGGTGTGTTTGTTTGTGGAAAACGTTTTTCAATTTTCCATTTTTAGTTTTCTAGAAAATGAAATGGGTTTTCCATCTCTATAAAACACATGAAATTTTTTGAAAACGCGTTATAAACCAAAAGATTGTTTTCCATTTTCCAAAATGAGCGGTGGAGTTTGAGACTGAGGAATGTTGCAGTGGCGGCACGGCGAAGGTTCACGACAGAGCAGCTAGGATTCACGATGGAGAAGGTGGAGAAGCGGCAGAGTACTTTTTTGGGGAGAAACCCTACATTTGAATGCTTATAAATCTGGAAAACGAAAACGGAAAATGGAAAACAAAAAAAATGTGTTTTCCAATTTTAGTTTAAAAGCTAGAAAACACCATTTTCTGTTTTCTTGGAAATTTTTTCTGGAAAACTACAAATTGAACGCGTTTTCTGTTTTCCATGTTTTCTTAGAAAACAGAAATGGAAAACATGGTGTGTTTTCCACAACCAAACGCACCCTTAGGAATTTTGAAATGGAGTGGGAGAATGAAGTTGTTTTCATCCGTGACTAGAGGGAGAGAAGAGAGGTGATTTGTGTGATGGATTGGGGGTTTATATAACACATGAGGGAGCACATGGACAAAATGGTAAATGAGGCATGGGAGGCATGAGGTGACTAGAACTTAGCCTAGTAGCAAAGGTGTATGACCCATTATCAAAAGGTCATGGGTTTAAGTTCCACTTGTACCAAAAGAATAAAAAATAAGGGTTACAAGTTGGGCCAGGGGGGTTTCTCACCAATAGTGAGTTTCCTCCTGATGGGGATTGGAGATGATCGGATGAATGGTGTAATGTCCCCGTCAGTGATCCAAATTTGCCATTAAAAAAAAAAACTTGCTTCATGGGAACTTGGAAAAGTTGGTGCATGCGTGTGTGCTTAAGTGGATAACCGTTTAGGGGAGGGGGAACCGGTTTCGGTTCAGTTAATGTAACCGAATAGGGTGGAGGTAGTTCGGTCAATGGGGGTTCGAGTGATGACTGATCGAGTGATGTTAGGTTAAATGAAATGGGTGAACATAATGAAAAATATAAACAAAAAGATACACAGTTTTTAAATAAAACCTGGTATAAAAATTATTAAAATTTAAAAACATTAGATCACGTGTTTATAAATAAATACTTATAATGAACACATAAAATCATAAAACTAAATTTTTTTTAACTTTAGTAAATTTTTCATCAACTTTGCATGAAATGCAAACTATGGAGGACAAAAAAAATTTGATTGACTTTAATGTAAGAATGGTTAAACTTGATTACTATCATAGTATTATATGTAATTTTTTCCATTCCATTCCCACATGGCAACAAAAATGGACGGCCATTTCCTCAATTATTAAATTATTTCGTTTATATCATTCCCTCAATTATTTCATTACCACGTTTATTAATCCATTCCCTAGTCTATTCCATCGTTAATTCCGCAGTCTCGTTTATTCCCTACTTGTTAAATTCTCATTTTTGTGGTAGAGATACCGATTTCAAAGATAAAGGGCATCTCAACTCGTGACCAATTAAGGAGAAAAAAAAGTTGTTAGTGTCAGTTTCGTAATTTCATCGAGTCACACGGGCGAACATGAAAAAAGCTTACGTGAATATTTGACAGCCACAGAGCCCCCCCTGCCCTGAATCTGCAATTTTTCTCAATCAAAAATGGGAGAGGAGAAACCAAAGCCTATCGCCGGCGTTTGGCCCACCGTTAAGCCCTTCGTCAACGGCGGAGCTTCCGGCATGCTTGCTACGTGTGTCATCCAACCCATTGATATGATAAAGGTACATTAATTCACTTGCATCGATTACTTTTCACTCGTAATTACGAAAGATCGCAATTCGTAAATATTACTCTTCAGTGACACCGATATTAGGGTTTTAGATCCTCTGTTCTCGATTCGAAAGCTGGTTTGATGATATTAGGGTTTTAATTCCTGTGCTCTTCAATTGTTACTATTTGTTTCTTAATGCGAGAATTGGCGGTTGTATTACAGTACAATTTTGATGAACGAACGAACGATCACCTGAGGTATTTCATATATGACCTGATTTTGTATCCAATTCTTGACCGAAACTGTTTACGTCAAGGCTATTTGCTGAAGATTTCACGAAAATATTATGCATGGATGTTCTCTTATTTGAATTTTGTTTTACGTCTATCGAATTTGAAGTGGTCACTGATTGTTTGTAGGTGAGAATCCAACTTGGTCAGGGATCTGCTGTATCTGTGACAAAGGACATGCTAAAAAAGGAGGGCGTTGGTGCTTTTTACAAGGTTTGTGGTACTTGTATATGTGTATATTAGTTTAGTTCTGAAATGGTTACTGGTATATGTAATCTGAGGGCTGCTTCCTCTTGAGATTTTCTGATCATTATGAAAGTTGATTAATTGATTTTATTGTAACTTTCCATCTGTCATTTTCTATTGTTTTACTGTGATTCAATATACATACTCTGCTTGGATTTCTTGGGAATTTATAAATGTTTTGGTGTGATGTTTCATAATGATTAGCATTCTATCAATTTTGTTGGGAACATGAGTCATATCTTAAACTTGGTTTTGGAAATTTGAAGTTTCTTTGTTTTGATTTTATAAATATTTGATTATTTTCCAACCAGTGTATTGTTTGGAGCAGGGCTTATCTGCTGGGCTGCTAAGGCAAGCCACGTACACAACTGCGAGACTTGGTACATTCAGGTGAATTATCATTTAACAAAATAAACTGTTTTTGAATGATGCCTAATTGCCTGGATTTTATATGCATCATGTAAAGTCCTGTTTGTTGTTTGTTTGGTTTTCAATCTCAGTCGGCTTCTGAAAATATGCTTTATCAATATGAGCCCTTCATTTGTATGTTTTTTGATAACTTTATAGGATTTTGACAAACAAGGCACTTGAAGCGAATGATGGAAAGCCGCTTCCTTTATATCAGAAAGCTTTGTGTGGGCTGACAGCTGGTGCAATTGGAGCATGTGTCGGGAGTCCAGCTGATCTGGCATTGATTCGTATGCAGGCTGATGCGACCCTACCTGCAGCCCAGAGGCGTAATTACACGAATGCATTCCATGCTTTGTACAGGATAACTGCAGATGAAGGAGTGTTGTCTCTTTGGAAAGGTGCTGGTCCCACTGTTGTAAGGGCTATGGCTTTAAACATGGGAATGCTTGCTTCTTATGATCAAAGTGTTGAGTTTTTTAAGGATAATCTGGGTTCTGGCGAGGCTGCTACAATTCTGGGTAAGGTCAAATCATACCTAATATACGTGTGAATTGCGATCTCGATTGTGTTTTTTGGTTTTGCAGGTGCCAGTACGGTATCAGGGTTCTTTGCTGCAGCCTGCAGTTTGCCCTTTGATTATGTGAAAACACAAATTCAGAAAATGCAGCCGGATGCAACAGGAAAATACCCTTACACTGGATCTTTAGATTGTGTTCTGAAAACCCTCAAATCTGGTGGACCTTTTAAGTTCTATACAGGATTCCCTGTTTATTGTGTTAGGATTGCCCCTCATGTCATGGTACTCTCTCTCTCTCTCTCACACACACACACACACACACATAGTAAGATCCTATTATATATATATCACATGACACTTTGAGTTAGATCCAATGCATGTTTCTGATTCATTATATTTCTGTTTACACAGATGACATGGATCTTCCTGAATCAAATTCAAAAACTAGAAAAGAAGGCTGGATTATAATGGTTTTTTTCAGGCAGGAATTACGGAAGCCAAATGAAGTCAAGCACTCTATCAGAAATAACACCGTTGTACTTGTTGCAGGTTTTGCTCATTTAGCATCTCCAAGTATACTTTATTAATTCTGAAAAATCTGTTTTTCAAATGATTATACTCTTTTTATGATTAGGCCTTTAGGATAGGTATAATTATCTAATTTTGCTGATTTCGCTTCCATACCTCCAGAGTCTAGATCCTGGAGCCTAGGTTCAGATTCTTATTGACCAAATAAATCTGTGTTTTATAGATTGCGCCTCATTCCTTTGAATTATGGTTTCAGAATTAAACTTTTGTCAAGGGTTGTTTCTATGTTCTCGGGTCTTAATAACATCCACTCATAAGATATAACAAATCTATTTGGCTTTGATAATATCTTAGCAAAAACTTTGTACATAAACAAAGATTCTAAAAGTTAAAAGGGTGCATTTTCACATTTTATTTGTGCTACTTAATTCTTGAGTTTGCGAGTACCCTGGGTCTGGGCGTTGATAAGTATTTGTTCCATACCGGCCATATTTGCTTCTGCCAGTTTTTTTGTGGTTTCCTCATCTTCAGGAAAAACAAAAATAAAAACACAATTAACAGGAAAGATTTAAGATACAAAAATGTGATAACGATCACTAAAGGTGGCAAGATGGGGTGGGTCAGGACCCTTAGGTTATCTTGAACTTGTTTTGTTCATAGACAAATTTAATACATTAATTATGATTACCAAAACGGCACTTTACCATAATAATCTACATTCGTGAACAAATTCGTTTTAGGAGGGGCTGTTTGCATAAGAAATAGAATTTGGGATCTTTTCAACTTGTTTGCATTCAAGCTAAAAAAGTTCGAGCACAATCCACACCGACCCGTTTATATGCAAATGATTTGAAATCACCCCATCGTATTAGTGAAAATGTACAAAAAGAGAAACATACCAGGAGGGCATCCTGTGGGGCTATTGGGGCACTTTTCACAGTTTATAACACAGAAGAAGTAGCATTCGATTTCTTGGGCCTCGGTGTTATGCTTCATGCACTGGCTTGGGCATTCGCGCATGCATACGGTGTCTGCATGTGCCTTGTGGTTCAAGCAAGCCAACATGATAAGAACAAGGCAGCTTATGGTTTTCATGATTTTACTAATCCCCATATCTCTCTTTTCTCTCTCTCTATTGTTCTATCTATGGTTTCAAAATCAGGAAGAGCTTAAGAAGGGGGTAGTTTTGTAATTTTATCTCACTTCATTTCTCTTCCTGGGAATTTTCTTTTTATTAAGAGGCTATTTGTAGTTGGGTTGATGGGTTTCCTTGGCTGAGATTGTTTACTACTTGTGTTTCTTTCTATACATAGAATTGTTGGCTTCCATTTTTCATGGAGGGGCCTCTAATAACTTTGTTCTCAACAAACTTTTGGTTGGTGGTTTCTTAACTCATTTCCAAATATAGAAAGGGAAAAGGGTTGGTTGTATAACGGCTGAGTTGCCAGAAATCGATCCTAACTTGGAATCACGGACGCGGCCTTAGAAAGACTGTTCATGCGCTAACCCAAGTAATGGACCATAAGCATCGGTCCCAAAACCTATTGAACCTAATGTATAAATGTCTTGTTCAAATAGCTCGTGTCTAGAAGCTCGTTAGAAAAATGCTTGTTTTAAATGAATTTTGTATAATTTTTTAGCCTAGCTGAGCTGATTTATTTATATAGTTTTGGAGATGAGGTGAGCTATCATAATGGCTTGTTTGAATAAAATAATAATTTATTTAACTATGGAGGTTCAAGGAGTGGCTTGCTTGAATAAAATAATAATTTATTTAACTATGGCGGTTCAAGGAGTGTTGGTGCGGGAGTTGGCCAGTATATTAAGAGACAACATCAAGAGAAATGGAGGAAAAGTATACCTTGACATACCACCAATGAATTCATCTTTCTCCTTTGCAGTAAGGAAGTCACTATAGAGGTTAAAAAGACATATATAATGTCACTAAAGAGGTTAACAAGAGATATATAATGTAAATTCTTGATAGTTCTTGCCTGACTGTTATTAGTGGAGCGGTGACTAGAGTAGAGGCGGCTCTAAGAACTCAAAAGAAAAGTTTGGGTTACAGACGAGATACAAAAAATGGCCCTTCTAATATAAAGTAAAAAACTAACATATAAAAAGTAAATAATGTAACGAAAATTGTATTAAAAATAAACAAAACCAACATATTTTAGCAAACTTTTTAAATTTTAATAGCTAACCAAATCATGAGTGTATAATGAGCTTCTTTTCCATCACAATCACACTTCTTTACCACTACCAATATCCTAACCGTCCGACTAAAACTAAAACTTGCATCTCATTCCAATAAGCTAAAACTTAAACTATAAGTTCTGTTGTATTTTAGTTTTATAAGTTCTGATGCATAATTGAAATCTACTCATAAAATCCAGTTAATCGTCCAATTATTTTAGTGCGTTCTTTATCAAATTAATTTTGGTTTTGATCTAGTTAATCAGGTTTTTATCAAGCATATAATTACTATTACTATATTATTTTTTTACACCAAATGTTTGAACACTTAGGATCATCCTAACAAATGAATCACTCTTCCATCCAAATAACAAAACGTAAAGACTCAACCCACCTACGACGTAAAAGGGTATCCACAACTAGAAAACCCACTCACTTAACCGAACACTACCTCTCTTTTAAAAAGTCACGGGTAATGCAAAACCCTTCTAATTTTTAAT